>CM037790.1:27327661-27377661 GCA_021229015.1 Solen grandis | reverse complement strand
GCCGATTATGTCAAGAGTTATGCCTCTTTTAATATTAAAAAAATGCCAGATTTTAGTTTGTTTGCACTCTAGCATCTTCATTTCTTAAGCAATCAGCTTCAAACCTTAAGACAATGTATATTAATATGATCACTCGACCAATTTCGATTATGGCCGATATCCGTCAATTAGGTCAAGAGTTATGCCCCTTTTGATATTAAAAAAAAATCATATTTCACGTTATTTACACTCTACCTTCTTTATTTCTGAAGTAATCATATTCAAACTTGAAATGTTTATGCCATATTCTTTGGCCATTTGATTATGGCTGATATGCATTAGGTAGGTTTGCCCCTTTTAATGTTAAAATTTGTGTGTTTAAAGCCATAATTTCTCAGTCAAGTTTGACTTCAAATTTCGACCTCTGTTTAGTTCGTGGATTCATAAATGATGTCATGGATGTTGTATTTAGTACAACTATGCTATAAACAGGCAATGGAAGGAATTTTTCTAAGGTGAGCGTTTTTATGGCCATTTTGTCCCTCTTGTTTTCAAATAGTTGCTGAAGCATCCAAATAGATATACTGTAATGTCTCATTTTTAAAAGTAAAGTTAACAATATTATGACCAAGTAAGTTAGCAGTCGTAGATCTATATGCAGACCAAAATTAAAAACTAGTCTTTAAGTAGTTTTAAACGTTTGATTATTTAGACGTAATACTGATAAATATAGGCCTCACAAAATCAATATCTTTGCTCTCTCTCTCTCTCTCTCTGTTGGCTGTCTGTTAGATTTCTACAAGTATTAGCATTTCCAAAAATCGCCGTAAGCCAAGTGAACACAAAGTTACACTGTGACTTTAAGGGAAATCATATGTCGAAGTACTTGCAGTTGAAGGAGAGGTCCATAGTTAGGCAGTTAGGAAATGTTATCAAAGCTGATATCAGAAATATTCTGATTTCCCATTCATGTGAAATATGACTTAACAGGAAGTACCTTCCATTCGTTCCGACACACTAAACTGAGATATATCTCTTGATTCGCGCATGCGTTACAAGAAACATGCTTTTCCTCTTAAAATGACTTCATCAAAAAGAAATTTTGTAGCAAAGATATTTGCTGAAGAAGTTTTGATGAATTACAAGTATGCTTAAGCGTGTAGGCCCCTAAACTTGAAAATGCAAACCTCTCTCTCCTTGTATGTCCAACGCAGACTTTTCCACACAGCTGACCTCACAAAACATTGATGACGTCATCCCGACGTAACTGGTCCCAATACGGTTTGTGTTTGTCCACCATTGCGGTATAAAATATCCCGCAAAGTGAAAAATCAGAGCCAGTATGGTCAAAAAGAAAGAAATAATATCCAGAAAAATTATCTTAAACTTTTCAGCCATTTTATGATCCTTTATGTCTATTCGGTAGTGTCAAGACTTTCGATCACCTTTTGCTGCCGACGAACGTGATCATACCGCAAACATAGTCACTTTCTTAAGGTGTCTTAAAATATGATCTGGCAGTTAAACTAACTACAAGCTTTCAATAATCAAGAAGAAAACTTTCGAAAAGCTCCTCCTCGAAGCTCCCTGGCTTTGATTATGTACGTAGGATGACTGTACAACTCTCTTCCTGTTTCCGGATGAGCTTAAATAATCATTCGTTGACAGGACGTATACACCGAGACCTATGAAGCAGAGAGGTGTCCTTGACAGTAAATATATCATGTGCACTTATCTCCTCGCCGCAACCGGTTTAGGCCCCACTCTTGACACTCGGATTTCCGAAGTCAGTAAGTTTTCCAGCAGGGTCGTGGTATGTCGCTGATGCTTGTTCACATGACTCCATGTTATCGAAAAGCACCATATTTTCTTTGTTTTTAATTGGATTAAATTCTCTCGCTCTATCGAAAATCAGTTGCCGTTCACTTTCACAAGCCATCTGCAATGTTGTCTAGTTACCGGTGTAGCAGTAAAAATACACTCATAGTTTTAAAAATTAATGTTATTTGATTTTATCTTTTACTTTTTTCATAATCATGAATGTTATTTATTGTGAAATATAACGAAACTGAAATGATTATTCAAAACTAAAATCAAAAGTGAAATAAAGTAAACCGGATGTACTTGTGGTGGCAGTGGTTATCGACAACTGTAAGGGGAGGTAAATGCTGCGGCGGAGTTTGTACTTTCCCCTGTCTGTAATTAGCTGAACGTTGTTATGTAGCTTTTCATGGGCCAAAATCCAGACATGTTAATATACAAATGTTAAAATGCATACTTGCAAATGCATTTGTCAGGTGTACGATTTAAACTTGGATCATGCAAAATGCATTATTTTACCGAATTTTCTTTCCAATTGCAAACTGTACGATTGCGAACGGGAGTTTTTCGCATGTCAAGGAAATAACTCCGTCAATGCCAAAGTGCGTTTGTCATTTGACAAGTTTATCGAATTTTACATTTCCATATATGGAACAGATTACGGAATTGTGCGGGTTTCAGCCGATACAACATTCAATTAGCCTGCTTCCGGGTCGTACTAAACCACTAATGAATCTGCTGATATAGTAAAATGCTGACCATATACACAAAGAAGGTTATCGAAAAACGATGACGATATGTAAATAGAACGATGTGTAAATAGAAGGAAATAAATGTAAATGCTTAATATGCTTAGACTGAGTACATGGTTAAGATGCGTGGGAAACTGCTGACCATATAGACAACACAGTTAAACAACTCTTTTTTGAATTTTCGCCCACAGGGCTTTATCAAAAGTCATGAAGAAGTACAAAAGCACTACATTATTGCATTTTTACTAAAAACAGTATCTATGTCATCTATATATGTCATATAGACAAAGAAGGAAACTACTGACCATATAGACAAAGAAGGAAACTACTGACCATATACACAAAGAAGGAAACTACTGACCATATAGACAAAGAAGGAAACTACTGACCATATAGACAAAGAAGGAAACTGCTGACCATATACACAAAGAAGGAAACTACTGACCATATAGACAAAGAAGGAAACTCTGACCATATAGACAAAGAAGGAAACTACTGACCATATACACAAAGAAGGAAACTACTGACCATATATACAAAGAAGGAAACTGCTGACCATATACACAAAGAAGGAAACTACTGACCATATACACAAAGAAGGAAATGCTGACATATACACAAAGAAGGAAATGCTGACCATATACACAAAGAAGGAAACTACTGACCATATACACATAGTAGGATACTACTGACCATATACACAAAGAAGGAAACTACTGACCATATACACAAAGAAGGAAATGCTGACCATATACACAAAGAAGGAAACTACTGACCATATACACAAAGAAGGAAACTACTGACCATATACACAAAGAAGGAAACTACTGACCATATACACAAAGAAGGAAACTACTGACCATATACACAAAGAAGGAAACTACTGACCATATACACAAAGAAGGAAACTGCTGACCATATACACAAAGAAGGAAATGCTGACCATATACACAAAGAAGGAAACTGCTGACCATATATACAAAGAAGGAAATGCTGACCATATACACAAAGAAGGAAATACTGACCATATACACAAAGAAGGAAATACTGACCATATACACAAAGAAGGAAACTACTGACCATATACACAAAGAAGGAAACTACTGACCATATACACCATATACACAAAGAAGGAAACTACTGACCATATACACAAAGAAGGAAACTACTGACCATATACACAAAGAAGGAAACTACTGACCATATACACAAAGAAGGAAACTGCTGACCATATACACAAAGAAGGAAACTACTGACCATATACACAAAGAAGGAAACTACTGACCATATACACAAAGAAGGAAACTACTGACCATATACACAAAGAAGGAAACTGCTGACCATATACACAAAGAAGGAAATGCTGACCATATACACAAAGAAGGAAACTACTGACCATATACACAAAGAAGGAAACTGCTGACCATATACACAAAGAAGGAAACTACTGACCATATACACAAAGAAGGAAACTACTGACTATATAGACAAAGAAGGAAACTTCTGACCATATACACAAAGAAGGAAACTACTGACCATATACACAAAGAAGGAAACTACTGACCATATACACAAAGAAGGAAACTACTGACCATATACACAAAGAAGGAAACTACTGACCATATACACAAAGAAGGAAACTACTGACTATATAGACAAAGAAGGAAACTACTGACCATATACACAAAGAAGGAAACTGCTGACCATATACACAAAGAAGGAAACTACTGACCATATACACAAAGAAGGAAACTACTGACTATATAGACAAAGAAGGAAACTACTGACCATATACACAAAGAAGGAAACTACTGACCATATACACAAAGAAGGAAACTACTGACCATATACACAAAGAAGGAAACTGCTGACCATATACACAAAGAAGGAAACTACTGACCATATACACAAAGAAGGAAACTACTGACGATATACACAAAGAAGGAAACTACTGACCATATACACAAAGAAGGAAACTACTGACTATATACACAAAGAAGGAAACTGCTGACTATATAGACAAAGAAGGAAACTACTGACCATATACACAAAGAAGGAAACTGCTGAGCATATACACAAAGAAGGAAACTACTGACCATATACACAAAGAAGGAAATGCTGACCATATACACAAAGAAGGAAACTACTGACCATATACACAAAGAAGGAAACTACTGACCATATACACAAAGAAGGAAATGCTGACCATATACACAAAGAAGGAAACTACTGACCATATACACAAAGAAGGAAACTACTGACCATATACACAAAGAAGGAAACTACTGACCATATACACAAAGAAGGAAACTGCTGACCATATACACAAAGAAGGAAACTACTGACCATATACACAAAGAAGGAAATGCTGACCATATACACAAAGAAGGAAACTGCTGACCATATACACAAAGAAGGAAACTACTGACCATATACACAAAGAAGGAAATGCTGACCATATACACAAAGAAGGAAACTACTGACCATATACACAAAGAAGGAAATGCTGACCATATACACAAAGAAGGAAACTACTGACCATATACACAAAGAAGGAAACTGCTGACCATATACACAAAGAAGGAAACTGCTGACCATATACACAAAGAAGGAAACTGCTGACCATATACACAAAGAAGGAAACTGCTGACTATATAGACAAAGAAGGAAACTACTGACCATATACACAAAGAAGGAAACTGCTGAGCATATACACAAAGAAGGAAACTGCTGACTATATAGACAAAGAAGGAAACTACTGACCATATACACAAAGAAGGAAACTGCTGAGCATATACACAAAGAAGGAAACTGCTGACCATATACACAAAGAAGGAAACTACTGACCATATACACAAAGAAGGAAACTACTGACCATATACACAAAGAAGGAAACTACTGACCATATACACAAAGAAGGAAATGCTGACCATATACACAAAGAAGGAAACTACTGACCATATACACAAAGAAGGAAACTACTGACCATATACACAAAGAAGGAAACTACTGACCATATACACAAAGAAGGAAACTACTGACCATATACACAAAGAAGGAAATGCTGACCATATACACAAAGAAGGAAACTACTGACCATATACACAAAGAAGGAAATGCTGACCATATACACAAAGAAGGAAACTACTGACCATATACACAAAGAAGGAAATGCTGACCATATAACAAAGAAGGAAACTACTGACCATATACACAAAGAAGGAAATGCTGACCATATACACAAAGAAGGAAACTACTGACCATATACACAAAGAAGGAAATGCTGACCATATACACAAAGAAGGAAACTGCTGACCATATAGACAAAGAAGGAAACTACTGACCATATACACAAAGAAGGAAACTGCTGACCATATAGACAAAGAAGGAAACTACTGACCATATACACAAAGAAGGAAACTACTGACCATATACACAAAGAAGGAAACTACTGACCATATACATAAAGAAGGAAACTACTGACCATATACACAAAGAAGGAAACTGCTGACCATATACACAAAGAAGGAAACTACTGACCATATACACAAAGAAGGAAACTGCTGACCATATACACAAAGAAGGAAACTGCTGACCATATACACAAAGAAGGAAACTACTGACCATATACACAAAGAAGGAAACTACTGACCATATACACAAAGAAGGAAATGCTGACCATATACACAAAGAAGGAAACTACTGACCATATACACAAAGAAGGAAACTGCTGACTATATAGACAAAGAAGGAAACTGCTGACCATATAGACAAAGAAGGAAACTACTGACCATATACACAAAGAAGGAAACTACTGACCATATAGACAAAGAAGGAAATTACTGACCATATACACAAAGAAGGAAACTCGTCAGCAGAGTATGTACTGGTTTACTGACTCAACGTTAGCTATTAATACGCGTTAAAATATTGAATCTATTTTTAGATATGAAAATTGTAGTAATAAGAAATATTAAGTAATTGATTTCACAAGACCAATTTTGATGCCAAGCATCAAAGACGCCGCACATGTTTTTGAAGCACGACTTAAATAAAGCAAAGCCATACAGAAAAGGTCCAAAAACAACAACAAAAACCTATATTATCAGATTATTCAGAAATATAAAATAAAAAAGTATACAAAATACTTTAATTATAGTAGACGCATTATGTGATGATTATTTAAGATGACATAAATTAACTAATCTTTAGATCAGTAAAGATACATTTTACAACAGGTCATTCATTTCTTATATAATTATTGGAATAGTTGGGGTCTGCAAGATGCATGAAATTTCCAGACAGTAAGTTACTAAGGCGGTATTAATGTCAATGCAAAAACAAAATCATCATCATCAGTAGTAGCAGCGCAGCAGCAGCGGAGCAGCAAGAACAATGTCAATGATGGCGAAAAAATCAGTTCAGATAAGTTTTTTATTTGGTAAGGGAATTAGGTACAAGTCCCAGTATTAATTAACAATCTACTTCCCTTGATAATGTAGCGTGACGTAGGAGTATGGAATTCTTTTTGTATTGATGATATGTATGAAATTAAATATATATTTACAATACTTTACAGCATAAGCTATATAATGTTCAGTTAAATTTACCCATTTCAAGCCCTATACATACTGGGACTGCAGACTGGGCCTGCGGCCGTAAATTAGACATGTCCGCTACGGCCATATGTATAGTGTTTGTGTGTTTTTACACTTTCTATATTATGCTGTAATACTTATATTAAACTGCTTTTTCATTGATTTTTCAAGTTGATAGTTTGTATCTGAATTCTGAATATTTTAAGATCTCAAAACATCTTTGAAAAAATAAATTCTGAGCTTTAATGAATCGGGCTGTTTGCAAGGTACGTTAACCAAGTTTTAAAACCCGTTGCCTATGAATTTAAGGAGAAGCCATCAGATACACATTATATGTTTCCAGTTTCTTTTTAATAACGATTGAAGACTTGCATATTTTGAATCTTGTTATTTTTTCATCAATTCTTAAAAATTTTCTTTTAAACATATAACTGTTTTATTTTACAATAATAACAGTAGTTGTTACCTGTTTTGATTATGCGGCTCCATTGCCAAAATAAAAACCTATTCCATACTGACGCCGCGCCGTCAATGACTAAATAGTGTTATTGTTAACAAAGCTATCATCTATTATATATAAAAACTAATATCTATATATATATATGTAAAGGTGAATTGTTTATTATACATTGATTGAATTAACCCCTGTTTCCAGAGTTCCCGCTTCTTCCTTCGTTCTTAGTCGAAGCCGGGTGCCATTTAATAAACATCATTTGAAGCGCTCAGTGCACTGAGAGACGGCGGCAGGATTAACATGAAATAGCTTAAGTTTCAGTAGTGATTGAAGCAATAGAGGTAAAGGTATATGACGCCAAAAACTCCACACAATTTCCTGCAACTATAGTTGCTAGTATGTTAGTTGAACTCGCTTTCTGTTTGTTTCATAATAATACGGAGTAAGGGTCATGAACCTGATTTCATTCAAACGTTGCATACCTAAGTAGGTCATCCCCTGTCTTCAGTACAAGTGAACTTCTTTCTGTTGAGTATGTGTAGAAATTGACAAGGTGATATTTGTATGTTTGCCTTTCTATTTCAAAGTTAAGAAATGCTCTGGGAGGAACCTAACTCTCCATCATGCAAAATACATGTGAACTACTTTAGGTAAATTACATACATTGGAGTTTTTAATGCGAAGCGCTACTTTTTTCTTTTTGCAAAAGTGGATCTTCATTAATGTAAAATGGGTTGCTGTTCTGATAAGTAAATGTCACGGATATTTTGTTCACGCTAAAAATAGATGTTTCCAGAGAAAAAAAATGGTAAAAGAAATATATTAACAAACATTAACACATTAAAAGCGGTTACGGTTATGATTAAAACGTCTGTGTAATATATTTCACTTTTATTCGTTAGTGCAGAATCGCATTGCATAGATACGCGCTAAGCGCGGAGAGGTACAGGTGGAAAATATGCAAATCAGCAAAGTCAGCAAGGCCTGTTTTGGATTTTAGCTACTAAAGACGGCGGGTCGCAGCCGTCTAATAAGAAGACGAATCATAATGAAACTCATATGGGTGGGGCTTAGTATTGAACGAGTTTTATTTATGAATTTCACCACTGTACATTCGAGACTCGACACAGTCAAGTAGACTTTTACATTTCGGGTATTAGAAAAAGGGAGATTGCAAGAGGAGAGAATAGATGTTGGAATCGTATTCTTATGCTGAAAAGCGAAATCGGGCCTATCCGATTTGCATATTTTCCACAACATTTTAACTGTAGCACTCCGCGCTTTGTACGGATCCATACAATGCAAGCTGAGCTTACGAAAGCGAGTGGAGTGTGTTATGTAGATGTGTTGCAACAACATTTAAATGACATTTAGAAACTATTTAAATGTGTAAAGTTTGTGTGCCCACTCAGCTTTTACAAATTCGTCAAGCTGAATACAACCATTTTCAGCGTGAACAAAATACCTGCGTCATTTACAAAACAGAGATTTAACCCAACTGGAGTACATGTAGATCCACTCATGCAATTAAGAAAAATAGCGCTTCGCATTAGTACGTAATAAACCCAAAATAATTCAGTATCGTTTTGCACGATAATGATATATTTCGTTGCATTTCTGTCTTAAAAAAACTCAATAGACACGCAAACGCTAGAAAAGTAAAAAAAGGCTGTCATAATTTAGTGGAATGGAAGATCACGTGACCCAATTTGAAGCGGTAGGCCTAAAACACACAATGAACATTTTATTGAGCAATGGACGCAATGAAAATATTACCGAGCAATGGAAATTTTATTTTCAGAAAATCGTTATTTAATGCCATAAATCTATTTTAAACCACCTGTTACTGTTTTATTATATATAAAATATTAAGCTTTATATTTATAGACAATTAGCATAGTCGATTAACTTGGTATATATTAAATTTAAGTCATGTGCATCAAATAACCTGGTGACTTATAAATGGAGTTTAGTGTATAACAATAGGTTGAATAATTTGTTATATTATTCTTGCATGGGTCAAAATAAGAATGCAATACTAATGCTCTGGCATACGCTTTTTAATATGTTCTCTCTAAATAAAGCAGACACACGTACGATGTTTACAACTCTCCTCTCTCGGTCAGGTATAAAACAATGAACAGTGTATCCAGATAAACAGGCAAACATATCACAAAATGATAATGATCAATATAATGTTTTAAATTTAATGAATATATAATAAGTAGAAGTCGTTATTAATTTGAGTATCTATGTCATCAATATTTTTTATATACCGCTCAATGTAAATAACAGCTAAATGGAAATTCCATTGCACCATAAAAATATCACGCAGATGAAAGTTATATGTTCGTATGCAAACTCTTACCAACGACAAGTTATGAAGACATGTTATTTATATATGTTAGATACTCCAAAGTTAAACTGCTCAATCATTATAAATTTGTCATGTACCTTACTTTACACAGTGGATATATTTTAAGGTGATACGGTATACCCATACGCATTGACTGACGCGTGTATGCCAAAAATTTAAACTGCTAATAAGAAGGAAATTAAAGATTAAGTTTAGGCCTCTGTTCAAATCACCATCATCAGCATGTATTGATTTTATATTATGAAAAAAAATTAATGACTGATATATTTATAACCAATACAACTCTGTGTGTGTGTGTGTGTGTGTGTGTGGTATTGACACGTGCCATTAAGGGCCTTCTTCACACCTTATCAACTGGGAAGGGCCGTGGGACGTTAAACCCAACAAACAAACAACTGGAAAGGGTGTGCTCGAGTCAATATTCTAGATTACGTTAGTAAGTCGTTGCTTCTGTTCATCATCATCATCATCATCGGAAAGGGATTGATTTTAGACTTCATAAATATACAGGGTCATTTTTTTTTACTATTTTATATATAGGGCATTTGAAATCAATTCCATAGTCGAGCGTAGTAGCACCCTAATGCATAATCTGGTTTCTTTGGTGCTTTTCTTTTCTATACATTCGAAGAAAGCATTTTGCGCATTATAAGAAAGTTCTAACCAAAAGTTCTAAAAAAATAATGAATTTTAGTCTATCTAACCCAGTATTGAAATGCTTTCGCAAATTGTGTGGAGACATACGTATAAAAACTGCTACAAAATAATCAAATTTCCCATTTTTTTCTCGTGCATTGATTTTTCATATACCTAAGGCATATATCAAAAGGAAAACATATTAAAAAATTATAGCGAATTTGATCAAATGTATACATTCATATCGAAAATCTTCATATTGTTCATATCATATTTTTTCTCCATTTCTAAAATAGCAACACTACAATTCCTGGTAAAGTACATAATTTTGTACGAATTTCTCAAGACAAGCTGTTAAAAATATTCATATACAAAATCAAACATAATAATGCACAATTTATATAGGTTAACCAAAAAAATATCAAGTTATAACAGTATGTATAACCTGACCCCCCACTTTTTAAGCTCAGAAAAAACACAGAATATCAGGTAGTGACTGCATTCTAAATTCTTTTCAGTTTCAAAGTGAGCACAAACTTGAAATAATAATCATAATTATCATATCAGTGCCTTTTCCATTCCGTGATTTATGTAAAGTTATTGTGAAGTGAAATAATGAGTAGATAGTGACATTATTTCGAAGAAAAACCCCACATTTATATGTGAAGTTTTTTTCTGAGATAAAATTCAACACTCTGAACTGAACCGATAAACATATGTATAACTATATATTTGTTTTCTTAATAAAGCATTTTATTTCTAAATTATTTATTACTTGGGTTTAAGAATTAAAAGTCTAAGCATTCAATAAAAAATATCTGAAGAGTTTGAAACAATAACTATTTGACTAAGTACGTTCAATCATAGTACGAAAGAATCGCTGTTCCAATTTTCCGCTTTACATGAATTTCAAATATACGAACTTGTGTCACTGTAGTTATGGTTGATAAAAATACCCTTTGCTTTTTTAAAATTTGCTTTTTTATGGAAAACTTTTCGAAATACCATCAATTGTCACAATTTTGCATTTTGATAAATCAAGGGGAATTCCCAAAATGACGTCATCGGAAGTAATTCGGAAAGGTGATTTTCTTCCCCTTTTCAAAAAATGAACAATATTTTGCCATTTGAATAGATGAAAACCAATCAAAACTATTACATTTGATTAACAATGATATAAGATACTATGAAATGAACTTCTTAATGAAAAGGAATTACATTCCGAATCATAGCGTTTTATGACGAAGAATATCGGAAGTTGGACGATCTCTGCCGACATTTGCCAAGCCCATTAGGGTGCCTCTACCTTAATTTTGATTATGCAGTTCTTACGTTTAATAAAAAATGAAAACTATCTTTTCTTGTTTCTTATTTGTCCCCCTTTATAAACAGATAAGAATCCAGCATATAGCCTATTTGGATTACAATCTAGCGGTCTTGCTGCTCACCACGACCAACCTGCCGACAGTCTATCTGCTACATAAGTTAGCATCTCATAAAATCTTGCATATCTAAAATTAAAAAATGTATACAGAAAAGGGTGATTCACACAGCAAACAAATGAAGGCCTACACTGTTTGTTCATCTGTTTCCTGTTTACGAAACTAAAACAGTGTCGCAATAGATTGTTTCATTGTTTCGACAAAACTTGGTATAATTCACTAATTTTAAAAAATATATATATATATATATACATGTATAAAGGATTTCGCCGAAGTTGGATTTTACAAAAAAGGAGTTTTCCCGTTTAATGTGATTTACACTTGCTTGAAGTTTATTTGATGTCAGCAACATTAACGATATTATTTTTTAATTTCTTCCGATCATCTTTGAATGAGCTGCTTTAACTGGTCTAAAAAAGGGCGTTTCAATGGTAATTTCTAGAGTTGAAATTTTTCCATTCTTTACACTAAACCAAAGAAATATCAATGATCATTTAAAATAGGCGTTTAGAGATAAAGATCAGTGCAAAACTCTGCTGTTTATGATAAAAATGTAGGGGAAAAAACAGGACATTCTAAAAGGAAAAATATAAAAGTTGTATGATGTTGAAAAATCCATTAATATAAAACAACAACAACAACAACAATAATAATAACATAAAAACATTGTGCCAAGACAAAACAAAAAAAAAACAAACAAGAGGGCCATGATGGCTCACCTGATTATAAATGAGCAACATATGATGGACTTTTCATGTTGACCTACTTTTTGACCCCACATGACCCGCTTTTGAACTTTTCCAAAAAAATTTTTTATGGAAACAGATCAAGTTTCATGAAGATTTGACCAAAAATGTGGCCTCTAGAGTGTTAACAAGGTTTTTCTAAGATTTGACCTCATGACCTACTTTTTGACCCCACATGACCCAAATTCCAAATTGTCCAAGATTTTATGAAAACAAATCTAGAGTGTTAACAAGGTTTTTCTAAGATTTGACCTCATGACCTTTTTTTTGACCCCACATGACCCAAATTCGAACCTGTCCAAGATTTTATGAAGAGAAACATTCTGAATTTGTTTCATGAAGATTGGGCCAAAAGTGTTGCCTCTAGAATGTTAAAAAGGGTTTTCTAAGATTTGACCTTGTGACCTACTTTTTGGACCACATGACCTAATTTCGAAGTTATCCAAGATTTTATGGAGGAAAACATTCTGACCAAGTTTCATGACGAATGGCCTAAAAATATGGCCTCTAGAGTGTTAACAAGCCAAATTGTTGACGACGCACGCGGACGCCGGACGAAGGGCGATCACAAAAGCTCACCTTGAGCACGTTGTGCTCAGGTGAGCTAATAAAAAAAATCCTTCGGGTAGATTTTACAGAAGAGCAATTTTTTTTCAATATCAGGAATAAAAGGATAAAATAAAAGACCCAGAGAAACTTGTATTGATTGAAACCTAAATGTTATATCTATACATTAAATGGCTTACAAACGAAATTGTCTATTGATCACTTTAAACGACGACTTAAAATATGCATCCAGTCTGACCGGATCATTAAAAGAGACAGAAAAGGCAGACATTTTGAAAGGAATAAATTTAATACTTAATAATAAGAGAAATATACTGAAATATAATATAGATCTGTCATGTAAAATCGTCTGACAGTAAGAAAATTACATTTGTGTATGATTAAAAAAAAACTGTAATCAAATATACGAAATAAATGTACGTATTTCTAAAATTGAAAAGCACAGTAAGAATATAGATGTTATGAAATATAATACTTATAATAGACCATTTCACTAGTGGTTCGGCAATACTTGGTATAATTCGCTGATTTAATTTGACCAATCAGTGACTAGGAAAAAATCTCATGTGTATGTTTATTTCCCATTGGACAATGTACGGAATTTTACACCAGCATTTAGATTAGGTGTTCGGTGAGTGCCTGTTGATTAACGTAGGTTTACGGCTCATTTCGGAGTGAAATGGTCTATCAGAGATACCTTATTCCCAGTATTTTACGAGTGCTTTATTCATCAGATATACCAGTATGTGTTTCTTTTTACAAACATTGTACGGTCAGTTGCAAATAGATTCCCGCAGTTGTTATCTTACGAGAATTGGTGTATTTCCCTTGCTTGGCGCTAAGCACAAGATTGATCCAAGGATATTTGCCGCAGTGTCAGAATAAGATGTCTGGGTGTAGTATCATGTCACTTGTCTACGACGTGTAATCGCAGCGATGCAGCAATGTACATGTATTTGTCTCATGTCGAAAACGTCCCTAAATGACTGCAATACTTGTCGAGACGTAAAATCGTATAGCGAACAGACAAAATACGTTCTCGTACACATCACTTGTTGACATACGATCAGCAACTTTGTTTTAAAGTAGCATAAAGTATAAAAATGAACTACTTTAGGTTAATCACAGACATTCGAAGCGCTACTTTTTTTGCTTTTTAAATGAGTAGATCTTCAAGTATGTAAAATGGGTTGTTGTTTTGATTTATAAGTGTCACGGATATATTGTTCATGCTTAAAATGGATGTTTACAGAGCAAAATAACACGTTTACAAACAACAGCACATAAACAGCGGTTACGGTTATGAATAAAAGGTCTGCGTAACATATTCCATTCGTATTCGTAAGTGCAGAATCGCATTGCGTGGATCCGCACTAAGCGCGGAGAGGTACATGGAAAATATGCAAATTAACAAGGTCAGCGATGCCTGGTAAGCGTTTCTAGCTACTAAAGACGGCAAGCTGCCGTCTAATAACTAGCTCTTCAATGAGATTGTTCTGTCGGAATTAATCAATGAGAACCTCATGACACACCTTTGTATAGACGCCGTTGTCCAGAGGTAGCATGAATGACCACGGTTCCGAAGGCTTTGTGTTAGAACCCCATTTGAACCAGAATCTTTAATGACCTCCCCAGATCCATTACATCATCATTACCACCGAGAAACTGTAGTTAATGTTGTACCAATGTCGTGTTTCTAGATCGACGTAAAGAGAAATGAACAGACGGCTGAGGTGAGTCATCCTCGCACAGATTAAAGACTCAGTGTCATTGTTTCGGAAAATGCACTTTCTCGTGAATCATGCGATTCTGTTCATGGCGGTAACCATTGTATTGTTTAGGAAGTTTATTCCTATTATCAACAACTGTTGCGTTTAAAGAAACAACTATTAAAGAAAACAAGACACGTCGACACCAGTCCACATGTTTTCTACTGAAATCTTGTGAGTCTACCAAGTCAAAGATCTTTCTCTCTCTTCTTCTTCGTCTTCTTTTGCTCTTATTCTTAAAAAAGGGACACACGACTCGTATAAATCGAGAGAAACCTCCTTGGACTGCGGTCCTTCATTACTGCTAAGATCTGCTGCAGGTTATTCTTTAAGCTAAATATGTCTGTACATGTATACGACCTATACCCATCACCATCCAACTTGCACAGATGGAACCTGGCCGACAATACTAACTGCCCATTGTGTAAGTAGAGATGTACCATAGAACATATATAATCTGCATGCAACAGGGCACTACCGTTTTAAAAAAAGTTGCCGTGGATTTCCTGCTTAGTCCGGATATGGACGATGATCAGCTCGCTAGGAATAGTCGGCAAGGAAAAAAAGGCCTCAGTTCACAGCCTCGGAAAAGCAGATGAGAATGCATCGAGTTGGAAGGGCAATGACTTTGCAACACTGGCGTCATGCCATCCGTGGAGGGAAGGGTTCTTGGCTTAAGACCTCAGTAAACCAGCAGTCTCGTGATTTTTTCATTATTTGATGTCAACGATTTTGGAGACTTTGACCACCATAGATGAAGGGCAGAACTACACGTGCTTTTGGCAATGTCGGTCTCGAATTCTGCAGTGGAACGGTCGTTCAGCTCTATACGGTGTCTCAAGACTTATCTTTGGTCGACCATGACAGTTGGCCGGCTGTTGTGTCTAGGCCTGATGCACTGCTATCCGTGCCGAGCACGTTGCTGGAATGTTTGTCCGCAGGAAACAGTTGCGTCCCATGTTACTATTTTATGTGTAAACAGTCAAGAGAAATGTTTTACATAATTGCAAATAATTCATTAAGTCTTTGCTGTCCTAATGCATTACTTTCAACTGAAGAGCATCAATAAATTGACTAGAGTTACTGTCAACTGCGTTGAAACATAGATTTGTGGGTTCAAATCCCAGCAGGATCATTTTTATCTTTCATTTTTTTTCCTTTGACCATTATTTATGTATCTCTCAGATCGGAAAGAAAACATATATTTTTTTTATTATTTTAATGTCATAATTTGTATAGGTATTAATAGGAAAAAAATTAAGTTTGATAACAAATATGGTACGTAACTTAGTCTGGAACTTAAGCTGACATTATACATGACATCTGTACTGATGGAAAACAAATAAATTCAACTACATATAGATTTTTTATCTTATTTCACTATAATTCTAGACAGTGTGTGTGTGTGTGTGTGTGTGCCGTCCGAAATGAATCTACGGCGGTCAAAGGGCATTTTATGCCCCCTACTCCCCAAAGCCAAGGTGCGTATACCCAAAATGGGTCCAGGTACGTCCCTTGCTGTTTCATTTATTAACTTATTGAAAGCAATATAAAATGTTACTATTCTAGACAGTATTTAAATTTTTACTGTCGATTATCAATCTTTGCAAAGAAATATTTGAGTACCAAGATTAGCGGCCCATAGACATGTCTGGAGTTCCTTCCCAATAAACTACGTATAAATCTTGATTACAGTCGGGAACCAAACAACCCGAGGGGAAGTAAACATCGGTGTCACGTGTTTATTTCGGACCGGCAAGAGCCGGAACAGTTCCTAATGTTTTTATTTTTATTATTAGGACTTTCTGCCCTTTCGGCAGAAAGTCCTATTGGGTTTGTACTGTTTATTCTTCTTCTTATTACGGCTTTCCGCAAACTTGCGGAAAACGTATAGGGTTTGTTATGTTTATTTTTCTTATTATTATTATTATTATTCTTCTTCTTCCAACCTAATTCAAGAGTTAATTTATATATGTTGCCAATGGTCAAGCAACATGAAAATTAAAATGCTTCGACAAAAAAGTATAAATTTTTAAATTCAATAATTTTTAATTTTCAATGACGTCAATTGACGTCAGATTTGACGTCAGCTTCAAAAGTTTGTTCGCGCTCTAGAGCCTTCAATTCTGGTCTGATTGTCTTGATATTTTCACAGTAGATGTATTTTAGAAGGTAGAAGTGCACCCTAGCATTCAAATTTCAAAATTTGAAAAAATTGAGATTTTATGGCAAAACCAAGATTCGAACTTAGGTCCTAAATTTATATTTTAATGTTACAAGGGAACCTAATGCGTTAGAAGAATGAAAATTGGACAGCATATCGGCATAGAGGTCTTCTTTCTATTTCTTAAAGGATTTTTTCTTAAATCACGTGATTATGACGTCATAAAAACGACAAAAAGCAACTTTTTTAAAAATTTATTTCGCTCTTATATCATGACTTTTCACTCAATCTCTTTAAAAATTGTATTGCAGCGATTAAAAAGTTTACTTTATTTTAAATTTATTTATTTTTAATTTTTAATGACGTCAAATGACGTCAGATTTGACGTCAGCTTTAAAAGTTTGTTCGCGCTCTAAAGGCTTCAATTCTGGTCCGATTTTTATGATATTTTCACAGATGATGTATTTTAGGATGTAGATTTGCACCGTGGCATTCAAATTTCCAAATTCGAAAATATAAAGATACCATGGCAAAACCAAGATTCGAACTTAGGTCCTAAAATTATATTTTAATGTTACAAAGCCCCTGATGCGTTAGAAGCATGAAAATTGGACAGCATATCGGCATAGAGGTCTTCTTTCTATTTCTTAAAGGATTTTTTCTTAAGTCACGTGATTATGACGTCATAAAAACGACAAAAAGCAACTTTTTAAAAAATTTATTTCCCTCTGGTATCAAAAACTTTTGACTCAATCTTTTTGAAAATTGTATTGCAGCGATTAAAATCTTTAAATTTATAAATTCATTTATTTTTAATTTTCAATGACGTCAAATGACGTCAGATTTGACGTCACCTTCAAAATTTTGTTCGCGCTCTAGAGCCTTCAATTTCGGTCCGATTATATTGATATTTTCACAGAAGATGTATTTTAGGATGTAGATTTGCACCGTGGCATTCAAATTTCCAAATTCGAAAATATAAAAGATTTCATGGCACAACTGAGATTCGAACTTTGGTCCTTAAATTACATTTTAATGTTACAAAGCCCCCTGATGCGTTAGAAGCATGAACATTGGATAGCATATCGGCATAGAGGTTTACATTCTTTTTTCTGAATGATTTTCTTTTACGTCACGTGGTTATGACGTCATTAAAAAGACAAAAAGGCATTTTTTAACATTTCTCTTGCTCTGGTATCATGAATTTTGAATCAGTCTTAATTGAAATCTTGAGAATTGATAGAGTTAAAATTGAAGTGATGCATACTGCAAGAAATGTTTGATTTGTCACGTAGTTATGACGTCATGAATACTAAAGCAAGAATTATTTTAAAAATTCATATAAAATCGCCAATTAGATCAATGAACTTAAACTTGTCAAAAATGTCGAAAATTAGTTTAAAGGATTCATGTTTGATGGAACGCTTACTTGAAAATGTGAAAACAAACATGTTCACATTCTCGAATATATTTTTATCTGGATTAATAGAATGTTAGCTAATCATGTCCTTCCAAAACAGATACTTTTCTTTAGTCACTTGATTTTGCCGTGGTTGAAATATTAAAATCATTCATTTAAATACGTATTCGCGCTTCAGCGTCATGAGTATTGTGGCAATCTAAAGCATACCTTAAGGAATTTATGTTGTGTCACTTGTTGATGACAACATTGATTTGTAAGCGAAATACATTTAAAAGAAACCATAAGATTGGACATATTAACTTTAAATAAGTAATATTGCCGTGCCTTGACATGCGCAGAAAATTTCAAGTGAGTACGTTATCAAACATGACCTATTCATGTTTTTCTTTATAGGGCTAATTCATGAAAATATATTAATTTGAAGAAAGAAATGAAAGCGGTCATTGGGTTGGTTGAGCAAGATCCGATTGTTCTTTTGCAGGAAAGAGTGCCTGCGTTGAATAGTGAATTGTGGTACATTTTTTTCTAAAAGGTCGCATTTACGATGAATTAGTAAAATTATACTAGAGCCAGAAAACCTATATGGATAACTTATTGCATTTGCTTTGACGGCTTTCTGCAAACCTTAAGAAAATGACAAATACATGTAGATCTTCCTATTGATTTTTTATGTTTTCTAAATGTTTAACGGTTTCTTTTTCTAAATCTGTAAAAATAAGCAAATATATAAAGCAAATGAATGGTTGAAAGTTTCAAGACGTTTATAACGTTAATTACATAGAAATAAGAAAGTATTTTCATAACACCTCTGCCTTTGTTTCTATCTAATTTTGCAAATGTAAAACTCAATCAATTTAAAGGTTGAAAGTCATGGATTTCAAAGTATTTTTTTTTTCTTTTTTAAAATTTCAATTGTGGGTCAAATTGCAATGAATATTTGTTAAGTAATATGCTAACGAAGAAAAAGATATTAAATAAAGAATAAAAAAACTTTTAAAATTGATTGACTAACGTAAGAAATAAAACTTGAGGATTGTATTAGTATTTTTTTCTGCATGATAGTAAACTGTTGCGTAATCAAATAAGTCCATATATATGCTTTCTCAATATCTTCCTAAGAAGATGAAAATGAAAAAAATAATGAAAAATAAAGCTTAATTTTGAACATAAGTATATATTTATGATAATGATGATTTACGTATTGAATTAAACATTATTAGCCAACATTATTCCATTTCTTTGTTTTAACTTATATATTCAACACCTTTGAAATAAGCCAACGGAAAGCCGCTTCGTTTGTATCTTAAACAAACGACTTCTAGTTATTATTATTATTCTTTTTTTCTTCCTAACTAAACGCTTATTTTTCTATGTTGCAATACTCCTAGGACGATGAAATTTTTATGACTTATTAGCCACGTCAGGAAATTTTGATTTCTATGATTTTCATATGCCTATGACGTCATATGACGTCACATTTGAAATATGCTACAAAAGTTTGTACGCGGTCTACAGCCATTGTTTGTGAACCGATTTTCATCAAATTTTCACAGATTGTGTATATTAAGTTCTAGTTGTGCATCCCGGTGTCCGTTTTTCAAAATTCGAAAAGTCCATGGTTCTATAGCGAATCCAAGATTCGAACCAAGGTCGGAAATTTTTAAATGCTTATAAAATCTGTCCTATTTAAGAAAGAAAGTTGATATTTAGTCAGTATATAGGTCTCTAGAAGTTTTAAAAATTTTGTGAAAATATTTCTCATATGACGTCACGTGACGTCATTATATGATAATGTATTTCTAATATTAACAAGAATATTTCTATATGTTGAAATTGTCGAAAGGCAATGAAAATTTAAAGACACATGCTTCAAACGCTGAAATTTTGATTTCTATGATTTTTATATGCCTATGACGTCATATGACGTCACACTGGAAATATGCAACAAAAGTTTGTACGCGGTCTACAGCCATTGTTTATGAACCGATTTTCATCAAATTTTCACAGAATGTGTATATTAAGTTCTAGTTGTGCATCCCGGTGTCCGTTTTTCAAAATTCGAAAAGTCCAAGGTTCTATAGCGATTCCAAGATTCGAACCAAGGTCGTAAATTTTCAAATTCTTATAAAATCGGTCCTATTTGAGATAGAAAAATGATATTGGGTCAGTATATAGGTCTCTGGGAGTCTTAAACATTTTGTGAAAATAAATGTCATATGACGTCACGTGACGTCATTATATGATAATGAATTTCTAATTCTAACAAGATTATTTCTATATCTTGAAATTTATGAAGGGCAATGAAAAATTAATGCCGCATGCTTCAGATGCTGTAATTTCGATTTCAAAGATTTTCAGAAGCCTATGACGTCATATGACGTCACACTTGAAATATGCAACAAAAGTTTGTACGCGGTCCAGAGCCATTGTTTATGAACCGATTTTCATCAAATTTTCACAGAATGTGTATATTACGTTCTTATTGTGTATACCGGTGTCCGTTTTTCAAAATTCGAAAAGTCCAAGCATATATGGCGGATCCAAGATTCGAACCAATGACGTCAATATTTAAATGCTTATAAAAACTGTCCTATTTGAGATAGAAAGTTGAAATTTTGTCAGTTAGTAGGTCTCTGGGTGTCTTAACAATTATGTGAAAATAAACGTCATATGACGTCACGTGACGTCATTTGTTTATTATTATTATTCTTTTCTTCTTCCTAACTAAACACTTATTTTAATATGTTGCAATAGTCCTAGGACGATGAAATGTGTATGGGTTATTAGGCACGTGAGGAAATTTTGATTTCACCCCTACTGCATATATGTAGCCATATCTCAATAAATATCGATTTTTGTAAATATATGTATGAATACGAATTATAGCTGAATAATTGACGTTTCCAAAGATATTTAGTTTATTAAAATTGGTTTACAATTTGTAAATATATGTAGCATGTTTTAAGAGCTTTCTAACGGTACCAAGTTTATTGAAATTGGACTTCATATAAGAAAGTTACATGGAGAATAAGATATTTCATAATCATGCATCATAAAAATATGGAAAAGGTCACGCGCAGGGGTCACCAAGCTAAAATAGTTGCGCAACGACTTAAAAAAAAAAAAAAAAAAAAAAAAAATCAAATTGCAATTGTTGGGCTATATGTTGATTTTTTTTTTTTTTTGTTGTTTGTGTTGTTTTTTGTCGAATGTTGACTGTTTCCAAAATAAGCATTGAAGTTAATACATGTACAACGGCACAAGACAAAAATCCGTATTTGCAACACTATGTAGCTAGCGAGCAGTTTGCAAGCCTTGAAAAATTCACACGCAGCCCCACATTTTAGACCATCTAAAAACTGCATTGTTATGCTAACGATATTCATATTGCATCAGTTTGTAGGCTGGGATGTTACCTTTCAAAATATCACCATAGTTCGAAATTCCAGGAATTTATGGCAAAACTACGGAAGCCCAAACACGCCAAAATCGCTAAATACGATTAACTACGTTACAGGTGTCGAAAGGATATAGCACTATACAAATATTCAATACTTCTTCCTAATGAGGCTAAAATTAAACAAGGTTACAACTGAGCTGGAGTGATGAAATTCTATGTGTGATGAAAGTTAGAAACTTACATTTGAACACTGTTTCATTTTTCTTTCATGTCATATGACATAGTATAAATGTTGTATGTAAACTACATGTGCAAGATATGGGCGGACTTTTATTAAAATTCACAGAATGTGTTCTATTTGTGCTATTTTATATAGAAATAGAGGAGATAGAAAGTTGCAATTTGGACAGATTATCTATTATGTCATCTTCTATATATACTATATAAAGCAGATGTTGCAGAAAGTCCTATCATTCGTTTAAACGAATGACATCTAGTTATTATTATTATTATTATTATTGCTGGACAGTGTTGTGCGTTTCTCCATGATGTAATTTTGTAAATGAAATTTTTTTTTATAGACATGTCTCTCGTCTTTTCTTGAAATTGTCTATGATAATGAGTATTATAGATTTCATTTTGTTTTCCGATATTTAACATCTAGTTTAACTTTTTAGGTTTTATCTGCGGAGTGTTTATATTGTACATACACAAAATCATTTATACACGTACTCTTAAACTGTTCCTCCTTACAATATTTAGTAAGTTGTAATCACATTCACCAGCCAGTTCGAAAACCATTATGTGCGAACGTCAGTTATATATAGGGACCATCTCGAAATGCAATCTTTTTACATTCTGGTTCCCAATTAGTAGTGAATTTACCAGCGAAATGGATATTACATCATGTTCTGCAATGACGGAGAATCACGCCTATTCGGTCCTATTTTTTTTGACGCTTGCGTCCAAATTTTTCTCGTTTCTGTCTCGAATAATTATGAAGCTACTTCCAAGGTTTTAACTTTCTTATGTCATGCGTAGAGTTAAAACTGTTGTTTAAATATACCTGAAATATGATATTTTTGCTTATTTGATAGAAATGATTATTTTATAGTTCATAGTAATATTTGTTTATTTATTTTTCCTAACACTTAACCAATTATGTGTAAAACGTTTTTATTCGTTTTTGTAACGAAGTCTAAAATAGGGTTATATTATGTTGATAGTCTTTTATCTTTTATAACACTGTTTTCAATTATACTGAAATTTAAGAATTTCGTAAGTGTAGAACTCGGCTTATGTTGACACGGACACGTAAGAATGGTTTTCTATTGTTCCGCTCTTACCAAGAAGAGCTGTAATTACGATATCAACCGGTGAAGCTGCTTCGGAACAGGAAAAATGTTGCTAGTGTTAACAGATAAAACACAACATTATAATTACGATAAGTAATATGTCCACGAATCAGCACATCTTGTTCAGCTCATTTAATATCTTTGTAAATGATAACCTGAAAAGTGCGTCGGAAAAGGCTAACGAATTGTACTTCCTATGTATGGTCGTTATAGGTGGAAAACTTTCTCCACTTTTAGCCTCCCATTTTTTTTCCAGATCTTGTTTTAACATCATTATTGATCATGGGTATCATGCGACTTTTCTATAAACTAGGACATACCATAGCCTCTTATTCAAGAACCACAATACACGTCAAGGTTCAGAAGAATGTATGTAGTAATTATGTCCCATACACGCCGTAAAGCTTACCTTTAGTGTTTCAAAAGTTCAGTTATTTGGAGACTATGTCTATTTGAGACAGATATAATGCTGCCACACTGCAGTACTACACCATAGACATGTGTCATGATACCACACCCAGTCACATTATCTTGACACCGGGCTAGCTACTGCCCTTTATAGGCAGAGAGAGGAGAGAGAGAGAGAGAGAGCAGATACACAAATCTTAATTGTTGTCATATTTGGACACATTTGTAGAATATTTTGTCATTATAATGATACTATCAATTATACTACATGCTGTTCATCATCATCATCATCATCATCATCATCATCATCAATAAAACACACCATCACAATCTAATTCGCAAACGACCGAAGTGGTTAATTTTGAATTATATAATACCACATGTCACGAAAATGTCTACAAAATCCAAATTTTATAAAATATTATAAAACACACACACACATGCATACATACATACATACATACATACATACATACATACATCATATATACATATACATATGTGATTGCATATATACTCCTACATATAAATATACTGAGTATACACGAATACGTGGTTAATGAAATATACTGCCAAGCAAGGGAGCTATACCAGTACCGTATGAGGCCAGGAGACCGAACCGACAACCTCCTGCTCCCGAGGCGGACGCTCTGTGACGGTGCTCGGAGATTTCACTATACGTGTGTCTGTGTGTGTATGTAGAAGACGACAAGATTTGCAACGCTTACAAAAGTTGATTTGTTCAACTTATAAGATCCAAAAGATTCTGATAATACTGAATAGGCAACATGGAAGAGAAACAACTCCAAAACGGACCTCGAGAACTGTATCCCAGTTCAAATCAAACAAATCAAATTAAATCAAATCAAACAAAGATTTGGAACAAATTAACACATATGACATGGCATTTCGAGCGATTTATGGTCGCTTCGCTTCCTCAGTCCGACTGACAAGTCCATAACCACGAATATCGCCCTCAATGCAATGTATTATTTTTTATAAATGTTACTGAGCCTAATGAATATCTTAAACAAGTTACGGTTTTATCAAATATTATATTGGTTGGAGAATAAATATGATAAGTTTACTAGTATATTTCAATGTTTATAGAACTGATACAGGCTAATTTCGGTTGTGCAGTATATGCATAGTCATATGAATAACAAAGAAAGGCATTGCTAAAACAAGTTAAAAGGCCTAAATAACTATAACCGAGAAATTATTTAACTGTTCCATATTGAATTTCGAAAAAAAAATGAATAGTAACATAAGAAACGAGCAATGGACAAGCCGTCAGTGTATAAGCTTTAATTTCAGTTTAAAATAAATGATGATGATGTTCACGATTAATACTATTATTGTATGTAAAACTATTATTTATATAATTAATATATGAATTCTATTACATGTATTATGAAGTTAACTTATTTACTATTTTTTTCAGACATGTACTTTCACATTTGATTGTTTGCAAGCTGAAATAGATCTATTTCTGAAATGTCATTTTGAAATATAATATAATGGTACTAAAGATGAATAAAATTAAATAAAATAAAATAAATAAAAGAAAAATAATAAAAAGGTAATTTCCTAAAGTATGTATGTGTTTAGGTTTGGAATGGAGCACTTTACCTTGAAGTATTGTTATGATTGATGAAATATTACCTTACTAAGCCGCGCTGTTGCTTCGAATCCCGGCATAGTCATGCAGACTAAAGCCTCTTGACTTTTGGTAAGTCGGTGATTCAACCTGGATGTATCAATTAGCAAGACGTCGCCATATGACTGAAATATTGTAACATTGACCGTTAGCGAGACGTCGCCATATGACTGAAATATTGTCACATTGACCGTTAGCGAGACGTCGACATATGACTGAAATATTGTCACATTGACCGTTAGCGAGACGTCGCCATATGACTGAAATATTGTCACATTGACCGTAAGCGAGACGTCGCCATATGACTGAAATATTGTCACATTGACCGTTAGCGAGACGTCGCCATATGACTGAAATATTGTCACATTGACCGTAAGCGAGACGTCGCCATATGACTGAAATATTGTCACATTGACCGTTAGCGAGACGTCGCCATATGACTGAAATATTGTAACATTGACCGTTAGCGAGACGTCGCCATATGACTGAAATATTGTCACATTGACCGTTAGCGAGACGTCGCCATATGACTGAAATATTGTAACATTGACCGTAAGCGAGACGTCGCCATATGACTGAAATATTGTAACATTGACCGTAAGCGAGACGTCGCCATATGACTGAAATATTGTAACATTGACCGTTAGCGAGACGTCGCCATATGACTGAAATATTGTCACATTGACCGTAAGCGAGACGTCGCCATATGACTGAAATATTGTAACATTGACCGTTAGCGAGACGTCGCCATATGACTGAAATATTGTAACATTGACCGTTAGCGAGACGTCGCCATATGACTGAAATATTGTAACATTGACCGTAAGCGAGACGTCGCCATATGACTGAAATATTGTAACATTGACCGTAAGCGAGACGTCGCCATATGACTGAAATATTGTAACATTGACCGTTAGCGAGACGTCGCCATATGACTGAAATATTGTAACATTGACCGTTAGCGAGACGTCGCCATATGACTGAAATATTGTCACATTGACCGTAAGCGAGACGTCGCCATATGACTGAAATATTGTAACATTGACCGTTAGCGAGACGTCGCCATATGACTGAAATATTGTAACATTGACCGTTAGATATGACTGAAACATTGTGACAATGGCCAAATTTCGTATTAAAAGGGTTAAAAATTAATCTATAAAAGACTGATGATAAATGCATTAATACTGCAAATAATACACATTAATGCTATGGTAAATAAGGCATAGATTTCCTACGAACATCAGCGCCAAATTAAGGTGTAAAAAGTGAGCAAATAAGAGGGAGGAGGAGGAGGTTGCAGGTTCGATCACCCAGATGCGATGTACCAAAATCGTAAAATTAGTACCCATTGCCCAGGTTGAGGGCAGTTATCTATGTTTTGCCCAAAAGAAGGTGGGGTGCGGTTGGTATACACGGGGCTTATGACAGGCAGGCAGAAATTTGAAAGAAGCGTATCAGGTCCCGGGAAAAAGACTTTGAGAAGCATATAATGTGGGGATTGACAAATTGCCATTGCCCTAAGGTGAGGATTTAGACTCATATAATGAAAATTGACAACCCCCCAGGCCACCCTTCCATACACACACGTCGATATGTTCATAATGCTGTAGGTGAGAGAGCAGCATTATGTCTATCTTAAGAAGGCAATATATTTCCAATTGACTGGGGGAATTAATAAAAACGAATTACAAACTGACATTCACATGGGTAGACATGCAGACAGATAGGACGGATAGACAGGCAGACATATGGGTATATTCCGTGATTAATTATGCAAATTACTTTTCCTGATACACCCACAAAACGCGTCCATATGCAAATTCACTGCCGTAATTCTATAATAGATGCTTATACAATGTTTAGATTTTGTTTAGGATAATGATATGTTTCATTACCGATTCAGTCTTTCCATCACTCCCCAAATTGTCGCACCATCACTCAAAGCAAACAACCTTTCTTCGATGAATAATGGGCCCCTTATTCATTTGACGTCCACGATGAGATCAGAACAATGATGATTGTTTGTTTGTTATAATATTAAGAGCTCCTTTAAAGTGTAAGTTTTGGGGTTCTGGCAAGTGATAGCTAATGTATTGCCTTTAAAGTTACCAATCCTACATACCCGTGTTTACAATAGATGTATTTGCGGAGTTTCGTTTTGGGAAAGACTGTGTGACTCCATGAATTTTAAACATTTTCACATTTTGGTGCAAATTGTTGGGGGATGGGACGCCAAAGGAGATTAGGTGACGAGCGGTTTCAAGTATCTTTCACACATAGTTGATAAATACCCGGGAACATAGCGGTCATAAATAATGTACCGGATCAGCCGAATCTTTCGCGACATATGTAACTAGCAGAAATAATTTATACTGAGCATGCGTGTACTTGATGGTATTTTTTTGTTGTTGTTGGTGGTGTTATTGTTTTGATGTTGTTTTATTTAAGATTTGTATTTCTATCACTGAAATATCATACATCATATTAATAACAGTGTGTGTGTGTGTGTGTGAGAGAGAGGAGAGAGAGAGAGAGAGAGAGGGAGAGAGAGAGGGGGGGTCTAAAGCAGACTGGACCCATTCTGTAATAATTTCGAAATATTTTTGCCGAAACATTAAGTATGCAATCAAAGCACTGAAACTCCTTATGTAACGAGGATCCGAACAAAAAAAGTACTTTTTTCTGCCTACTATATATGTCAAGGAAATGAAAAAAACTTGACAAAAGTAAAGCAGGTTTATATCTTATTTTCTTTTTCATCTACATGTTGTTTTTTTCAAGCGTTATAAGAATGAAATATGAAAATAAAGATCACAGACCCTGCTATCACTGCAATCTGACTTACAGTTGGAAAGTATCGGATACGGCTGAAATAATAACTGCAGACAACCTTAAGGCAGCTCGTTTACAGGTGATCGGCAAAATAATAATAAACAAGAAATATCTTTAAAAAGGTATTCGGCGTAGCTAAATAATTGTCATTCGTAACATGTACAACATATTAAAACTACATAATAAAGTTGGAAACGTTAGGAAAACTGTTTATAAATACCAAAATTATGGGAGGTATTGTGAAACCTATATCAGAAAACTGATCTAGTTTACATACTTTTGTTTCCAGATCCGCACAATAAACTTTGCAAATTCTCCGCAGTAGTTACCTCCACTGAAGGCCGAGTCTACTTTTACAATTAGGGGAAATTGTGGTCTGAAAAAATAATAATAATAATAATAATAATAATAATATCTATTTAAAGAAGGTAGCTCAGTAAGTTTACAAACAGTGTTCTTCTTTACACGAGGCCTTCTGAAATAAAACATGTACAATGGTGATAAAAGAAAATATAAAAACAACAAACAAATAAGTCTTAAGTTCTTAATAGAAATCAGTTTGCATATTTATGCATATGATGATGGTAATGATGAAAATGATGTAAAAAGTAATGATGATGATGGAAGAGAAATTGTCTCTTGTTATCATTAAAAATATTTCAAATCTTTGTGCAGAAACCCAATATTAACATCAAGAACAAGAATCAAAGCGTAATATTTGATACATTAATAGCAAAAGAATTGTACATATCATTTGGACGTTTACGCATACATACACAATACATTTTACCCCGTCGTTCGGAGATGTCCAATGCTTTTTTTACATGTTAATAGTTTGACAAACGTAGGTACAAATGTATGAATCAAAATGGTTAAGTTTTGACACCCGAAATTAAAGGCATTTGATGAAATAATGACGAAGCAACCTTTTAAATGACTGCAGGTTTATTGCCGATTTAATACAAAAGACATACGCCTGCTTCTTATTTAGTTGTTTTTAATCATATTGCCAAAGCAGCATTCCTAATTTAATATGGAAGTGTTAAATTTTCATTACCGTTACCTTTCATGTTTAAACTGAAAAAGAAACCTAATATATCTAGTAGAAAGATATATTCAAACTGAAATTCCCATTTTAAATTGGAATATCCTAAATATCCTAAAAATAGATTAAACAAGCCAGTCATAGCATTGCAATTAATAACAATAAGACAAAACAACAAGCTCATGCGAGCTTGTGAACCGACCGCTCAGATGGTACCGTATGGTGGTCAGGAAACCGGAGAACCCGGGGAAAAGCCAACTGTCCGATCTGGTGACCACCTACCATCGCACATACTGCCCCGGACGGGGATTGAACCCGGGTCGCATTGGTGAGAAGCCAGTGCGCTAACCGGACTCTGGCTTCATTTACATACTAACATTTGATTGGTTGAAGAAGTAGGTCAAAATCAATTCCATAAAGCTACGCCGAAAAAAATATTTTCTCCCTCGTTCATGTGCAAATAAACTCGGCAAGTGTAGGTCACAGTACACGGGAAAACGCTATTTTTCGTAAGAGCACTTCAGTGAACTTCGGTCAAATACTCAAAGCAGGTGTTTTGAGCCACGTAACACATTCCGCCACATGGCGTCTTCACCACAATGTGATAAGTCACGTGACTGCACATGTGACTAGAAACTCTAAATACAGTTTTGTTACCGTTATTATCAATAGCAACATTTTTCGATTAAATATTCAATCAATGACCAACTGTTAACAAGCCGCTTTAATACACAGGTGACTATTTTTATATTAGTTTTTAATTTTTAGAACAACGAAATAAGTTTTACCCTACCAAAGTTCCTTTCAGGGCATTTATAAACTATGAAATATGAAGTGAAAGCTGTTTTTCAGCATTTGCATATGGAAGGTATAACCTTAAGAGTACGAAGATGGTTGCATATTTCTCAAAATATTTCTCAAAAAGTCAAAATTTTCTTAAGTTCATTTTTTAAAACATGGTAGCACAGGAAATGAAGCAAGACATTCAATGACGTTCAATTTAGGATGGTATCGTGTTTTCTTTATCGGGACAACACGAAGCCGAAATATTTAAACCTACGCGCACCTGCTAGACTGACACCCAATATTTTCCCCACTGATTCGCTGTAGATTTAACAGAAAACCAGCACGTCACCAACAAAAGCTAAACTGTCCGATAAAATGGCGGATAAATGGCAGGCTTTGATGTCACGTGACTACAGACTGGATCCCGTCTCATCGTAAGAATCATGAAGAACACATAATACTGAGCGGGCAAAACATCTCATCAGGTGCCAATCTTATATCCTTTCCGGGAAGCACGCTCGACTATTCCAGCGCCTTTACTGTATAGTTGAATCTCTGTCATGATCTGAACGTTCAAATGGAAAATGGATTCATCTTTACAATTTAACCACAATCATAGTATCCTCAATCGTTATGAAGTTTACCGGTATCTATATTTCTTTTCCACCGTCCCCGTTGGCTGAGTGGTTAGAGAGAGCGGGGGGTCGTGGGTTCAGTCCCCGGCCGCGACATGCGAAAGTCGTAAAAATGGTACTGATATAGCTTCCTTGCTTGGCGCTCTGCATATAAGGTAGTTCAAGGACTGGTTGGCCCGGTGTCAAGATAATGTGACTTGGTGTGGATCATGCCACATGTCTACGGCGTAATACTGCAGTGTGGCAGTACTATATCTGTCTTAAGTAGACATAGCCTCTAAATGACTGAAATACTGTAGGTGAGATGTTAAACCCAACAAACAAACAAACAAACAAACAAACATTTCTTTTCTCATATAGTAATGAAAAAAAATGCCAAAAATAGAACAAGCTCCAAACAGTTATGGTTCTTGGTCACTTCTCTTCTCCTAGTCACTGTCTGTATATTTTAAGTCAAGACTTTTTATATTTTATTAAGAAACTCATCATATAATAAATAAAGGGAAATAATAAAAAGACCAGGAAGAGTTTCTTCTCTTAGTCACTATGTCTGTGTATTTTAAGTCAAGACTTTGTATATTTTATTAAGAAACTCATTTTATAATAAATAAAGGGAAATAATCAAAAACCAGGATTTAAATTCCAATCAATAATTTTAAAAACCTTATTTTAAGTTTCAAGCCAATACCTTGTTTAGTTTTTGAGTTATGCTCCTGACAAAAAATCATTACAAAATAAAATAAAGGGAAATAATTAAAAAATGGGACCAGTCAGAGTTTTTGTTCTTTGGTCACTGCATTTCCTTTCATTGACCTCTATCCGCATACAATGTTCAAAATCATGTCACATGTGGTATGAAAGTTATGGCCCAGACAAGAAATTGTTAACGCAGATGGGTGACCGCAATAGCTAGGATATTCTGAATATCGAGCTAAAAACTCAAGTAAATTTTATACTAGTTATTTTATACTATACTTTATATATTATTTTATACAACAGAAAATTAAGGTTGTGTCTGTACTATATGATTTTAAGTTGACAGCAACTTTGGTTAGAATAGAGATTACCGTTTTGTAATTTTGGGATTTGCAACGGTAGGCCTATATAGTTTTTATCAATATGAATGTTCATAGGTGTGGGAGGTAACAGGCTTACCTAGAGGAAACGTATGTGTTTGAAAAGGAGTCCAAAACACGCAAAACGTCAGTCTGACAAAGGATCTAACCAAAGTTACCAATAATATCATGATACTTCAAATAAGCTCGTATATTGATATTTTTTTCGCAAAATTATTAATATTAAAAAAAAAAAATACATTTTTAGCAGAACAAGTATCGTAGGTTTATATAGTGTGATTATGTTAAGTCTATGCGTGACGTCATTAGAATGATCGAACGATTGGTACACATTAATTTACGGAATGAGGCGATGAACAAATATTTGTTTTCGCTTACATTAGTTTATCGACCTAAGTTTTTCATACCGACCCAAGCTTTTTTTTCCAGCATTTAGGGTATCACGGTTACGAAGCCTTGTTTTTTTTTTACTAACATCCCCTTAAAGGCAAAAAATTGATAATATAAAGTCTTGACGACCTACCGACCTTACCCTTTTTTAGATGTTTGTGGAAACAAACAACTAGTTTTTTGCCTATCCTTATTGTAATTTTATATTTTGCAATAGTATGCACCGTAATTTAATTTTTCCAACATCAATCTATTCTAAAACATCATTTTTCCTGTGATTGTTTCCTAGACACCCAGTATGCACCTCCTGTAGCACGTGAAGACCTCTGATCATAAAATCCTGGAGCAGTCTGGAAAACATTAAATGGAGATGTGCTGCCTCACTTGCACCACACAGAATAAACAAGTGTAAGGAAAGAAAGTGAAAGTACAGGTGTTTGATTTTGTGGCTGTGTGTAGTGTGTACATGGGTAGATGGCAGGCACCAATTGGTAAAGTGATCTGCACATTGAAAATTTCAGAGTACATTTCGGGTATATACATAACATGATAAATAACGGATATGTTTAATTACCGCAGCCGATTTAACTGCACTATATCAATCCGCGCCTATAAGCGTACCAATGCTGAAGTAAGGTCATGACCTCCTTAGGTATGCAATTTATGAATGGAATCAGAGCTACGGACCGTTATGAGACAAAGCGCTAAAAGCACTGAGAGAATGCCTGCGGGGCTATTCGTATAACAAAAAAAAACAACAACAAAAAACAAAAACAAAAACGCGAACTCTGCTGTCAGACTTACTACTTGTAACTAGAGCTGCAGGAAAACCTGCAGTATTTTTTTGGCCTTATCACCTTTGCCTCTTCCGTGTTCAACCATGTCTAACGTTGGAATTAGAATTTCATGTAAATCCTGCTGTACTGCACTGCACTGCACCACTTCAGAGCTTTTCTGCAAGGCGTTTGACAATTATCATAATGTTTGACAAACGTTTCCCTTTTGTTAAATCAAATAAACTCTATCGTGAAATCACTGATTGTATTTTTAAGCTTTTCTAATACTCTGTACGTATAAAAAAATCAACGATATAATTGAAATCCGATGATATAAAAATAGCATTATTTAAAAAAATCTAACAATGTTAAATATATATACTTTTATACCCGTGCTAAATGTATGACAGGAAAGACAAGTAAAGTGTGGATTATTGAGAGAATTTAGGTTTGCACAATGCTATGGTAAGGGCAAACCTATCCTACCTCTTCTGTTGTACAGTTAAGGTTTCAATCAAAGCACGATCCTGGTTACAGCCCTCCTTTTCTTTTTTCCGCTGCGTGTAGTTATATTTTTTATTTAATTCTTTTCTGTGGATTATAGGGAAATATCAATTAATTAAAAACGGAAATTCACTGTTTGAAACAGGGAATATAACCATCTTACAATGTCAACATTACTCAGTGATTCACCTTATTCAATGAGAAATGTTCAACTCAATAAATAAACATTACTCAGTGATTCCCTTATTCAAACATTACTCAGTGATTCCCTTATTCAATGAGAAATGTTCAACTCAATAAATAAACATTACTCAGTGATTCACCTTATTCAATGAGAAATGTTCAACTCAATAAATAAACATTACTCAGTGATTCGCCTTATTCAATGAGAAATGTTCAACTCAATAAATAAACATTACTCAGTGATTCACCTTATTCAATGAGAAATGTTCAACTCAATAAATAAACATTACTCAGTGATTCACCTTATTCAATGAGAAATGTTCAACTCAATAAATAAACATTACTCAGTGATTCACCTTATTCAATGAGAAATGTTCAACTCAATAAATAAACATTACTCAGTAATTCGCCTTATTCAATGAGAAATGTTCAACTCAATAAATAAACATTACTCAGTGATTCACCTTATTCAATGAGAAATGTTCAACTCAATAAATAAACATTACTCAGTATTCCCTTATTAATTGACAATGAAATAATTCTTATTAAAAAATTTAGATGATAATAACTCACGAGGTAGGTGATCATTACTTACTTTAAAATATGAACAGCCTGGGTACCGAGGTAGGTTATCATTACTTACTTTAAAACATGAACAGCCTGGGTACCGAGGTATCATTACTTACTTTAAAATATGAACAGCCTGGGTACCGAGGTAGGTTATCATTACTTACTTTAAAATATGAACAGCCTGGGTACCGAGGTAGGTTATCATTACTTACTTTAAAATATGAACAGTCTGGGTACCGAGGATGGGGCGAGCATTACACAATTAAATATGTACGTATTACTAAATGAATTAAGTGATCATTATAAATGCTAATTTGATAGTTGAACAGTACTCGCCGACTTATATGAGAGCAGTTCACCTGTTTTAATGAGTAATGGTCACAATCTTCTGCGAGTCGAAAGCGGTAATGCTCATTAAATAGGTGATAATAACTCAACTAAATGGCTGAACATAACTCACCAAATGTGTGAGAATTACTTCACTTAATAAGGTGAGTAGTGTTCACCTTTTGATCAAGTATTTTGCGCATGAGAAATCTTTAAACAAAACCTTGCCGCTGGTAGAGATTGAACTCAAGACCTTCGGATACGTTTTCAGTGAGCAGATCCAATAAACCAAAGAATAAACTCAAAAAGATTAGTTCACTCCGAAACGAGATGTAAACCTACGTAAATCAACGAGCACTCCCCGAACACCTAATCTACTTGCTGGTGTAGAAATCCACGCCTTTTTCGGTAGGTTATAAACTTACACATGGGATTTTGAATCAGTCACTGATTGGTCAGTTTAATCAGCGAGTAATACCGAGTATTACCGAACCCCTGGTGGAATGGTCTATTGAATAAGCCATAATGGGTGTTTGATTAATGATATTTTTTGTTGATTTCTTGATCGATACGTTGAGTTGGTAATTAATTTGTCATTTTGTTTATACTAATGGCTTCATATTAGTCCACCTAACCTCGTTAAATCTTTTGTAATGAAATTGTACGAGTAAATTTTTAGCTCACCTGAGCACGTAGTTTTCTCCGAAACCACAAGGTCCAAGGCTTAGATATTTGGTGTGTAGTATTGTCTTTTGGACCTTTACCAAGTTTGTTCAAAATTGACCCTGCCCCAGAGGTCACTTTATTTTATATAGACTTACATAGGAAAAACTAGAAAATTTCTTCTTCTCAGAAACCACAAGGCCTGGAATTTGATATTTGGTGTGTAATAGGGCATATTAGACCTCTACCAAGTTTGTTCAAATCATGGCCCTGGGGTTAAAACTGGCCTGACCCAGGAGTCACTTGATTTTATATTGACTTATACAGGCAGAAAAGCTTAAAAATCTTCTTTTTGAGACAACAAACTAGAACTTTGATATTTGGTGTGTGCCATTGTCTAATGGTTTTTTAACAAAGTTTGGTCAAATAATGGCCCTGGGATCAAAAATGTTTATACATAGATTTATAGTGAGAGCTATGACCTTCTGTTTTGGATCACAAGGTACACTTTTGTATATGGAAATGGATTTTGATCTTGCATGACCTTGGACCTCATAACCCAGTGACCTTCTCTTGAAGTACTGTTAGGTGTGTGGAATTGAAATGATCATCCCATGTTTCTGCATGGATTCTGTATTCAGTAGGACTATGCTTTAATATAGTAACTTGTACAGGCAATGAAGACAGTGTTTCTTAGGTGAGTAACTTCAGGCCCTCTTGTTTGATGATTTTAACATTTTATTAACCATATTAGAGTTTAACAAAAATACATAGAATGATTTCGTACTGAATAAGTAAAACCCTATATTTATTCAACGTGTGTGCTAAGCATATTACTGTATATAATGCGTCCAAACTGTCTATTATTATTTGATTAAATGCATTTCACATGACGTATACAATTCCGCATACAGTGGCATACAGCACCAGTTTGTATTGCATACAGCGCAGTCTGAATGTTCGGACATAACCCCGAATACTGCGGCTGCCTGCATTGCATACAGCATACTGCGGCATTCTGCATTGCATACAGCAGCAATCACCATGACATACAGCGGCAGTCTCCATTGCATAGAGCAACAATCTCCATTGCATACAGCGACAGTCTAAATGTTCGTTTATAGCCCCACATACAGCGACATCCAGCATTGCATACAGTGGAACCGATAAACGTGAACTTCGAAAGATTAAACCCTTGTTATACATTTGTTAAATATTTTTACATCATCCCGCAAACAACAACAGTCTGCATTATATACAGCGACAGTCTGCATTACATGCAGCGGAGTCCTGCATTGCATATAGCGGAGGTCTGCTGCATTTCATACGGCAGTTTGCATTGCATACAGCGAAGATCTGCATTTCATTCAGCGGCGGTCTGCATTGCATACAGCGGAATCCTGCATTGCATACAGCATCGTCTTAAAGTTCGAACATAACCCGCACACAGCGACAGTCTGCATTGCATACAGCGGCAGTCTGAGACAGACTGCGTAACGTACAGAACCATTTTATTTTTTTATAATGAAAAGGAAAAAAATATTAAAAAAGAAATGATGAGAATATTCAACAAATGTATAACAAGGGTTTAATCTTTCGAAGGCCACGTAGATCGGTGTTTGCGTACTTCCTGAATTGCGCCTATTACGCTCGGTAGCTCAAAATACCATCAGTCTTCATTTGTTGACTAACCAGTGCGGTCAAATACACGTCAATATGCCTTCATACCTAGATGATGGTAATTAAAATTCAAACAAGGAATGAATGGTTCTCCAATTTAAGAAAGGGAAAATACACTATTTCAGTGCAAGATACGTGATACATACCCTAGATAAAAAAAAAGTTTTTAACTTTTTGACTCGGTACGTCTAGGGTGGATTTCTCATGAAACAAGATTGATATAAAATGTCAATCATAAGCAACCCCGTGGTATCCCGCTCTGTTGCAAGATTAGATCATAAAATCTAGACAAATTAGTGATACTTCTTTTGAAATAAACCAATATTGATATATGAACTGGTCCTTTCAGATCCAGGGTTCAATGAGAACTTCATTAAAATATATATTTTTATGATTATACAGTTACAGATTACGGAGCGAGTGTGCTGGGTCGACACAAGAGCAGGTATGTGACCCCAGGGTCTATACGGACAGGCTCTTGCTATTCATTTCACCGTATTGATATGGTAATCAACTGAATACCGTCTTAATAATACATCTGTTTCCGTTCGAAAGGCATGATAGAACACGGGAAATCGGCTTGGTTTTAAGTCACATCTAATAATTTGTGTTTAATGAAATTTTGCACGCAAGAGCACTTGAACTGAATTCTGGTACATCAAACAAAAATAAAAGTCGAATTAACTTTTATGTGACTACAGTTGGAAAGTCTGTCGCAGTTTATTTATCCCTCTTTTTTATGCTCTTAAGTTAATATTCTATCAATATTCAGCAAAATAAATTATGTTACATGGAGGAAAGTGAAGAAAAACGTTGAATCGTACTTTTTCACTGAACAAAACACATTCTTCAACGAACTAAAACTGTTAAGTGATTTAGAAAAAAAAAATGAAAGAACTTGAATTGACTTAAACTTTCTGAACAAAAGACAATTTAAATGAGCCTGTATTTATCACAAATGAGTTTCGCTTACCATTGTCTTAAAATAAATAATGATGAATTTCAATAACAAAACAACACCGACATGTTTTATATCACTGGCACTAAATCCTTCCAAGTAACACAGCGGTCTAGTTTAGAAATCATCATCAGTAGTGAAATCTCGAAGAATCTGAAATTGGACTTTTTATTACTTACACGGCATAAATGAACTATTTGATTAAAGTATATAGGGTAAATACATACTGCAACCAAAATCCTATAGTACATGTGTGCATTTGAAGAAAAATGATGGTAGTATCGTAGAGTCATTTCCAGTGGATGATTGGTAAAATATACCTTTAAACTAACCTGGTCGTTCACGTAATGTCCCTCCTCACGTGAAAAAATTATTATCATTTAATAAAAAAATGATCACCAAACATTTGTGAGCAATATTTGTTTTCAAAGCCAATTCCCGACTAGTATTCAACGATTTTTGTGATCAAAATTTAACGTTAGAGTAAGATATTGGTCAATTTCTCACGTTTAAATGTGTTCTAATTAGCTGGGTCATAATGTGCCTATTAAAAAATCAAATTTTAATGATCCATTAAGTATGAATTTTAATTGAGTAAAATCGATTTTACAAGGTTTTGATAAAAATATTGATAAAATTGATTTATTGAATTGATAAAAAAAAGAAAAGAAAAAAAATCAAGATACTGAAATATAAGAGAAGTTTTCGGATTCAGAGTAGTTAACACTAGCACCTCTGTGCTTGACTGAAAATTATATTCCGCTTAAAACCAATCATGTAACATTTTTTTATATATATTGCTTATATTTAAACAACCGTTAAAAATAAATTGGAATTTCAACTTTTTAAACTTTTTTTTTTTTAAAATCCCATTTTAAAGTTGTTTTTTTTTTAATGTTACCTCGGATTTATAAACACGTCACTTTTAAGTTTTTTTTACTAAGTTAATAGTTACCATGACTTAAAAAAGAAAAAACGGAATCTTAAAATTATTTCACTGTCGCTAAAAGGTACCCTTTATCGTTATTTGTACTTCATGAATCAAATGTTTAAAAAAACACCGACTGCCTGATAAATTTTAAATAAAACTTATCACACTAATAAGTTTAGACAAAATCCTTCAAACGATGAAAGGCCTAGCTAGGTGTCTGGTACGCAGTAACAAAAGCCTGTCCCCCGTGAAATGGTTGCTTTCACTTGCTCTATTTTTTCATCTATGTTTAGCCCTTCGACCCGAAATCATAGATGGCTGTCGATAACGTTTGCTTCATTGCATTGCTTTTCAATAGAGTTGGAGTAAAACATAACAGCAAAGCAACGAGAGTTATTGTTCAACAGGTTGGAGTAAGCAAAGAAATCTTGACGTTTTACAGACTATAGCAAAGTTACATTGAAACTGGCCGACATTTTAAAGTTAAGCTTTTCACAGTCAAATAGCAGGAAATATGTCCAGTGCGAAACAAGGCGCATGATCATAACAAACATTTTTTCGTCCGCTGTTTGTTGCCCGGATAGAAGAAATGTTGCTAAATACCTATATAAAAGCAAGCAGGCGCGTTTTACGGGTTTGAATGATACGCAAGCTGTGGACGTTTATAGCATTTTGGGGTTTTGCGATATGTTTAGTAGCTGGCTTCCCATCGCTTGCTGACTTAGACCAAGAAATTAACCCTTATGAGAAAATAACAGTAACAAAGTAAGAATTCAAATGATTCAAATATGTAATAAGGTTTCCATTTGGAATTTGTGTGATAGTTTTGTCTACCTGTAAAATGGAATATAAAAGAGAATGGATTAATAATTCCGTGTAATGAGTAAAATCATGATGCGTACAGACGGATGTGGCAAACGTGATCTGCAATAAAAAAAATGTCGTGCTGGAAGTCACACGGGTCCACTCCCTGCTTGCTTTATTGCGGTTAGATAGGTACTACTTTTGGTTAACAAGTTCAAGACGGTGAAAGAAAGCCAGGCGACCCGCGTGAGAATCACGCGCATATATATATCAGTGTTAATGATATTATGTAACATAATCAGTGCAATGTTCGTAAATGTTCGTGAGTTTTCGTGAAGTGCTAAAAGGAAATCTCAAGACTTCATACCTTCGGTGAATGGCATTCATTTGTGATATTAATTGAACGTATTTAAAAAAAGCGGAAGGATTGATTAAAGGATTCTTTATAATGGATTATCTAAAAGTATTATACCTATTGGCCGGTACGTATTTTTTCTTTCTTCAATGTCCGACTTACCTTGAACGTGTGATCCCTCTGGCTGGCACGAGACATAGAAATTCCGGCCTACCTGTTATCTTCTCTAGCTATTCTCCCAGCTATCCTTGAAACTACCATATTTCTGCATTTCTAAATGTATTGTGACTATATATAATTTATATAAACATTCTAAATAGAAAGATGATGAGGAAAATGTCTGAATCTCTCCTGTTCTGTGTGTGTGTGTGTGTGTGTGTGTGTGTGTGTGTTTTAATTTCAACGTATTGTTTTATATTTCCAATAATGGAATAATGGAAAACATCAGCTTGGCTGAAATTTATCTATGTAATCGTGTTGTTTATTTTTTGTTAACTCTAATCGGATTAATGAAAAGCACTATTCTTAGAGTTAAAGTGATGCAGTCATGTTTAATAAATATATACACAGAAGCAAGTCAATAGACCACACAATATTGTTTTTAATATTTCATAACTTATCGGAAATGTACATCAAAATCAAATTAACAAAATAAATTCAAACAGAAATAACAATCAATATTACAAAATAATGCTTAACTATGCTTTTAAGTAATATACTTTTTATACTTCAGGTTCCAATGGATAGAATGTTTTCACTATAAACATTGTAGTTCAAACCCGCCCTATGAAAATATTTTACTGATTCTCTCGTGGGCAAGAACTTTTCTATAATGTTACCGTTAGAGAAAACTGGTAAAAGTTGAAAAGCTAAATATTTTCTTCTATTCAGTGTAAACAAAATTATCATCATCATCATCATCATCATTATCAGAATCATTATGGTAAACTGTGTTTATAAGAAGATATTAGAGAAGAAGAATCTGAGCTACAATATTAAAAGATCAAGCAGAGAAGTTCCTGACCAGACAGCTCATTTTGTTATTTCAGACAATGGTCAATTCAGATAGGGATTAGTTCAGAAAGTGGTATTTTACAAGGATCAATTCAGACAGGGATTAGTTCAGAAAATGGTTATTCTTACAAGGTCAATTCAGCAGGGATTAGTTCAGAAAATGGTTATTCTCATCAAGGATCAATTCAGACAGGGATTAGTTCAGAAAATGGTTATTCTTAACAAGGGTCAGTTCAGACAGGGATTAGTTCAGAAAATGGTTATTCTTAACAAGGATCAATTCAGACAGGGATTAGTTCAGAAAATGGATATTTTTGACAAGGGTCAGTTCAGACAGGGATTAGTTCAGAAAATGGTTATTCTCATCAAGGATCAATTCAGACAGGGATTAGTTCAGAAAATGGATATTTTTGACAAGGATCAGTTCAGACAGGGATTAGTTCAGAAAATGGATATTTTTGACAAGGGTCAGTTCAGACAGGGATTAGTTCAGAAAATGGTTATTCTTGACAAGGGTCAGTTCAGACAGGGATTAGTTCAGAAAATGGTTATTCTTAACAAGGATCAGTTCAGACAGGGATTAGTTCAGAAAATGGTTATTCTCATCAAGGATCAATTCAGACAGGGATTAGTTCAGAAAATGGTTATTCTCATCAAGGATCAATTCAGACAGGGATTAGTTCAGACAACAGATGATTACCAGTGACTGATGGCTGAACTGTTAAGTCTACAACACTTGAAGGATTTACAGTCAAACCTGATGTAGCGGCCACATTTGTTGAGCATCCGACTTTTTATGACATGTTTAAATCTAACGGTCAGCTTGTTTTAGACGGCCAGCTATGATATTCTAAAACTGACATTTTATAACACAGTTACTTCCATATAGCAGCCATCTTTGTATGTTCCCTTGACTGTCCGCTTGACACAGGAACTATGGTGAACTGTTCAAGAATATCTCCTCAGAGTCGAAAGTGAAAAGAAAACACATCATATATATATAATTTCATGGAGAAAATAAATGGTTTCAGCAGATATAGACTCCTTTTATTTTGATTTGAACATTAATTTATGCGTTTAACAAAGGAAATTTATTCAGGGAAAAACAAGTGTTGTATAAACATCGAGTGCGCCATATCTAGACTGGGCTTCAAGATGGATGAATTGTGTGATAATCACGGATACCAGTCTGTATAGAAACACTTAGTTCGTGTGGGTTCTGCCATTATATTAATCGACAAACTGTTCTGTACATTTTTTCTTCACAAGAATCAAACAGCTGGGTTCAAAAACAGTTTACGCCATTCTGAATGCCGAGGAGGGAGGGTCGCGAAATCCAATCACTCCTCTACCTCGCTTTGAGTACACGTAATGTCGTTCTCGTAAAGCGAAATCTGGCTTTTAAGTTGCACCCAGAACCTTTGATTTCTGATTTAGACCTCAAACCATTTGTAAAATTTTTATTGATACGAGGTAAAGAAAAAAACGTTCTTTTGTTTTTGGGACAGGAGATTAAAGCTAACGTAAATATGAAATGAATGTTAGGAGGAAGTGTTCAGCAGGGGGCTGGCGGTTCAATTTAAGGACACATTACCCATTGTTATAGCCACTGGCTGTTATTTTAAATCATAGATGCATGCAATTATGATTTGTTTTATTAGGTGTGCGGTAGTTGATATATTTTCATGTATTATTGAGCAAAATTGCTGCTGTACATGATAAATAATTGTGATGCACGCTGTACAACCACGTATATTCCTATTATTTTAGGTTGTAACAAATTAATTTTCATTATTTGTTATGTGTTCCAAGTATCTCTCTCTCTCTCTCTCTCTCTCTCTCTTAAATAGTCACGTTTGTATGAATATATTGTAGTAAAGAATGCAACAAGAAACAAATAATTTTTCGTAACTCAATGAAAATGTTCGAAAGTTTAATGTTAGATAAATGTAATGCATTCTTTTATTAATGTATTGTACTATCATAACTTTGAAATGACATTTTTTTACATGGGATGATTTCCTCAGCACCATAAAACCAATTTGTAATCGGGTGCACTTTTTATAAACCTGTAAATATATACACAGTAATTTCCAAATAGAAAGATAACAGTATTTAGACAGATGACAGGATTATTTTTTCCTTATTCATTTTTTTCAAGTATTGTTTAATTTGTTGAACTATCACAAATGCATTAATCAAAAATCAATTCTCAGAATGTAGTTCGAATGGGTAAATATCTAAAGCTATAGGAAACAATATTTTGTCAGCTCTGTCAGTTATAGGTCAGCGGTCATTGTGACGGACAAAATCATGAATCTTTGTCCATACGAGACGCGTTTTTTTTCCCGCTTGTCTTCGTTTCATTTTCTTTTTTCATTCCACTGCATATATATTTATATATTATTTATTCAAACTACCTAAAGTGTTCATTTAATTCGCAATATTTTTGTCGATGATAATTTCAAGACCGGCTGAATATCGAAAGGCTTTCTTTTCTCATAAATAGGCTTAACTCACCAAGTGTAAAGATGGATGACATATCTGACATCGACACCCGGCAGTCACACAGAGTAGACTTAAATTGTTCTTAAACAGTTGTTCTACTTTTTCATTCTTAAAATTTGGTGAAATTAATATGCTTTTAATGGTAAATATTTCAAATATTTTTCTAATTGATTTGATATCTGATTGAGCGTCTGATACTTCAGTAGTACCTTTTTAATAGCATTACTATATGAAGAGCACTTCTAAACAAAATCTACCATAAGAATAAAAAAATAGTTAGCTCACATACTGAATGAGAAACGTGTAAATTAGGATTTAAACCATGCCTGCACGTCAACGTAACTGACCTACATTGTATTTCCTCAGTGATTTGCATAGCTACCCGGTCGCTGTAAAATTCTCGAAATTCTTACGGGAAAAACGAAAACTAAATAATGTGAATTGACATGCGTTGTGACAGTTTAAAAAGTAAACACTATTAGAGTTGTGACAGTTAAAAAGTAAAACATCAATAAACTTTCAAATGATACCAGATATGAAATATTCAGTAAAACTCAATAATACGGGTAACTGACTTTTGCAAACGAATTCCCCGTCCTGATAGTTTTTTTTCTATATATTTGATAAAGGAACAACACTCACAATTGCGTACTCAGTCCCTAATGGATGTCATCTGCCCACGTAGACATCTGTGAGATTTGTGACATCAGTCATGAGTCATGTATATTAAGTATATTTAGATTTATCATATTTACAGTTAGTGTCATGGCATAATTATATGAGTAAAACTGATTATTAATAATAATAAAAGAAGAAGAAACGTTTAAAAACATTCATGAGACTGTTTGAAACATATCATTCATTTGTGTTTTGAAAGTCCTGTAAAATCATTACTTTTCATTGACATCAAATTTCGTGGAATCTGAATGACGGACAAATGTATGTTATATATTACATGAATGTTCTAAAACACGTGAGGTCCACTGCCTCCACAATAAATGTTAATACAGTGACAGAAACAGAAGACACACAGACGGACATTAGACTGGGAAGTCAGGGGGGGGGGGGGGTATACGGCGTGCAGCAGGGATGCAACACGTCCTGGGGGTAAACACTAAGTTACTACATCTAACTCCAGACGACACTTTATTGTTAAATTATTTATAATTTATTGTCGAATTTATCGCTTTTTTATTTACATTTTATTACCAGAACAAGAGGCCAGAGAATAACAAAGAGGGATCCTATTCGATGCTGTAAATACACATCCCATTTCTTTTGTAAGCCAAATTTAACAACGCTTTACAAAGCTCTGAAATCAAAATCATGTCTCCCGTGAAATTGTTCATTTCTGTGTGGCACATGATGTAGGTAAATTATGCAGAACAGCACAAACGTTTGAATATATCGTTTATTTAATCAGATACGTAAAACGAGTTATTTTTCCAATGTTTGAGTATTTCCCTTGTTGTATTCATCTTACCTATTCTATATGTTCAGGTTTTAAACAATACATGTATTATACACCAAATATCACCACAGAGTCCCGGCACATGCGAGGTGGGGGCCGTTTGAAACCTGGTTCAAGCACTACAGGTGGTCTTTTACCGACTGACCGTTCCAAGGCGGTAGCAGTTGGTATTTTTTAATTTCATGCAATGTCCTGTCTCAGTGATTATTTTTGTCCATTTACTTGCACCACCCTATATGTTAGATTTCTTAAAGGATCTAATTGTCTTTCTTTATTGATACTTAAAAAAAAAAAAACAAAAAAAAAAACATTCATCTGTAATTATGGCTTATTTACAAATTGTCACAATTTCATTAGTTTACCATAATATATTTATCATAGAAGTACATAACTAGTATGAACAAATAATAGAAGAAATAATAGAATTTGTGGATTTTTAAATTATAAAAATAAGAAATAATGTTTAGAAGACGGTCCGTTGTTCTGGCGTGGGTCATCTTAGTACCATATATACCTTCCATTCATAAGTTTGCATTTCACGTGATTTATATACAATAAAGATAAGCCTGTTTAAGACAAAAACGAATATCGTCAGGTTATTTAAAAAAATAAATCTGTATTCAATCGGCAGTCCTTTGAAGTTACGATTGTCGATTAGATAAATGTTAAGGGTAATGCTCGTGTCAAACCATGCTGGTGTCAAATGTCTCAGTAATATTAATTTCATTATTGTTCACTATATTCGAGCGTACGTGATTTGATATTTAACGAACGCCTTAAAGTAATATATAAAGAGATCACAAGTACAATAGTGATAGATTTATCCGTGGCCAGGTGGTAAGCTACAATGTCAGATATACAGCAAGGCAGGAAGTCTTCACCAGTCGAAGGGTGTGCTGCAGCCACCACAGATACCACATTGAACCTGTTTAATATAAAATATATATTTTATCTACTTATTTATTCATCTCTTTTTTTACGGACGAGTGAAACTGCTGAATTTTGCCTGTTTTCTTATTTTTATATCATGTACACAATCAAGTTGTAATTTACTCACTAAGAGCTCAATCTTTTAAGTAAATTACAGTAAAGGGTTGTAAAGTAAAATAATTAGATTACAGAAATAGGTACAAAAATGTCTCTATACGAATACGGCGTTTGTGGTACAGAAATGTTGTTATACGGCTTTTATGAGATCGAGTCCCATTTAGGATATAATTTTTGATGACTTCCCTATGCGCAAGGTACTGGTCCAGCCAATTGTCCTTCGAGATGGATTAGTATAAATCATTAGACTTGTTTTCTAATCGACGCATAAAAAATAAGTTTAAACTTAACAAAAGCATATTCAAGAGATATGGACAACAAATCGCTGTTAGATTAATTAACTGTTCTCTATAGGGATCAAGGCATTGATTTAAAGAAGAAAAAAAAACTTCAAACAGAAATTTGGAATTTAACAACTTGCACTGCAGACACTCGAGGTTTACTGCGAAAAATGTAAAAGAAAAAATAACTAGTCGAACAAGATGTGAAAGGTCAATCTTGATAGAGTTAAACTCTTTGAACACGAACGGTAAACTACACTTCAGCTTTAGATAATAGAACAACGTCCATAACCTGTTGATTTGACACTAAATACAATAATTGAAATGGAGTTTGTTGTGCGGTGGTCAATTTTCAACACAAGTCTCAAGCAAATGCTGATTCATAAATCAGTTTTACATTAATCAATTTCAACGAGTGAGATTTTATCGATTAACTGTCGTTTATCTCGACCGGTATCTTGTTTTCCATGGGAGCTGATATTGTTCAAAATTTGTAGTGGTTTTTACCCGCAGTTAAGAAGTCAAATTAGCGTCAAGCAAAAACGATCCCATAGTTCAAATTATAGCATTTAGACCTCTGTGTCTTCATTGGAAAGCAATTGTAGATACATTATCTGATACATATAATGTAAAACTTTTACAAATGAATCTTTAAGGGTAAATAGTTGATTGTATGAGTACAATACCAATAAAAGTATCAAACTAATCAGAATTAAAAAAATAAATAAGAGAAAAAAAATAAAGAAACGGAAAAGAACAGATAATTAAAAAGCTTTTTCTAAGGACAGGACTATTGAAAATGATCAAAGATACATAATCTATTCTGGTATGAAAGTGCAGATTCGAATCTCTTACATTTATCTTTACTTATGGGTTCCACGATGAATATGTCAACAAAACCTTACAAAGTTCTGTATCATTTAAATGTAAAGAATAAAATAAGTCAGATGTCCATAAACAAAAACGAAGTAATACAATTAATGGGTAAAGTAAATGGCATTAAAGAGGCTTTAAGAGGTTTAGAATTTGTTTTTAAAGAAGTGAATGATACTTAATCAATTTTCTTCCGACATTTTACTTATCCAGTGCATCATCAGACCTGTTATTGTCTAATGCCTTAAGAAAATCGCTCCAAAAGATCAAGCTTAACCAATGCCCTCTTTTTATATACTATCTGTCGGAGCGGAGATCGAACTTACAACCTCATGGTTTCAGGGCGGGCGCTTTAAAGATCTTATTAGTCGGCCAGCAAGATCGGCTATTAATCATAAATATTTACAGTAACAATAAATTATAAATTACATTAAATTAAATTACACAGACGTATGACTATATAGGAATCACGCAGTCGCTATTATACAGACGTACTCATTTACATAGGGACTATATAGGAATCACGCAGTCGCTATTATACAGACGTACTCATTTACATAGGGACTATATAGGAATCACGCAGTCGCTATTATACAGACGTACTCATTTACGTAGTGACTATATAGGAATCACGCAGTCGCTATTATACAGACGTACTCATTTACGTAGTGACTTATAGGAATCACGCTACACAGACGTACTACACAGACGTAGGGACTATATAGAAACCACGCTTCACAGATGAAGGGACTATATAGGAATCAAGCTTCACATACGTAGGGACTACAGCTTCACACTAGGGACTAATAGGAATCAGCTTCACAAACATAGGGACTATATAGGAATCACGCTTCACAGACATAGGGACTATATAGGAATCACGCTTCACAGACATAGGGACTATATACGAATCACGCTTCACAGACATAGGGACTATATAGGAATCACGCTTCACAGACGTATGGACTACATATGAATCACGCTTCATGGACGAAAGGACTATTTAGGAATTACTCTAAACAGACATATGGACTATATAGAAATCACGCTTCACAGACATAGGGACTATATAAGAATCAAGCTTCACAGACGTAGGGACTATATAGGAATTACGCTTCACAGACGTACGGACTTTATAGGAATCACGCTTCACAAACGTAGGGGCAATTAGGAATCACGCTACATAGACGTAAAAACTATATAGGAATCACGATTCACAAACGTAGGGACTATATATGGAATCACGCCTCACAGGCGTAGGGACTACATGGGAATCACGCTACACAGACGTAAAAACTATATAGGAATCACGTTACACAGACGTATGGACTATATAGGAATCACGCTACACAGACGTAATGACTTTATAGGAATAACGCCACACAGACGTAAGGACTGTATAGGAATCACTCTACACAGACGTAAGGACTTTATAGGAATCACGCTACACAGACGTAAGGACTTAAAGGAATCACGCTACACAGACGTAAGGACTTTATAGGAATCACGCTACACAGACGTAAGGACTGTACAGGAATCACGCTACACAGACGTAAGGACTTTATAGGAATCACGCTACACAGACGTAAGGACTGTACAGGAATCACGCTACACATACGTAAGGATTGTATAGGAATCACGCTACACAGACGTGAGGACTGTATAGGAATCACGCTACACAGACGTAAGGACTGTACAGGAATCACGCTACACAGACGTAAGGACTGTATAGGAATCACGCTACACAGACGTAAGGACTGTATAGGAATCACGCTACACAGACGTAAGGACTTTATAGGAATCACGCTACACAGACGTAAGGACTTTATAGGAATCACGCTACACAGACGTAAGGACTGTACAGGAATCACGCTACAGACGTAAGGACTTTATCAAACGTCTTGTCACGTCCTATACTCTTAGTGCATGAAGACAATGCGGGATGCGGGGGTAATCATCGCATTAATGATATAATTTGTTTAGCAGTCTCTTTGTTATGGTTTCGGTCTTAGATCTCAGACTTTTTTTTAGTTCTCCCATCATGTAATGACGCCCAGCTTATTACATGGGGAATGAGGCTATCGATTTCAGTGAAATATCATTTATTGACATACAGATTCCCTTATTCACCTGAAAAATATCATAAGAAAATATTTTAGTAATATTTGTGACATTTATCCTATACAGGTAAAAACGAATTGGGTAAATTATGGGTCAAATTTCACAGCAAACAAAATAAACTTGCATGTCACTTAAGTAAAAAATTGGAAATAAAAAAAAACTGGGGTAGAGATACTGAAGTGACTGACAAAGTCAAAGATAAAAAAGTTAAACTTCGATTTTTTTTTTAAATGTTTGTGTCAGCAACGGGTTGTGACTCTCTAAAGAAGGTGACAGTGATTATTTAGGACGAATATGCTGGAGGGGTGTGTCTCCTCGTAACTACTGACCTGGACTCTTAGGTCATTGTATTTGATTTACTGGTGTACGCGGGGCTAGAAAAAAAAATGTAACTGTAACAGTTTCACGATATACTCGCTTGAATCGGATTAACATGCCTGTTTTCAGGCGAGGCATTAACTTGAAATTAATTTGACATGCAGATCGACCCTTTTGTTGAAAACAAGTAATAAATAATGCAACGTGTCCCCTCTTTTGGAAATCTATTTGAACTTGTTTGCACATAGGAGGACATTCGCATACAATATTTATCATGGGTATAGCGTGAATATAACCA
>CM037790.1:27277561-27327561 GCA_021229015.1 Solen grandis | reverse complement strand
AGACCAATGCGAGAATAAGGTAATTCCACAAAATTACTTTATCTTTCGTCCTGGCGAGACATGTTTGACGTGTGTCGTTCTGTAGTTCCCTCTATTACACCAATGTGTCAGAACAAAACATTCCATATTTGTCGCAATGGCAACACATATCTTAGCCATACTAGGGTTTCTCGTGTAACATCTTGGTATATAGTTTTTACGAAACATGGTTAAAAAGCATATACACATTTTGAGCTGAGTATGAAAAATATCTTTAAAGGAAAGATATAACCTATTTCTGTATAGATATAGAATTGTTAAGCAAAGTTTGGGTTAATAATTTAATAATTGACACATTTCATAATAAGAAACGTATATTTATATTTTATTTTTAGTCCTTTTTTTTTGTTGTTTTTTTTTGTCTTCGATGATCGGCGAAGGTGCCCCGGAGCTTTACCGAATTTGAAACGTCATCGGGGGAATATTCCCGTAGATTAGGCAATGTATCACCGAAGCATCGGAGATTCCTCGGAGGAATTAATGCGTTGAATTATCGTAAAGTTTGGACTCAACCGTGTAAAAGGCAGTTTTGTTTTAAGACTGAGAATAACATCAATTTTCACTTTATACATACAACATATACATACAACATATATGTATAATATATACCGAAAAAAAAAGAAGAAGGAAAAAATAAGACAGTCTAGATATTTTCACTTTTTGTTATGTTATTTTTATAATTACGTCATGCCGATAAGATTGATTATCCGCACGACCGTCGTGCCGATAGTCTCGGCCATGTTCTGAAGCGAGTTGTGTAGGAGCACATTTGTCTTGGAGCACATTTATCATACGTAAGACCGATGCGGTCAAATGGGACCTCATATGCCTAACCAAAAAACACATTTTGCGTGACAAATGTGCTCCGATCAATTTTTAAGGGACAAGAAAGCACATTTGTCTTATGTCATTTTTTATGAAATAAAGCACCTTTGTCACATATTTTTCCACGGCAGAAAAAATCTTAGAATCGAGGTTCGCCGTTTCACATCATGTCAAGTGTAATCACAAATAGATTTGCTAAAGCTATTTTATATAAAATCTTAACCTAAAAACTGCAGTGGAACTATTAATTCCAATATCTCTAATTCAAGAAATTTGATTGGCTGAACCTTAAGGTGTATACTGAAACATACGGAATCCCATTAGTGTCATATGGAATATCGTGCCTCTCATCCTTAGGGCGAGACAAGAGAATCAGGTGAGACCCGATATTCCGACGAGACACTACGCGAGACATGATATTGTAACACGAGATCTCGCACTGTCGCAGTATCCCATACCATGAGATCCCATACCATGAGATTTCGCGGTAGAAGATCGTGTCTCGCTTCGTTTTTCGCCGGAATCTCGCGTCTCGCTTCGTTACTTTTACTATTGCGCCTCGCCGGATTCTTGTCGAGGTACGAGATGCGAAGCGAGACGTGAGATTCCGATGAGATGCGAAGCAAGACAACGATATTATATCGTTCAAATATAGCCCAATTTTCGTATGTCGCAGATGTTCAAACCACGAGACACGAAGCGAGAATCGGGCGAGACACGAAGCGAGGCACGATACTATGTCGTTCAAATATCGCCCGATTCTGCAGTACGCAATTCGGTGCTGTTCAACTTTAATCGATTAGATATGGAATGCCGGTTACGACATGCTACTTGCTCTATGCCAGTTGCTATTTGCTAGTTGACACTTACATCTCACGCGTTTTTATCGCTACATATGCACCGTTTTTCATGCACTTCTTACGGTATCACCGGTTCTTTTGGCGGGAGTCAGTCTGCGCCGAAACGTTAGATCGAAGATGGAGTGCAACTGGCAAAAGGAAGTGGCAAATGGCAAGTAGCAAGAACCAAATTGCAAGTCGCAACTTCAAGTAGCAATTAAACAAGAAAGCAATGCAAGTAGCAATGGCAATGCAATGCAAGTGGCAAGTAGCAAGTGGCAAGTAGCAATGCGAACCGGCAAGTGGAAAAATGAAGGGGAAATCACTGCGATACCGTGGATGCAGTCGATTTATCTCTTGTTAGAAGAGCAACTTTTCGGGAGTCGTGTTAAATTTCAGGCTCTCAGTAAAGGTCCTGCACACTTGATGCATCGTATTAAATTCTGTATTCGGTAGGAAAACAAATACGTCGTTTCAGGTGTGTAGAGCCTTCTCCCCCACCACATTTTGTTTGCGTAAAAGCAGCGTGTTTATTTTTTAAAAAAATGATACATTTTCAAGGTCCTAAGTTGTTTCTTTTAAAGCAACCCTCAGACTGCCATAAACCAGTCCCAAATATACTGCGTACTAACATCTAACAGCCTTTTTCGCTCTTATATACCTAATAGTGATGATTTATGCGTGCAACGTCGACATCCCCCCCCCCCCCCCCCCGCCCCGGCATGGGGGACAAGGACAACAATTTTTTGTCTAGTGCCAGACTGCTTGTTAACATTGTTTTTTTTTATGTATGTTTATGCTTTTTGTCCAAAAATGCATAGTCAATTGCAACCCGCCCCCCCCCCCCCCCCCCCCCCCCCCCCGGATCAGAGAATAGCGGGGACGAGCCCAGAAAATCCCGGGTAAAACCCAGCCCTGCGGGGACAAGCAGATAGTTAATTCCTCGCCAAATGTCAATGTTCTGAAAAGGCGTTCGAATTTCGGTAAATTTGGCGGGGAATCAAAACCACCGCTTTTGCCCGGCAGTGCCGGGACTGCCAAAAAGTAAAACCATGGATCATCACCGCACTTCCTCGGTCCAGGGGTGGTGGCGATTGCAAGTAAATGGTGCATAAATTAAAATGAAAATGTAGTTTGTTGGACAGATATGATGCAATTCACTGACCAGTCGGTCTTGGGTGTGATGCACTGGCTGTCTGTACCTTTTATGATAATTGCAATGCAGTGACAGTTTTTAGTGCACCACGACTCGGTTTGCCCAACTTGCCGGAAAAAAGTCGCAAATCATATAAAAATTGTGATACCCTTCTTTGCATTTGTTCTGGTTACATGCAAGGCCGCTGTCATAAATAAATATATGATCCTGTATTTGTGTGAAGTACACGAATCCCTGTTTCTCATATTCTCAGGCTTTCTCTTATTCTCGTATTTGCTTTCTTAGGTGTTATTTTTGCAATTTTCTATTATTACTTAGAGAAATGGGATACAAAACTGACAAGCAAAAAGTTTCCAGTGATTTTATGGAAAACTGACGAAAATATTGGTGTTTCATTAAAAATCCGAATTACTTTTATTATTTTCAGAGGATGGGGTTAATGAAAGTGCCAAAATACTTAATTTTGTTAAGTCTCTTCATTATTTGTGTGACATATATCATGTCTGTCTATAGATAGTTCCCGATTTTTAGCAGGTGCGCGTTATACACACTGCGTCGCCATCTTTCTGGCCAAGCGTGACTCCATAGCCTATGCAAATAGAAGTCGCGGATTATTTAAACAGTTGTGTGGAGTTTTATATCATATTTAAATTGCTAGATTAATATTTATATGGGGAACATTTTGTCAGACAAGTTTGAGATAAATAAAACCGTGGTTTAGTAACTGTTTAATCAATTAGAAAGCAATATCCTTTTTCATATATTGGGTATCGATGAATTTACAACTTTCAAAGTTGCCCTGTGCCTTATCAAAATGCTTATGTTAAATTTTACCCACTTTTTCAATGAATTTATCAGTACTAAGAATATATGTAATAACTAGGGATGTTAATACAATCGTCGCTTTAGTTTTTGTTAATTTCATTTGATATTATAAACAGTTTATCAGAGAGATTTGGTATAATGATATACTGCATGAAAGAATGTCTTCCTGTTTAAATACGATATTTTTTTTATTCTTAGATACATTTTTATCATGTACACAAAACCAGAGAAATGAAACGTACATGGAATTGCAAGGAAAAAATTATGTTCGTGGCAGAAATTTGTAGTCATGTTAGTTTTAAAATTCTTATTTGTTCTGTGTACATAATCATTGCCCCCTTCCTCCCCTAATAAGGGATGAAGGGAGGGGAAAGGATGGTGTATATTGGTACCGGCGAAACATAAAGGTGTCATGTATGACATTAGCAATAACCGCTAATTGGAGTATCATTACAGTTAATCATCGGATAATACATCAGTATAGTTCATACACTATTAAACGTTAAAACATCAATATTTATGCATTTTAAGTTGTAGATTTACAGTTGAACAACCATAAAATGTTTATTGTTGTGACTCTCTGTCACATGTTATGTACATTTTAATCGTACGAAGGGGATATGGGATCGAGTGATCTATCTCGTTCAATAGGACATTTTCTACTATCTGGCACTTGCAACTGGGCGCTTTAATTGTTGAACACGCCTCTGGTGTGCTCAAACGATGATGTCACATGAAAACTATCTATAGAACTGTGTCATTTAAATGTAGTTGGTTACGCAAAAATGGCAGTCTCAGGCGTAAACACGTAACACGTAAACACGAAAATACGAGGAACTCTCTATCAATTCCTGATGATGGCAAGTAGCAACTGGCAAGTAGCAACTGGCAAGTGGCAAATTGCAAGTAGCAAGAACCAAATTGCAAGTCGCAACTTGCAAGAAGCAACTTGCAAATGGCAAGAAGCAAATGGCAAGTAGCAAGTGGCAAGTAGCGGATGGCAATTGGCAATAACCAAGTGGCAAGTAGCAACTGACAAGTAGCAAATGGCAAGTAGCAAGTGGCAAGTAGCAAATGGCAAGTAGCGGATGGCAATTGGCAATAAGCAAGTGGCAAGTAGCAACTGGCAAGTAGCATGTCGTAACCGGCTTTCCATAATTAGATGGCGTTAAAGTAATTTTCACTAATATGCATGTATCAGTGGCAGTCATGTTTACATACACACACATACACACACAAAACACTAAATAGAAAACGGTTACAACGTGTTAAAATAATGGTACACCGGTAGACGCAACGAGAATCGTGCCTCGCTTTGTGTCGCGAGAATCGGGCGGGACACGAAGCGAGGCACGATGTTATGTCTTTCAAATATCGTCCGATTCTTCTGACACAAACCGAGGCTCAATATTAGGATTGAAGGTTTGAACATCTACTGCGATAGGCGAGAATCGGGCGATATTTGAATGATACAATATCGTAGCTCACTTCGCATCTCGCTTGAATCTCGCGATATTTTACCGAGAGAAAGCGAGATTCCGGCAAAACATGAAGCGAGGCACGATATTCTAAAATCGTGGTATTGGATACTGCGACTTTGCGAATCTCGTGTTACAATATCGTGCCTCGCTTCGTGTCTCGTCGGAATGTCACGCTTCGCCCGATTATGCGAGGCCAAATATTCCATAATAAAGGCATTACCGGATTCTTTTGGGAACTCATGCACGTTGTAAGTGCTTTTTCAAAGGAGGATATGAGAGCAGCAATTCTCGGAAAATGGTAATATTGTTTTTTTTATATATATTTCTGATGAAAACAGAATAGGTGTGGGAGGTTTACTCATTTTCTTCCTTGGATCATTTAGGGGCCTCCGTGGCCGAGTGATTAAGTCGCTGACTTAAAAAAAAAACACTTTCCCCTAACCGCTGTAGGTTCGACCCTCACTCAGGGCTTCGAACTCTTTCATGCGAGGAAGCTCGTTCAGGGTCCAAAGTACAGTGTTTTCTTCTGAAGGACTGAAAGAACAAGAACTTTCAGATACCCCCTCATTCCTATCGGCGACCTACTTTTTTCAAATTGATTACTAAAATAAAAGAATAAATAAATGAAGAATTCTTAAGAAAAAGTGACTATTCGATAAGCTAGCATGATAATAAACCGACTATGAAGGACTGACAGCGACTGACAGCGGTTTCTTAATCGTTTAGACTTCAAGTGAAGACTCCATTCGATTAAGTGATTTATAATACATCTCTAAGTAGGTCTGTTATCGCAGGTAATTTTCAGGTTGTAAATGTGGACAGACAGACGGACAGAGAGACAGTAAGGCAGCTAATTTCTATATTATCCTTTTCGGACATTTACAATGTACTAAGCAGAAACAGTTTTCCTTTTAAGCAGAACTTTAGTAGGATATGATAGAATGTGAGACAAATGTGCTTCGAGTGTCCTTCCTCTTGTGAGTCGAACACATCTGTCTCATTTCCATTTTGTCGCAAATAGGAATGTTTACGAGCACATCGGTCACACCCGTGAGACAAATGTGCTCCGAGACAAATGTGCTCCTACAGAGCTGCCATATTGGAATATACGAACCAATGAGGTTCGTTGTTACAAACTTAATTTTGCTATCCCTGAATTCTAATTATTGTCCATATATCTATTTTTAATCCATATATTTTTTTAGTCCATACCTATATTTTTTAATCTCATAAATATTTTTTAGAACATAAATATATTTTAAGAACATTTTTTCCCCTATCATTGTCCATATTTATTTTTTATTGTCCATATATATTTTTTTAACCTCATAAATATTTTTAGAACATAAATATATTTTAATGAACAAATATTTTATACAATTTTGTAACACATCACACGCCATACTTAAGCGTTGTAAATTATATACGTTGTGTTCTTTAATTCACTGAAAATAAAACAGGTAGTAACTTTTTCTAGCAGTTGTCATTACCGATTCAAACATTAAAATATCAAGGCGGTAACTGTTGGTATTTCTTTATTCATGCAATGGCTTGTCTCATTGTTTGTTTGTTTGTTTGTAATTTTTGTTCTTTTTCAGACACCCCCTTCTGGAGTTCGATCATTTTAGTATACACTGTATGTTGGATTTCTTAAAGGATTATTTTGACTTCTTTAAAACTGCGCCTTTCTCCTACAATTATTTTGGTCTTGTTTTAGGAAACCCTTTAGAAAACAGCGCGGCAGTTCATTTTCCAACATTAGCGCCCAGCTGATGGACCTGGGAGAAAAAACTATCGTCAGTTGTGGTAATAAAACATGTTTTGTTTTTTTAGGACTCCCCCAAGACGGGCTGAGTCAGACTTTGTTGAATTTATGTTTTGAGACCTTTCTCAATTATAATTTACGATCGTATATAACTCCACTTTACTACATTGTTGTTGTTGTTACTGTTACTGGCATACTACTGCTTCTCTTGCTAGTGCATCTTCAATTTCAGTTTTATACGAGCGAGAATATGCACAAATGTATACCAAAAGTAAATAAAAAAGAAACAAATAATTTATAAATACATAGACATCTTGAACATCAAATTGGAATCAGGAACAGTCTGCATCAAGTCTCGCCAACCAAGCTATGACGTCAAACACATGTCAGATTAACGATGGTTTTGAGCATTTCTATAGGAGAAAGATCGGGGAAAATACAAATAGGAGAAAGAACAACAAATTGGAATTTAGCGCCAATAAGCTTATAAAATGTTTTACTAGTGCACATAGTGTGTATCAACACGTCATCCATTATGTAGGACCATATTTTCTTGTCCAAACACTGTCATTCGGAACACATCGCCCTTTTCCTCGCGAAAAAAGGGCGAGGTACCTCATTATTCGTACCATTTGCTAAATGGCCCATTTATATTGGCTCAAATTAGTCTGGTTTTGTAATTGGTAGTCTTGATATTCATTGGTACATGACGCGTCGCTCTGGGTGCTGGACTCCTCAATAACATGACGATACTGCTAGTAGTAGTAGCTGTAGTACTTTTAATTACTTCTAAACTGAATAATAAGATAATTATTATTATTATTATTATTAATAATAATAATATTATTATTATTATTATTATTATTATTATTATTATTATTATTATTACAAGTTTTAGCCTACCAAAACTTCCTTCCAGGGCATTTTTAAACTCTGAAGTATGGTATGAAGTGAAAGCTGTTTTTCAGCATTTGCATAAATTATGGAAGGTACATATAACCTTAGAGTACGAAAAAGACAAACTGAATAGGTAGTTGAGCATTTCTCTCAAAGTCAAAACTTTCTTAAGTTCTTTTTTTTTTCTTTAAATAATGGAAGCACAGGAAATGAAGCAAGAAATTCAAGGACTTTAATAGGGCTAAGTTCAATTTAGGCTGACATCTTTTCTTAATCAGGACATCACGAAGCCGTAATTAAAACCTACGTGCACCTGCTAGATTGACTAAAATGGCCGATAAATGGCGGACATCATTTGATATCACGGTGATAGTTAATATCACCTGACTTCAGACTGGATCCCGTCTCATTATAAGAATCATGCAGCACACATAATACTGAGAGAGCAAACATCTCTTCAGGTGCTAATCTTATATCCGGCAAGTAACAAGCGTGGTCCAGTGGTAACGTATCCGAATACGGATCCGAAGGTTGTGGGTTCGAACCCCGTTGGAGGCAAGAATTATTCATGACCTTCCCAGGCGCAAAGTACTGGTCCAACCCAGGAACCGTCGAGAGGGATTAGTATAAGTTGTAAGAACTTGTTTCTCAATCAACGTAAAATAAATAAGTTTAAACTACTATAGATGTTCCTTCCAGGGAAGGAACAATTATTATTATCATGATTTTAACTTGTTTATATTGCATATATGATTATCACCAATAAACTTACAATAATAGTGATTATTACTTTGGTACTCTGTTCCGTACCGACTACTTGAGCAAAAATGGCAGATTGCTTCACCTGGTCAAACTGATGACCCTTATTATCCTGCCAATATTAGGAGGATGGATCTTCACCATCTACGCCCTCAACGATAACATTAAAAGCCGTGCTGAAACAAACGAAGTAAGTATCTGCACTGACGATTTGTTGAAATTATATTAAGGTTAAGGCATGAATTTATGTCTTGATATGAATTTATACAGTAACAATATATTTCATCTGATACTTTCTTGTTTAACTTTCTACCTTTTATGAAGTTCAAATATAGCTGTATCACAAGCAACGTCTTTGCTGCAATCCATACCTACATACACATAATACAGTATTGCGTCTTATTTGTAATATGGTTTCTTTTGTATTAAGATATTGAGATTTAGATGTATATGGTCACTAAGGATCGAATGAAGGACAAAGATATCGTCCATCATCTGTCGATAAGATCATTTTCGTACCTTCCTTTCTTCCCATGAGGCTTTCTAACTCCTCATTTTTAAACAATTTTGTTAATCCGCATGTCTGTAAGTTTATTATAGATGATATATCAAGTCGCAATGTTATTGTCTTACGGTGTAAGCTGCATAAAATGAATTTTTGGCCTATTTCTTGAACCATTCTAATCTTAAATAACAAATGAAGAGTTCGGAAAAGCACCTGTTCATTGGTTTTTAATGTCGAATATATTCCATTATAAAATGGGAGTTTCAGGTTCATATCTTTCTGCATGATTAACTGGAATATGACAATTTTGTCCACTTATTTAAACATAAAAATCATCCAGTCGAAAAAGTGACTTGACTTGACTATTTGAGTTTACCGTCGCTTCGACAGTATTTCAGTCATATAGCGACGTCCAGCTAATTACAGGTGGAGGAAGACCCCGAATGCACGGAGGCATCCGGGTAAAACCACCGACCTACCGTAAGCCAGCTGGAAGGCTTCCTCACATGAAAATCCGAATGACCCTGTCGGGATTCGAACCCAGGCGGTGAGAGGCTGAGTGAGTAGTCGAAAAAGTAAACAGGAAACGTCGTAGTTACCTTGGGAGCGGTGGTTGCAAAACTCGCTGTGTATATTTTTAGTAACTGCCTCCGTGGAGCAGCTGGGGCACGAAATCAAATCCAACAGGCGGAACTTCTTTTTTTAAATTTCGCTTATATTACATTTTTGTCCCTTTCTTTCATTTTTTTTCACTGGCTATTATAATCTAGGAAAAATACGTTTTCTAGCATTATTTTAAAATCACAAACCATTTTAAACTTGCCAGCAATATATTACTGTATCATATTATAACACTTTTACTTCTCTCTCTCTCTCTCTCTGTCTCTCTCTCTCTCTGTTTTTGTTGTTGTTGATGATGATTTCGTTGCTTGTTTTTGTTTGTTTGATTGTTGTTGTTAATTCTCATGCCAAATATCTTTTCTTACAGATATTTCTTGTTTGTTTTAGGCACAGGACTTGATGTTAAAATCGCTCTCTCTCGGACGATTGATTTATTACATACAGCGAGAACGAGACATGAGCATTCTGTACATCAGTAAAATCGGTCCAGGCACCAAAACCTTCCTCATTGAAGAGTACTATAAGACGGACAAAGCATTTGAGGAAATTTGGAAATGGCCGTCGGATTTGGCTGAAGGCGCAAAGAATGCATTCCGTACAAAGGCAAACCTTGTTTCGTATATAAACAAACACAGGGCAGCACTGGACCAACAGACTACTGATGTGTATGACGAAATCGTCTTCTATAGCGACATAACTGACTTTTTAATGGACTGGATGATAACAGTTATCAAGGAGAGCGGCTTTGGCAACACCTGGAAGACACTTGTTGTTTTCCAAAAAATTACACGATGCCTTTTGGATTCTGGTGCGGAGAGAGCATACGGCAGTATGTTCTACTCACGAGGAAATTTCCTGCATGTAGACATGTACAAATTTTATTTTCGACGTATCCACAGATTCAATTACAGTTACAAAAGCGCAACATTTTACTCCGATTTGGTGGACCCTCTAGCGCATGAAAGAACGGATCAAGTCGCTGAAACGAGCGCAATCAATACTTTCAGAAAAGAAATAAAGAACAGCAACGTATCTGGTGATTACAAATCCTTGACCAAAGCTGAATACTTATTTGATAATTTAACACTGCGTGTTGATTACCTATTCAGATTACAGAACGAACTTGCAGAAAGGGTTATTCGAGTTATAAACGGATCTGTATCATCGCTGACCACAAATATAATAATTTATGCTGTTACGGCGACAAGTGTCATACTGATATGCCCTGTCATATGCTTCTTCGCCGAGTCACTTACCAGCAATGTCCAGTCTTACTCCAAAGTTCTCGCGAAAGCTTCTGTAGAACTTGATAAGGAGAGGTCTAAAACAGATTCTCTGCTGTACCAGATGTTACCAAAACCAGTCGCGGATAGGCTAAAGAAACGATCGAAAGTGAATTCTGAGTTTTTCAAATCGGCAACGATTATGTTCTCCAGCATCGTAGACTTTACCCAGATGAGCATAGAGTATACACCTCTTGAACTGGTTGAGTCTCTGAATTCGCTGTATACTTCAATTGACGAACAAATAGAGAAATATGATGTATACAAGGTCGAGACAATTAACGATACGTACATGGTCGTGTCGGGTAGGTTCCTATCTTTGATCTGCAAGTGTATGTGCCTATTCTGATTGTCCTACTGTTTTAGTTTTGGTCTGTTTGTTCTATTTTAATCTATCCTTTCCTTAAATATATATCGAATCCAATAATTTAGTGATTACAATTAGTAGGTTTATGCGGCGCTCTTCAAAGTAATAATGAGATATTTTTATTCGATTCGGAATGACTTTTGTTGCCAAGTTAAAAAGTATATATGTTCATTCATTTAGATCTACATTTACTGGTTTATGTATAAATTATATATTAATATTATTTTGTCCTACACGGTCAAAAATGCGCTTCTATTGCCGGTTTTTTATGGCCTTGCCAGGCGCAAAGTACTTGTATGATTGTTTATTTGTTTGTTTGTTTGTTAGATTTAACGTCCCACTGACAGTATTTCAGTCATTTGGAGACGATGTCTACTTGAGACAGATATAGTGCTGCCACACTGCAGTACCACGCCGTAGACATGTTGCATGATACCACACCCAGTCACATTACCCTGACGCCGAACCAACCAGTCCTGCAACTACCTTTATATGCTGAACACCAAGTCAGGGAGCTATAACAGTACCATTTACGGCTTTGGCATGTCGCGGCCGGGAATCGAACCCGCGACCTCCCGCTCCCGAAGCGGACGCTCTAACCACTCGGCCCCCGGGGGCGGTACAAAGTACTTGTCCTTCCTAGGAACCGTCGGAAGGGATTAGTATAAATAGTAAGAACATGTTGCCCAAATCGACGTTATATAGATTATTTTAAACATTTAACTTGGGGTCCAGGGGTTGACTCGTGATCTAACTGAATTAAGATTGATGTACCAAAATATTTTTGATAAACATGTTTATTGCGTCCCTCTATAACAGGGGTCCCATCACCGAACGGCAACAGGCACGCAGCGGAGGTCGCCTATTTCGGATTGGACATTGTCAGTATCATCAGACACTCCGTGTACACACCCAGGATCCGCATTCCAATACAGCTTTTACTTGGAGCTAGCACAGGTTGACAATTTTATAGCTTCTAATCTTTTCTCGTATTTTCAATACCCTAATATTTTTCTCTGTACACACATAGGTATTTCTCAATAGAAAGATGATAAATAATAAAATATCTTAGTTATTTTTACTGTTGATGTTGTTTTTTCTTAAAAATGCTGTTGTTATTGTTCATGATGAGGAGGACGTAGTGATGGATAATATGGTGCTACTGATGATGATGATGATGATGATGATGATGATGATACAAAAAGGCGAGACGTAGATTTGTGTGCCCTGTTTCAGGTTCCGTGTCAGCCGGGGTAGTTGGTAACGTCATGTTACGGTATTGTCTTTTCGGCGACACAGTAAACATTGCCTCTCGAATGAAGTCGTACAGCCAACGTACGTATGAAAAACATTTCGTGTAACAATATATATATATAATATATATATATATATATATATATATATATATATAATATATACTTTTTTTAATTGTTTTTTGTTCCTTCACTTACAATAACTAAAACATGTATACTCATACGGTAAAATCTGTTGTAAATAAAAAAAACAACAGAAAAACACATCATATGCAAAGATTTACATGTATTGAATATAAGTGCTGGTCCTGTATATGCATTTACGTTTGCCTATATTATTCCACACTCAAATTAAACGCACACGACCAACAGTCTCAGTGATGTTACCCCCACCCAACACAAAATAGGTTTAAATATAAAGTATATTGGAATTGCTCATTTGTCGACATGATAAATGATATTTATTCGCAACTCCGGGAACATATTATAGACATGTATGTATTACTCAAACCCGGAAATATTGCGTTGAGTCGGGCCACGAGAAAACAACAATTGTGTAAGCCTTGTGGTTGCTTGTATAGCGATGAACCGATTATCATATTCTCTCGGAGAATATCGTTCCTAAAAATGTATCGGTGATAATTGGTTTCTCACTTCTAGATCAGCGTCCTCGTATTGGTTTTTTGTCGGTTTCGGTTAGTTCTACAGGATAAATGAACTATTTTTTTAAGGAGTAAATCCATGCAGTAGTCACTTTCATTGACCGCAGCATGGGTTGTAAGAAACATGTACAAAAGTACAGAGTACTGATGTGCTTACCGAAATCTTCATCTATCTACCTGTTATATGATGCATATTCCCCTGTGTCCAAATTGTTTGACACTTTCTTACTTTTACAAACAGGAAACAGTTGAATATTCAAAGATATGCATGTGACATCTGAAAACCAGCAAAGTACTTAAAACGAAATTTGTTTTACCGATTATTAGTCGATCACCATGTAGTCAGTTTTGGTTTCCGATTATTCCAACTGATCGTGATTTCCGATTTTTCCAACCCGATCGATTAGCTTTTGTTATTTATTCCCACGCTTTCCTTTATGATATTTGCTTGCAGCAAACCGTATCCATCTTAGTGAGACCACGGCCAGAGCTCTGCAAAAGATGGGCAACTTTGAACTAGAAAGACGTGGCACCCTTCAAATCAAGGTTAACTAGACACATGTGAATTATACCAGATTTGCATTTCATACACGAAACAACCTTCATTTAGATTTTTTTCTCAACTCAAACTTTAAAGTTAGATCACTTTAATTTTAGAATTTTGATGATATTGAAGACCATTTTCTCTATGCTTAAAATAGCACGCGTGTAATATTTCTTTTCTTTTAGATTTTTTAAGATTTTCTATTTATTTATTTGAGTTAAATCTCAATTTGGCACATGAACTAAGTTCTTACTGTCTTATGTATATATCTAAGAGTCACGACTCTGAAAAAAAGGCATAAGTGATGTTTATACTAAATCAGTAAATCCAGTCCCGACGGCCGAGTGGTTAGAGCGCCGCCCCGGAGTCGGGAATCGAGACATTGTCTCCAAATGATGGAAAAACTGTTGGCAGAAATATTAACCAATAAAGAAACAAACAAAAACAAACAAAAACAAACAAAAAAACATAACTCTGTAAAAATTATCTGGCAATATTAACCTGAAACATCTAAATATTCAGTGACCATTCTTCGGCAATTGTCGGGGCCTCTGTGGCCGAGAGGTTAAGTCGCTGATTTTAACAATCAGCCCCTTACCGCTGGGTTCGAATCCCGGCCGGGTCATACGGATTTTCATATGAGGAAGCCTTCTAGCTGGCTTGCGGTAAGTCGGTGGTTCTACCCGGATGCCTACGTGCATTCGGGGTCTTTCTCCTTCTGTAATTAGCTGGACGTCGCTGTATGACTAAGATACTGAACTCAAATAGTCAAGTGCAGTCAAGTCGGCAATTGTCGGTTTCCGAGGTGAAACATACGTATGTATCTTTTCAGGGGAAGGGCGCAATGAACACCTACTGGCTGGTGGACGCCGAGAGAAGGGCGTGGCCACAAACCCCGCCTACGTACTGCTTGCCCGGGGAAGTGGACAGTGGGCAGAGCGGGGAAAACTAAGAGAGGTTGCAAGGCTATCCCAAGGACAATCCGACTTGTACTAAGGTCAGGGGTCACGTGTACTTGATAGCTTGATAAGACTACAACATTGAAACTGTTTAATGTGTAAAGTGTTAGACATTGTGAAATATTGTTCAGTGTAGTTTTGATAAGCTTCATCTGAATAGTTGCCCATCCAAACCAGTCATCAGTTTCAGCAAACCAGTCATCAGTTTCAGTACTTGGATTTTACATGGCAGGCGGTGGGACGAGGGGCAGTTGAATTATGGTAGTTCGGTTCGGATGCAGAGAGAGAGGGAGAGAGAGAGAGAAAGAGAGAATATTTATTTTGAGTGGATATGGAATATATTTCATCAAGAAGTGATGCACTCTTAATATTTTCACGAGCGCGTAGCGCGAGCGAAATGTGAATATTGTATCCTTTCGAGATTGGACATATTCCATATCCACTCAAAGCAAACACATTTCCTTTTTATTTTATGCTAACTACAGCCACATAACCTTTATAAGTAAATGAGTCCGGCAGATCTATATCACTCACACTGTGAGTTATGGATTTTATGTCACCGATAGAACACAGTATTTCATCAGTTAGCATAAAATAAGTTGTAATACAACTGAAAAAAATATTGCGAAAACGGGGAACTTCAAAAGCAAACAACATCAAATAGGTTTAATATGGTCATATTTTTCATTTACACGGCGATTGCGTGTGTATTTATTATAGAAAAAGTGAATATGGTTTTGAATAATGCATCGATCTAGTATAGGCTATGCAATCTGCATGCGCAAAGTTGATTTTTTGACTTCCTAGAAGAATGATGTAAGTCACCAAAAATGTCGACCTATAACATATTTTTTTTATTCCATGCTTTCGGAGATATCCATGGATGACCTCTTTTCACCTTTGAATATTAGATTTTATCATGTCCTTTGCAATATCTATATCCTGTATGTCTATTATAAAGTACCGTTACGTGTGCGAGTTTAAAACTAAATTAAAAATGTCTCTTAAAATCGAACAAATTATTGAGGTTCTCTATGGGGAATGTCATAGACACGAGAGAAAGAAAGAAGAACCAAAGGACCAATAGTCCTGAGAGCTGCCTATTGAAAAATACTGCTACATTACATAGCTTATAGGTTAGTGCAGGCAAGTCATGGGATTTATAAATCATGGACACGTAATAATTAAATGGAATAAAATATTTCAGATTCTATAAATCTACTAATATACTGTCATGAATAGGATTTTTTTTTTTTCGTTATTAAAATTTAGTCCGGGCAAGGGATGAAATATAAGGTAACCTTTAAAGATCTACTTTTCGAATGTTTATGCGCAGTATATATAAAACAAACAATAACAATATCGATCTATCCTGAGAAACAATGACATAAAATATCATAAGCATGTTAAAATTATGATGATTACATAATTTACCAGAGGAAAATGTTGTAGAATTTGATATATGTCCCTGATTGAATGTTAATGATATGCACTGGCTATTGAGACGGCAGCCGGTCCAAACGTGTACAGATACGGATACGATATTCCATTCGTAATGCTCTGTATCTTATAAACACCAATGCAGTGTCGACCATGTATGCTTATTGTATTCAAGTTGCGTCAATATTTTCGTTACAATGTTTTAGGATATGTATGTGCTGATCTAAAACTCTTTCACCGGTCCATACATATAGCTGTAGACTGTGAACATGACCAGAACGTGTTATGAACATAAGCTATGTTTGAAATAATACACTTTCTGAAACAGTCATTTTTACGAGAAAGATACGAATAACTCACGATGTTAAATAGAAACAATTTGATCTATATCATAGGGAGCATGTAAACTGAAATCAGAGATATCAGGTTCCGAAGACCGAGATCACGGCAATGTGAATGCACTCTGAGAATTCAGAATGCAGCGCTAATATCATAAAATATGCTTCAAAATATCATAAAATAAATAAAACGTGTTAATTTACAACCCTAACCAACCAAGCCACACACACACACACACACACACACACACACACACACTCTCTCTCTCTCTCTCTCTCTCTCTCTCTCTCACATCGTAGATACAAAAAATAAATCTGTTCAGGGAGATCGTGACTTTGAATTTAATAAGGATTTCACAGCAAGCTCTTTTATACAGATGGGCCATTTGATCTTGGATCTAGTTACACAGGATACACTGTCTGACTGTCTTTTAAAGCAATACATTAATGAAGAATATACGGGGCTATATTGGTTGTAATCATCAAACATAGTTGTCAAAGAATGTCGTGGTTCTTACCTTATATTATCTATATATTATTTTCCAAATATAAAGGACAAACATGACGTCAATACAGGATAATTGTGGTAAGGAGTTATAGTATATTTATTATTTGGAATCGATGGTATTTAAATATACCACTTAAGATTTACTGAACACTTGTACTATTCTCAACTAACAACATTTCTTTTAATCAATTTTATACTAAAATGGACAATGGTATCATTTTAAGGTAGTGAATTTGTAAAATTGATAATAAGGTCATTTGATTGATAAGACCAAAAGGGTCAAAATCAAAATTCAAAAATTATATTTCACACTGTCATTTTAAATTGCAAATGCAACTCAATAATTTACAAAACAGTTTGAATGTTAATCAGTGAATGTAAATGTTTTAAAATATATGAGTAATGTTATTTCTATTACTTTTTCTTCAATAAAAATGTGTTTTTATTAAATCTAGATATTGAGAATTTTCAGATTTTTAGCATTAAGTCAAGGGTTTGGGTATGTAAAGGAAGGTTCAAGCGTATGACATTTATTACATTTACAGTCATGTTGTGTTGTATACTTGTAAGTTGATTTTATCATACAGCGTGAAATAATATTTGCATCAAACCAAAGAACTACTCTTGGTGAACATTCTGAAGTATTAGAAAAACGCCCACTATGTGCTTTTGTACAGATGCAAATATCAATACGTTTTCCTTCCACTGATAAAGACGTGTAAAATTATGAAGGTCATCGGGGTTAGATGCTGTATCTAAACTAAAATAAAAGTAATATTGTTTAATTGTTGATTCAGTTGTTCCACATACTTTTGAGTTATGTTTTTATTTTGCATTCATATTGGGGGTCAGATTGGCCAAGGGATGTATTTCTTGCTTTTTATTAATGCATCTTCCCAACTCAGTAAAATCATTGTTAATCTTAAGAAATGTATTCTTTATTATGGTACTTTTGTTCACTGATTTACCTATTTGGTTACATTTTTTTAGTTAAAATGTTTATATTTCCAATCATTTGTTCATTAAAACACATCCAACTCTTAATTGTTCTTTGTCTTCACGTGTGTGTGTGTGTGTGTGTGTGCGTGCGCGCGCGCTTAATTTCGAGACATTTGTATTTCATTTATTTCCCCTTTACTAAAATCACATGGTCTTTTATGCGGTTGACCAGGCTCGTTTCTGTTACTAGAGTTATTTCCAACGAACTGGCTAAAATCCACAAAATTTGAATCCAGATTTAGGGACAAGAAAAATGTAAAAGCATAGATCACAATGCAACATTAATTAGCGATATGCCACAACCTTATACTTAAGTGCCAAATAATAGAATAGTTCAATTTGGTGGAAAAATATCGCTGATAAGGTGGTCATATAACAATGTGTTTGAATACACAGAAAAAAATGTATCTAGGCTATAGATAGATTCACGTGGATCCTATAAAACGGTTTATTACTAATGAGATAATAATAGTTCTGTTTGTTTTTTTAACAGCTTGGAAATTGTCTTACATGACATTCGCCTTGGTGTGCCTATAATCTTAGAGTAGGATTCCCCACTGGCCAGAAGGCAGCAGCATCTTTATGTTTTATCACAATGTTCAAGACTACTCTGAAAAAACAATACCAAAAGGCATATGGAGTTATCTCGCTTTGACCCGTTTAAACACATTTTTTTATTTAAATGTTTTGCCAATACTTCGAGTATATAAGTTTGAAAAAAAAAAATAAAGTATTCATTTTTTCGAGAACAAGAAGACAGGGGCCCGTTTCGAAACTTCGTAGGAACCAATTTGATTGTATTCGTAAGAATGTTTACCTACCATATTCCACCAAAACTTATATCCTCTAAATAATATACTTTGCGTGTTCGAACTTGTTGTTGTATTGGGGTTTACCGTCGCTGCGATAGTATTTCAGTCATATAGCGACGTCCAGCTAATTACAGGTGGAGGAAGACCCCGAGTACACAGAGGTACCCGGGTAGAACCACCGGCTTCCTCACATGAAAAATCCGAAGTCCCTACCGGGATTCCCCTACCGGGATTCGAACCCACAGCGGTGAGGGGCTGAGAGATTTGTAGTCCACGACTGTAACCGCTCGGCCACGGCGGCCCCTCGAACTAACTTGATTTTAACCAACGTTAATATGATTGTTAGAACAACCACATTGTTTGCGTATGGCCACAGCTGCAACCATATATATTTAGATTTGTGTTCCCCTTATCTTCTCTCTGAACATTTCGGACATATTGAATTTGACAGATAACACAGATCAGGGCTGGGAATCAGAACTGCGTCGTACTATTCATTTTGTAAGCAAAAGCCGCCATCTTGGAAAGCAAAAGATATATATATATATTCATGTGGTGTATGCAACTTGAAAATCCATTAAATATTAATAAATACAGATTCACGTCATAAAACAAAGTCACATTTAAAGCAGAAAATTATTTTCAATTAAACAATGATTTTTACAAAATGGTAAGGCATAGTTGAACTTAAATATTGTAAGATGCAATTGTCTTTCTATCGCAGCCTATTCAAGAGGTTTCGTTTCGACAACATGCAGCACGCAGTTTCTAATAATTTTTCTAGTGCATTGCAGTACTCGTATAACTGATAACTACATCGTGCTTATACAGTATAGCTACTTTTCAGTTAAAACAACACTTTTCAGTTGTCTTAATGTACTGCGGATGCCTCTTAAACAATATTTTAAAAATGAGATAAGAGTATGATATAAAACTTAAACTTTAAGTAAATGTAATCACGGCATTTGTACAAAAAGGGAAAACTTTGGTGGGCATATGGTATATGACTGTTGTGCTAACCAAGCGAACAAAAACGACACAATGTGTTCATGGACCACAAGGAATAATAATGGCACTTTTGCAATATTGCATATGGCATAATACGACAGCACATGGACGTTTTAGAAACTTTTGATAAAATGAAATATGCTCAAATTATAGGTAGTCACCAGGATTTTAACAACTTGGATAAACTTAACTAAAACGAAATCTTAATATTAGCTATTGACAAAAAAAATAATAAACACCGGTTTTTATATCTAGCTCACCTGAGAACGTGTTAAGGGTAAGCTATTGGGATCACCCTTCGTCCGCCGTGCGTCGTCAACAATTTTTTTAAATAATAATAATAAAAAATATCACCTCTGAAATTGCATGGAAGAAATTGGTGAAACTTAGCATGAATGATCCTTAGGTGACCCCCTTCAAAACAGTTGCTAAGATAAATTTGATCCATGCAGAACAGGATTTTATTTTAGAAACTATAAAAATCATCTTCACTGAAACAATGGTCAGAATTTAATTACATCTAGCACAAAAACATTATCACCTCCTGGCTGCCTGCTATAAGTGATTAAATGAAGTTGATCCCATGAAATATGAGGCCCCTAGGGAATCGGCTAGTTTTCTTATATATATATATGTATTTTATATTGAAAATTTCGAAATTCTTCAGTGAAATCAAAGGTCAGAATTTAATTTCATTTGGCACAAATGGTCACCTTATGAATGTCTACCATAATTGATAAGATAAAGAACGAGGCCTTTAGGGGTTGGCTAGTTTCCTTACATACACTTTATAGATTTTTTTCCTCTGTGAAACCAATGGTAAGAATTAATCTTATTAGGCAAAAATGGTTACCTCATAGCTGACTACCATAATTGCTTAAACGAAGTTAATCCCTTGACTTACGAGGTCCCTCTGGGGTCGGCTAGTTTCCTTATATACTCTATACAGAATTTTTCTTAAAAATCTTCTCTTCTGGAACTTTTGTCCAGAATTAATTCTTGTTTTGCACTAATGATGATTTCAAAAGTTTCATATCATAATTGCATAAACAAAAATAAAGTGTCTTGAATCGTTTTGAATAAGCTTATAAACTCTAGTGATTGATCTAGGGCCATATGGCCCTCTTGTTTATTTTATGCGTCATTTTCCAAGAGTTATACTCGTAGTATATGAATATTTATAAAAAATTATCAAACACAAGCAATATTTTTTCTTGTAAAGTTACTTACCGAAATTGGGTGATATTTTGAAACATAATTTATGACCATTATGATTCCCTTCTGTATATCAGGAAAACGCTATGAGGGTTGAAAAAAGAAATAGTTCAACTTAACAGATTTAATCAAACGAAATGATATTAACATAACAGTCAAACAGGACAGCTAGAGTATGTACGATATAAACGTACCCTAATTATCATCAAGACAAGAAATCGTTCGAAAAGGCTGGTAAAATATGCACATATTGTTGAAACGGAACTTGTTGAAAAGGCTGCAATAAAAAGACAACTGCGTCTTACCATACTTAAATTCAGATGCGTCTTACCATTTTGTAAAAATCATTGCATTGTTTAATTGAAAAATAATTTTCTGCTTCAAATGTGACTTTGTCATATGACGTAAATCTGTTTTTAGCAAAAATACGAGTATTAATATAGTTTGATGGTGAAAACGCCAGATACTGCAATTTCAACTGCGTCGTGTCTGTCAAATGTTTCGCAAATTCTTCTCCACCTCAAATTTCCAGTTCACTTTAACGTTTGTTTTCAAGTTGCATACACCATATGAAGCGGAAAAATTAGGAGCGTTTTCATATATGTATTTCGATATCATGCATTTCCTACAGAAACAGTAATGAACAAAAATATACCTTTTGCTTTCCAAAATGGCGGCTTTTGTTTACAAATTGAATGGTACGACATAACCGGAAACCATTTATCATTAGTAGCCCTGTTAACGCAAATTGACTTTTTATAAAATTTTGTACAAACTATTGATGCAATATGTGCGCTAAAATTTCGTGAAAGCTAAATCCACATTTTAGTCCGTTTAAGAATAATTATCATACCGGGGACAAGACTTGAACAAAATCAATTGGAAGTTAAGCAACAAATGCTTTGGATGGACAGTCTAATAATAACCTGGACAAGCCTTCCTGTTAAAAGGAAATTTAATTTTGATACCGATAGCCTCGATAAAGTGGCCATAACACATATAAAATTTTGGTGTTGTTATCTGAGATGTTGAGTGTCTGTTTGACCAGCTGTCTTTATGACCTAGGCTGAAAGATAGCCATCGCCTTTAACATACGGGCCTTATACAAGACACCATGCTTGTTGATACAAGGTCACTCCTTATTTCGCTATCTGTGTTCTGCATTGTCAATGCAGACATATACACAAAACTTGGATCTTTTAAAACCTCAAATCCTGCCTTTGTTAATTTGTATCCACGGGATGACCAACTACCGAGGAAATATGACTTCATCTTGTCGGCATTTAGTGCCATACCGTTTCAGACAGATTCCATCGGAATTGTGAATGACATCGGACAATACATGTCAAATGTTGGTAGCATTAAGCCGTTGACTGTTACAACTCAAGTCACGTGGCCTAACGAATTGTCGGGAGTCCCAGGTATAATCTTTTAAAATTCATGTTTAGATCGTAATGTCGCGACATTCATGTGTAAATGGTTCTAATTTATATATCACATCACATTTATTCTTAAGAGTAGCATATATACACGCTTAGCAAATTATCTCGGGCGTTAGTGTCACACAGAACCAACTCGATAAGATTTCTGCACATATGATAAAATGGATGTACCCAACAGGAAATTCTCATATACCATATAAAACATTGAGCCAGAGGAACAAATAAAATGATTTTAAACTAGATTGTCAGTATTTTATTTTTAAATCAAATACGAAAATAATACTTAGATTTATCCGTCTATCATACCAGGAAGAATAATTATATACTTAATTATAGTATACTAGTATCATTATTTTATGATACATGCTTATGATGCTTCAATACGACCATTTTTCAGAGGCAGTGTTCGGACGGCGCATGATTGTCATTCCGTATGGCTTCATCCTTCCCTTTAAGACAGATGGCGCCATCAAGCTGATGGACATATCACAGAATCCCCCAGCGGGACCCTACGTCATCACAGATGACTCAACAGGACAATGGTTCTATCACAGGGTCCGTTGGCATGATATGGATGGAGACGGGGACCAGGATGCCGTGACGTGTAGAGCCAGGGAACCAATATTCGGTAATCGGATGGTTTCGTCAACTATTATATGCTTCAACATGCACACGCACACACATGAAACTCAAACATTGCAATATACATGCACTTTTTATCTTTGTCCGAAAAAATAATTGTTTTTTATCTTTACTTCACAGGAGCACATGCCAGTGAACTGCTGTGGTTGGAAAACCCGAATGGTGACCTTTCGTCTCCATGGAAACCGCACGTCATCAATAATGGCCCTGATATTTTCTTCCAATACGTGACCTTGAACTCTACCGATGGGCCTCTGGATTGTATTGTGGTATCACAGTTTTTCACTCAGAAATTGGCCATATACTGGACACTGGACAAAAGCCGTCACTGGACGAATGCTTCTCTGGTAAGTATGTGTTTAAACTTAATACATTTGCACTTGATTCAAAACAGTTTTGGATGGTATAATTTAATTAGGTCACAAATGATTTTAGAAAATAAGTAATTATCATATATCATATAAAGTTACAAACCCCGTGTTAATAATTAAAGTATATTAAGGTTGGTCCGAGGCGTGTGGATTCGGAGGCATTCCTGAAAGCAAAGACTAGTTCCCTCTAGAAACCTTCAGCATTAACTATTTATTAACTATTTGAATTTACCGTCGCTTCGACGGTATTTCAGTCATATAGCGACGTCCAGCTAATTACAGGTGGAGGAAGACCCCGCATGCACGGTGGCATCCGGGTAGAACCACCGACCTACCGCAAGCCAGCTGGAAGGCTTCATCACATGAAAATCCGAGTGACCCTGTCGGGATTCGAACCCACGTGGTGAGGGGCTGAGAGAGTGTTAAAGTCAGCGACTTTACCCTCTCGGCCACGGAGGCCCCAGAAACCTTCAGGTTGATGTTAAACGTTCAGGTTAATATGTGTAAGTTGTAATTACCTGTTTCTAAATCAATCATTCAAAATAAGAGTAAAGCTTAAAAATCATATCGTTCTGAATAGCTTGTCACGTTCCAATACCTTTCTCGTGTACACGTCTGATGAATTTTATGACACGTCCAACAGATAAAAACACGCGTGATCGACGCCACGATAGGCGCCGTCTTTGACGTCAAAGTCAATGACGTCAACATTGACGGACGTCTAGACCTCCTTGTAACGAATAACGGCAACAACGGCTCTGTGTTTGTGTATGAGATTCCAGACGATTTCCGGTAAATTTATTTCACTTCCTCTTTCATTATAGTTTCATATAATGTTCCAATCTCCGGCTCATTATATTCACTACTACACTGATTATAACCACGTGACCACGTCACGATACTATTTACATGTCATTTCTTCGAAGTGATTATTTTGTCATAACATATATCCATTATAGATATAAAAATATCATAACACTTGGTGAAATTAAAAAAGGAAATATGATTTAGCAGAAAATTGAGCACTATAACTTACTGTGACAGACATCTGTAGATGAATCAACTGATACTATTCTGTTATTAGAACGAAATTTAATTCTTTCAAACTAGCTCTTAAAGACATTAATACAATTTTATTTAAAACGGTGTGTAATTATCTTAAGATAGTTTATTAAGTTTCGCTAAGTTTCACATCTAACATAGTAATTGTATGCTCTCTCTCTCTCTCTCTCTTCTCTCTCTCTCTCTCTCTCTAGATTGACGTCCCAGGCAGTTACATGCCATATTCGTTTTTTAGTTACGCTTTACAATGTTCTGTGTACATAACAAATCACTATTTGTACGCAGTAATTTACTTTATTTTGAAAATAACATAAAATCATAATATAACCAGGACGGGAGAATTCGTGAGACATACAATAACAACTGGGTACTCGCCATTGCATGCTGGTAAAGGTCAAGGGTCACCGGGATCATCATTCCCCATCTCTGTTTCCAACACAAGGTAAGTGGGCGAGTCTTTTACCCTCCAAGATAATGTTCATTCTTGAATTACAATCAATCCCTTATTTAGGCGACCAGTCATTAAACATAGGTGGTTGCTAAATGGAGGTTAAATCACAGGTGCTTGAATTTGAATGGGCCGAATATCATAATCGAGATACGATTCGCCCCATTCAGCTTCGAGCCCCTGGTAAAATATATAACAATCAGGCAGAACAGTTTAGATAGTATTTATGCTGTACATCGTTTAGATTTGATTTATTTCCGCTGTAGGTCACTCAGATAACCCACGTGAGAAAGCCTTCAGCTGGTTTGTGGTAGGTCAGGGATTATATCCGGGTGTCTTTGTGCACACGGACCCGTCCACCACCTATAAATAGCTTGACGTCCGATGTATCCTTGCTGTCGCGGAGGCGGTTAACTTTAGAAAAACACTGTTAATATGCTGTTGCTTGTAACAGAAATTCAGAAACTATTATTTTGTTAACTTAATCAGCTCGTTCACAAATGGTAATTGAATAAGAATCTGTGTGTATTACGCCTATCAATACCCATCTATAGACGTATGGTCACTAAAGGCAACATTCCGTGATTGTAAGAAAAAATAGGTGGTTTCTCTTTAATTGACAATAGCGTTACAGACAGTATTGAAGATATTTTAAAAATCAAATAAGCGCTTCGTTCATATAACCTTAGACCTTGGAGGTCAAGGTCATTTGCAAGTCAATGTCACCTGTCGGGTGGAGGCCATCAAGGTGCATGCACTTGTGAAGTTTAGAGGCTGTGTTATGGTCAAGGATACAGATCTGTGACAAACAGACAGACCAAAAATAATATTCCCCGATTTATAAAAATAAAACTATATTTAGAATTCTAATTTTTAGATTTTTTTTTCTTTTCGTGTGAAATCAAAAGACTGACCACATTCAATCTTCGCGCATGCTCTCACTTCACAGGCTGATCTTGCGAATTTGCTACCCGAACCCAAACTCCTTCGCAGTAGTTACCTCCCCTTACAGTTGTCGATAACCACTGCCATCACAAGTAGATTTCGGCTGATATAGGCCGGATTTACTATTTCACTTTTGCCTTCAGTTTTGAATATATCGTATCAATTTCATCATATTCCACGAAAATAACATTCGTGATTATGAGATAAGTAAAAAATAAAATAAAATAATATTGATTTATAACATTATGAGTGTTGACCACATGGTTTCAACTATCATCACGTGACTTGTGTGGAGGCAGTGGTTAAAGTAGCGTAGCGTGACGTAACCGGTGCGCGGAGTATGACCCGAACCTGACTCAGTCCCAATGTTCAACGTATTAGGTTGTTTTTTTTTGTTTTTTTTGTTTTTTGTTTTTTTCGTGAGCATCTGCTCAAAATTCTTTTGTTAAGCCTAATTCAAAACCCTGAAAGTGATTTGCTGTTGACTTATTGATAAAGAATCATTCATATCATGTTTGCAGACATAAAACATTTCAGTAAAAGAGGAAATACCAATGAAATTTCTAAAGTATTTCAAATCATTGATGAAAAACGGTTAACTTCGAGAATTTTGATCTTTTTTCAGCAAGCCGATCATATTATTATCCGGGGATGACAATGGACAAGCATATTTCCTTATTCCGGAAAGTCAAAACACATCAAATTGGCAGTACTTGCAGACGACAATTCTTTCAACCGGAAGTCAAACTGTAGGTCAGCCTGCGTACGCAGACGTAGATGGAGACGGACAGATAGAAATATTCTTGCCTTCTTATAGCACATCCGAGGTGTTTGTTTACCGGTTGAATAATGGACTTGAATAACGATTCTCCTACACATTCAAAATAAAACAAAAAGAAAACAAGAAAGTCAGTAGAACTGACAGATGCTCCCCGAAGAACGTCATTGTTACAAATAAGGCCTTGGTCAATGGGTGGGAGGATATGTTGAAATCCCCAGTCCTAAATCATATCTATTCTCCTCATCAGATGAGATGTTTTACCAACTCTTATTTGGAGACTTAGTAACAGTTTACTATTTAATATGATAATACGTGTTACTCATCAGATCTTTCATTGATTTTTTTTAAGTTTTTATACTACTAAAAATTAAGTCATACATTTCAATGTGTGCTCATATCAAAGAGGTTAACCAACACTCTTGACATATGACTGGATATTTGAAATAGTGTATAATGGCCTAAACAACAATTAGCTGACATGATTATGATTGACATTACTAGCATATTGAATTTTGTGGGGTTTTGTTTAAATGATATCTCCTGTTAAATTAGGCAAATGACATGAATATTAGTCAACAGCATGGTAGTAGGGGCCATAACTCTCTTAAAAATTGAGGAACCAGGTCACGTCGACGATATGCGTATCTATTCTTGGTAATAAAGCTTCACATAAAGTTTCATTGAATTCAAGCCATTAGTTCCTGAGAAATAGGCCGGACAAGAATCATGCAATATGTACTATAGGCCAAAAAGTCAAGGGGCCATAACTCTGTGAAAAATTGAGGAACCAGGTCACGCCGACGATATGCGTATCTACTCTTGGTGATAAAGCTTCCCATAAAGTTTTGTTGAATTCAAGCCATTAGTTCCTGAGAAATAGCCCGGACAAGAATCATGCAATATGTACTATAGGCCAAAAAGTCAAGGGGCCTTAACTCTTTGAAAAATTTAGGAATCGGGTCATGCCGACGATATGCGCATCTCCTCTTGGTAATAAAGCTTCCCATAAAGTTTCGTTGAATTCAAGCCATTAGTTCCTGAGAAATAGCCCGGACAAGAATCATGCAATATGTACTATAGGCCGAAAAGTCAAGGGCCTAACTCTTTGAAAAATTTAGGAATCGGGTCATGCCGACGATATGCGATCTCCTCTTGGTGATAAAGCTTCCCATAAAGTTTCGTTGAATTCAAGCCATTAATTCCTGAGAAATAGCCCGGACAAGAATCATGCAATATGAACTATAGGCCAAAAAGTCAAGGGGCCTTAACTCTGTGAAAAATTTAGGAATCGGGTCATGCTGACGATATGCGCATCTCCTCTTGGTAATAAAGCTTCCCATAAAGTTTCGTTGAATTCAAGCCATTAATTCCTGAGAAATAGCCCGGACAAGAATCATGCAATATATACTATAGGCCGAAAAGTCAATGGGCCATAACTCTGTGAAAAATTTAGGAATCGGGTCATGCTGACGATATGCGTATCTACTCTTGGTAATAAAGCTTCCCATAAAGTTTCGTTGAATTCAAGCCGTTAGTTCCTGAGAAATAGTCCAGACAAAGAAAGTGTGACGGACGAACAGACGGACGGACGAACGGACGGACGAAGCGGCGACTATATGCGTCACCTTCGGTGAGCATAAAAAAAACAAGTGATGCAATTCGAAATGTATTGGTCTACCATATTGAAATACGTCATTTCTTTTTCTTTTTTTCTTCTTTTTTTTTGGGTAACTTCTTTATATGGGCCTTAGCTTTAAATATTAATTTGCCGAGTTACCGACCATAAGTTCTGGATTCTCTTATCCCTCATGTAAACATTTGCCTAGCGACATTATAGCGAAAAAAAGAAAAAAGAAATGACGTATTTCAATATGGTAGACCAATACAATAGCTGATATATATCACTCAAAACAAATTGCCCATTGTATACAGTAATCTGATTATAAAGGAATACAGTGAATGGCAAAAATAAAACTCTTTTAATAAATTATTACTCAAGGCACTCAATTAATCACTTATTTATCACTGGAGGTGATTCTGCCCCATCACAGTTTGGTCAGTTCTCTTGGTAACAAACCAAAAAGTGTGTGTCAATACAGACGAAATCTTTGAAGATATTAGGGTGAGTTGAAAACCTGAAACGAATAAAACCAACCGCGACGGAGCAAAACAAGATCCCATCGTGAAATATGTTTTGTTGGAGTATAATAATTCAAACAGAACAAAATGATATTCGCAAAAAAAATCCATGTAATACACACGAAACTAAGATTTCATTTCATGACTTTGATATGATAAATAACTTTACAAGATTTTGAATGTTATGTTTTGCAGAGAATATGCTTTCGGTGAATAATCGAATGCTGAGAACCTTCAATTTCACATACCAGCACAGTTATATTCATGGGAAAACCAAGGTTCATAGTTACATTTAAGAAATATTATATAAAGTAAATATATGAAGGGTTCATAACCCTTCATAAGTAATTATGGGACTAGTTTTAGGGTTTCCTATTTTTGCACATAAATAGAGGAAAAAAAACACTTCATCTTTTTTTCTTATTTTGCATTTGGAGACTTATAGCGAAAACTTTGAATCAAGAAGAGACACATGGACAGAGTTTGGAGAACGCAAGGTCACAAATCTGAACAAACATCTTTATACTGCTACTTAAAGTTTCATAAAATTTTCCATCCACCTTTCAGTTAATCTAAATGTTCATGTATGTTTAATTAGGAAGCAAATAACATCAACAATATATCAAACAAAACGATGTTTATTCGGTGTAACAATTTTATGATGAATACAATGAGTATGAAAATATAACATATTATATATTTCAATGTCTTTCTAGCATTTGTAGGCATTTTATATCAAAATGTTTCATATAATTGTCCGACTGTACGAAAATAAAATCCCCCACTTTATGGTGATTGCCATTGATATAAATAAAACATTCAAAAATGTATTTTTTATGTCCGAGGAATTGTATCTGTCTTATAATTGCAATGACTAAACTATATCTTTGTCAAATCACACGATTGAATCAATCAATATGTAAATCATAAGATATTCAAAAGAGAAAGGGGTCCTTATTTATCAACTCTTCAACCAACTCTTCAACTATCGATACAATCTTGATTTAGCAAAAGTAGGAAAATGTTCACAAATGCAGATCTAAGTAAACTAAATCATGTGACGCCTACATCAGTACTGAATTACAAAAACTAAATCACGTGACGCCTACGTCAGTACTTGTTCTCGTCGTCAAGGTGATATTGCAGTATCCCACGTGTATCAGGGTCCCTGAATGACTTGAATTTGGTGTACAGTCGGGGAAGTATGAGACCTAACACAACTCCAAGTGCTGTCATTAAAAGAGCAATGGCCGCCACCACACCTGTCAAAAGATAAAAGCAAATACAGTTTAGAGTAGAATAGGGTAGGGTAAAGTGTTGAGGTGTTTGTGAGGTAGTGTTTGAGTGTACAGTGGTGTGGTGTTTGTGAGGTAGTGTTTGAGTGTACAGTGGTGTGGTGTTTGTGAGGTTGTGTGAGAGTGTACAGTGTTGTGGTGTTTGTGAGATTGTGTGTAAGTGTAGAGTGGTGTGGTGTTTGTGAGATTGTGTGTGACTGTACAGTGGTGTGGTGTTTGTGAGGTAGTGTGTGAGTGTACAGTGGTGTGGTGTTTGTGAGGTAGTGTGTGAGTGTACAGTGGTGTGGTGTTTGTGAGATTGTGTGTGAGTGTACAGTGGTGTGGTGTTTGGGAGGTTGTGTGTGAGTGTTCAGTAGTGTGGTGTTTGTGAGATTGTGAAAGAGTGTATAGTGGTGGTTTTTGTGAGGTAGTATGTGAGTGTAAAGTGGTGTGGTGTTTGTGAGATTGTGTGTAAGTGTAGAGTGGTGTGGTGTTTGTGAGATTGTGTATGAGTGTACAGTGGTGTGGTGTTTGTGAGGTTGTGTGTAAGTGTAGAGTGGTGTGGTGTTTGTGAGATTGTGTGTGAGTGTACAGTGGTGGTGTTTGTGAGGTAGTGTGTGAGTGTACAGTGGTGTGGTGTTTGTGAGGTTGTGTGTGAGTGTACAGTGGTGTGGTGTTTGTGAGGTAGTATGTGAGTGTACAGTGGTGTGGTGTTTGTGAGGTAGTGTGTGAGTGTACAGTGGTGTGGTGTTTGTGAGGTAGTGTGTGAGTGTACAGTGGTGTGGTGTTTGTGGTGTGAGTGTACAGTGGTGTGGTGTTTGTGAGGTGTGTGTGAGTGTACAGTGGTGTGGTGTTTGTGAGGTAGTGTGGAGTGTACAGTGTTGTGGTGTTTGTGAGGTAGTGTGTGAGTGTACAGTGGTGTGGTGTTTGTGAGGTGCTGTGAGAGTGTACAGTGGTGTGGTGTTTGTGAGGTAGTGTGAGAGTGTACAGTGGTGTGGTGTTTGTGAGGTAGTTGTGAGTGTACAGTGGTGAGTGGTTGTGTTTTGAGGTAGTATAGTGTACAGTGTGTGGTGTTTGTGAGGTAGTTGGAGTGTAAAGTGGTGTGGTGTTTGTAAGATTGTGTAAGATTGTACAGTGGTGTGGTGTTTGTGAGGTAGTGTGAGAGTGTACAGTGGTGTGGTGTTTGTGAGGTAGTATGTGAGTATACAGTGGTGTGGTGTTTGTGATGTAGTGTGAGAGTGAACAGTGGTGTGGTGTTTGTTAGGTAGTGTGAGAGTGTAAAGTGGTGTAGTTTTGTGAGGTAGTGTGTGAATGTACAGTGGTGTGGTGTTTGTGAGGTAGTATGAGAGTGTACAGTGGTGTGTGTGACAGTGTACAGTGGTGTGGTGTTTGTGAGGTTGTATGAGAGTGTACAGTGGTGTGGTGTTTGTGAGGTGTATGAGAGTGTACAGTGTTGTGGTGTTTGTGAGGTAGTGTGAGAGTGTACAGTGGTGTGGTGTTTGTGAGGTTGTGTGAGAGTGTACAGTGGTGTGGTGTTTGTGAGGTAGTTTGTGAGTGCACCATGGTATGGTGTTTGTGAGGTAGTATGTGAGTGTACAGTGGTGTGGTGTTTGTGAGGTAGTATGTAAGTGTACAGTGGTGTGGTGTTTGTGAGGTAGTATGAGAGTGTACAGTGGTGTGGTGTTTGTGAGATTGTGTGATAGGGTACAGTGGTGCGGTGTTTGTGAGGTAGTTTGTGAGTGTAAAGTGGTGTGGTGTTTGTAAGATTGTGTAAGATTGTACAGTGGTATGGTGTTTGTGAGATTGTGTAAGAGTGTACAGTGATGTGGTGTTTGTGAGATTGTGTGTGAGTGTACAGTGGTGTGGTGTTTGTGAGGTAGTATGAGAGTGTACGATGGTGTGGTGTTTGTGAGGTAGTGTGTGAGTGTACAGTGGTGTGGTGTTTGTGAGGTTGCGTATTAGTGTACAGTGGTGTGATGTTTGTGAGATTCTGTGTGAGTGTACAGTGGTGTGGTGTTTGTGAGGTAGTATGTGAGTGTTAAGTGTTGTGGTGTTTGTGAGGTAGTGTGTGAGTGTACAGTGGTGTGGTGTTTGTGAGGTTGTGTGAGAGTGTACAGTGTTGTTGTGTGTGAGATTGTGTGTAAGTGTAGAGTGGTGTGGTGTTTGTGAGGTAGTATGTGAGTGTACAGTGGTGTGGTGTTTGTGAGGTAGTGTGTGAGTGTACAGTGGTGTGGTGTTTGTGAGATAGTGTGTGAGTGTACAGTGGTGTGGTGTTTGTGAGGTAGAGTGTGAGTGTACAGTGGTGTTGTGTTTGTGAGGTAGTGTGTGAGTGTACAGTGGTGTGGTGTTTGTGAGGTAGTGTGTGAGTGTACAGTGGTGTGGTGTTTGTGAGGTAGTATGTGAGTGTACATTGGTGTGGTGTTTGTGAGGTAGTATGTGAGTGTACAGTGGTGTGGTGTTTGTGAGGTAGTCTGTGAGTGTACAGTGGTGTGGTGTTTGTGAGGTAGTGTGTGAGTGTACAGTGGTGTGGTGTTTGTGAGGTAGTATGTGAGTGTACAGTGGTGTGGTGTTTGTGAGGTAGTGTGTGAGTGTACAGTGGTGTGGTGTTTGTGAGGTAGTATGAGTGTACAGTGGTGTGGTGTTTGTGAGGTAGTGTGTGAGTGTACAGTGGTGTGGTGTTTGTGAGGTAGTATGTGAGTGTACAGTGGTGTGGTGTTTGTGAGGAAGTGTGAGAGTGTAAAGTGGTGTGGTGTTTGTGAGGTAGTATGTGAGTGTAAAGTCGTGTGGTGTTTGTAAGGTATAGTGTAGGTGTACAGTGGTGTGGTGTTTGTGAGTTAGTATGAGAGTGTAAAGTGGTGTGGTGTTTGTGAGGTAATGTGTGAGTGTACAGTGGTGTGGTGTTTGTGACATTGTGTGTGAGTGTACAGTGGTGTGGTGTTTGTGAGGTAGTGTGTGAGTGTACAGTGGTGTGGTGTTTGTGAGGTAGTGTGTGAGTGTACAGTGGTGTGGTGTTTGTGAGGTTGTGTGTGAGTGTACAGTGGTGTGGTGTTTGTGAGGTTGACGAGTTTGTCCCCTCAATACTAGTATAGCCCAATACTATTTGATTGACTTATAACAGTGGATTTCCTATCAATGGTTTTATTTGATTAAACTCCTAAAATTATGTTTTGCATAAAATACGAAAAAATAACTTCATATTGTGAACATCAGTTTCAATGGCCTTTTAAAAGGTGTTTTTTTTATCACGTCACAAAAGAAGAAAACACACTGACCTCCAGAAACTCCCCCGCTAGAGTTATCTTTTCCGGATTGAGTTTGCATACTTCTATTTCCAGTGCAAGAAGTTGTCTTGGGGCAGTTGGTTGGGCATGTGACTTTCGGGCACTGGAGCTGGGGCGGGCACGTTGATGGCTTTGGACAGGGTGTCTGAGTTGGACAGTGGACAGATGTACAGTTGAACTTCGGACACGGCGTAGGGGGATTCTTAGATGGACACACACAGGCTGGTAGCCATGCAAAAATAATATGATCAACTTATCTAATACAGTCATACAATATGCATGTATTTGTAACATTTTATACAGTAATGACAATCAAAAGAAACAACAACAATTTATTATTTTTATACCCACACCTACTACTTCTATTGCTACTTTTATCATAGAATTATTATATCATGTACCAAAAACAACTTCTACAAATGTTCCCTTAATTACTATATTAAGTATTTTCAAAACAGCAACAACAGCCATTTTTATCAAAACAACATCTTTTAATCTACAACAGCAACAATAACTAATTTACTAATACAACAACAACTACTAAAGCAACAACCCTTCTCACCTATACAACAACAAAAAAAAAAAAAATTAAAAAAAAAATGGCATAAACAGATAAACAAAAGTGAATTAAAATAATGTATATATATATATATATATATATATATATATATGATATATTATAGATCAATGATAGACGTTTCTTTAAGATGCTTTCAATATAAATATCTAAAGTGTTTAATAGCTACTACTGAGTACTTGTTTAAGTGTAATATTGTTGAATCTCAGAAACAAGAAAAATAATTGAGGAAAAAATTGCTCTTAAAAAGGAAAACTTAACAAAATTTCAAAATAAGTTCATAGTATAAGCATTGAATCAGAAGTTATTTTTCTTTCTTTTTTCTTTACTTTTTGAAATATTGATCTTTTTTTAAACAAATTATAATGTGGTAAAGGAAATTCTTTAAACCACACATTTACCGAATACATATGATATATAAACAATTAAGCAATTAAATAAGAGAGAAAAGATTCGGTAACAATCATATACATATAGATTATAAATAAAGGGAGAGAATATGGTACAAATAAAATCATGACTGTTATGTTTAAATGGACTTTGTATTTTTGAACTGTACACTTATGAAAATGTATTGTTAAAATGAATTAAAAAAAACATGTTCTCTCACTAATACAACAACAAATAAAGCAACAAATACCTTCACAAATACAACAGCAATTACTACATGTACAACAACAACTACCACTACTTCTTCCACTACATGTAACTTAATATCAAGAAATATTTGATCCAAATGAAATATGCTTGCCCAAAATGACAAAACAACATTTTACTAGTCCAAACTCTATACAATCAGTACATAATAATTAAGATATATTTATAAGCACTTAGGATAGTTTCGCTCTCACCCCTCGATATGCAAGAATCAACTCACTCGGACGTGAGTTGTATGATTTCATATCGCAAAGAAGAAAAAAAAGACAAATAATCAAGAACTAAAAAAAAAAAAAAAACCTTTTAAACACTTGAAACATCTTACCTGGACATTTAGTTTGCTGACAAGGTGCTGCTGTTGCACAGGGTATCGCCGTCGTGGTTGACTGGCATGTCGGACATGGTGTTGTCTTCGGGCAGCCTGGGCTAGGACAGGTTGACTTGGGACACACGCATGCTGAAATAGGGAAAAAAGGATGCAACAGGCACTGATTATCGTGGTACAGCGTCTTTTCTTTTTTTTTTTTTTTTTTTTTTTTTTATAAAAGGGAATGGCAAAACGTTATTATGTAATATTTCTATAAATATTACTCTTATTGTGTGTAATAAAAGATGCTTTCAAAGTTTCTGATTCTTTATTTTGATTGTGGTCTTATTCGTGGTAGGAGTAGCAAACTCCTGGCAAACTCATATCATATTTACAAATTATTAAGTAATAATTCCGTTAAGTCAAGTAAACATTGAATAATGAACGTATCTCATAATTAGATTCAATAAGTGCATGTTTAGAAAGGGCGCCGTGGTCAATAAGTATCGTACCTGTTCGGACGGTTGTGGGCTCAAGCCCCGTTAGGGCAAGGATTTTTCTTGGCCTTTTCAGGCGCAAAGTACTGGTCCAATACAGGAACCGTCGAAAGGCATTATTGTGAGTTGCAGGAACTTTTTTAAAAATAAAAAAGTTTAAACTAAAGTAAAAGACAAATACGTGAAAATTTGCTACTAGATGTTAATGGGCTGGTTGTTGATGGCGGAAGGGGCGGGGTACGTTCTTTCGTCGGGTTAGCTGGTGAAATGGTTGACGGTGTTTTCATCGGTGGGGCCGGTGTCCTTATTTTTGTTGTCGTAACAGTCGTACTTGTGGTTGTTGTAAATTCGGTCGTGTAATCAATTCTTAGCAGCGCTCTTGACATCAATACCACATTCTGGAAAGTTAACATAAAAAGAGATATACATCTATCTTTTTCTGGCATACGCTTGTCTGCCCCATTTCCCCAGTCTGTTTATAAATACAGTATAAAACAATGTTTACCACACAAGGACTGGGATTAGGCACGGTGTACGGAATATCCGTCCTCGAACTAACTCACTGTATTCTAAAATCTATAGCACGTCTTGCTATACTATACACCGTTAGTTAAGCAACTTCGCTGACTTTAACAGTCACTCAGCAGCCCCTCACCACGTGGGTTCGAATCCCGGCAGGGTCATTCGGATTTTCATGTGAGGAAGCCTTCCAGCTGGCTTGCGGTAGGTCGGTGGTTCTACCCGGATGCCTTCGTGCATTCGGGGTCTTCCTCCACCTGTAATGGACGTCGCTATATGACTGAAATACTGTCGAGGCGACTGTAAACTCTTATGAAGTGACTTAAAATATTTTGTGATGCAAACTACATTACTTACCATTGCAACTCGAATTTGCATATGCATTGATAATAATGACATGTAGATGCGCGTGATATATTCATATTTAACATATGATTACGTTGAAAATCACACATATTTTCGTAAAAAAGGGTATTTGAATCATTAGCTTTATCTACTTAACAGTTCCTGTGTAAAATTCATTCCGAGCAATTAATTCTTACCTTTAACAGCTACAGTTTTTTTCACTTTTCAGTTATGTAATTTTATCATGTCTCCAGACGCTTATTAAAAAAGAGCACGTATTGTTGAACATCTTAAGGCGCTTGAGCATTGCTTTGGTAACGCAGAGAGCGCCAGCTTACGGACACTATACCCTCGCCCTCGGTTTGTTTCTTGTGCTACTGTCTTACTTGCTATGACATATTATAATATTACCGTGTCTCTAGCTGAATGAACCGTGACGTTGGTGTTTCCATTGACAACACCTGACAGAAACTCGAATGCTGCCGACAAGGAGTGTTGTACGTTTGGCGCAGGGAATATTTGTTTGTTCAGGACAGGGGATTTGTCCAGTAAGGTCCCGTCGAAAAATACATCCGTGTTTTTTACAGTTTCTACCTGTAATAAGAGGAATAGTAACAATATGCAATCATCTTGCAAAGGCTGGTTGCCAATAAGAAATATTTATTGATTCACTAAATATCGGAAACATAATGGTGGAAAATAATAAGGCGACCAAATGTTAGGGTCCTACGCCAAAAAAAAAAAAACAACAGCGCCTTGTACTTCAATCGCAACACTTTTTCCAGTATGGTCAGTATTGGTGCAGGTTATTCTGGTATTGTCCTTAAGTTTAATGTCATCGCGGCAGTATATTGCTTACACAGTGACGCCCGGCTTATTGCCGGGGAAGGAAAGGAAAAGTTGCAACGAGGCACTCCGGTAGAACCACTAGAAACAGAAAACCAACAACAAGGCCGTGGGTTCGATCCCTCGCATCGACAAACAAAAACTGTTATAATAACACTATACTCATCTGTGCCTGGCGCTCAGCTCACAGTGTTACAATAATGTGATACGTGGTATCAGTCAGCACTATATCTGACAGATGTATACAAAAGTCTCAAAATGATTGAAATACTGTCGATTGGACATAAAAACTAATGCATGTAAATACTTATATTGATTTAATCTTAAGATAAATGAGACGGATATTTAAGATAGGCATCCTGTCACAAGACATACCGATGCACGTGCGATTCTCAAGGGCGGTAGAAAGGCTGCTTCGACAATGCTCGTGTGTAAGATGTCCTTCAGGTAACTGACACTCACTGACTCCAGGCTCTTATTATTGACAACTAAAACAGGGAGCAAAAACTTTGAAAAGATCGAAAAAATAAATATACTGAATTACTTGTAAAACGGAATACGTACGGTAACTCTCACTCCGCATTGTGAACGAGGGAATAGTGAATTTCAAGTTTATGACCTAATCATATTATTTGATTTTATTTTTAAATAAATCAATAGACACATAGCTAAAATAATGGCAATAAAGAACCTACCAGAAAACTGCACTAGGAGACGTGTTTTTTCCTCTGACTTGTAGCAAAGGTCAACGTCAAATACGTCCTGCAGTGGGGCATCATTGTCAAAAGTGAGGATATTCCTGATAATGGCTTTAGTTGACCCACCCTGCAATGTATATAAACTCGACATTGACACCCACCCTGCAATGTATATAAACTCGACATTGACACCCACCCTGCAATGTATATAAACTCGACATTGACACCCGCCCTACAGGAATACAGTTTGTAAATGAAATTTGGTTTTATCTGAGTTAAACAAAATAATATTTATCAGCTTTAAAAGTCCGCTTGAGGTTAAAAAAAACTTGATAAATCTTAAATATGTTGTCTGTATAGACAATCAAGTTTTACAACTTAAAACCATGAAAAAATACGGGGGTTCAAATTAAACAAGTGAAAACCAACCTCCCAAATATCCATTCGGAAGAGTGAAGCTGGGTTAATCGTGCCGCCGACAGCTTCGATCCAGTTACTCTGAAATCAAAAGGATAATCATAATGATTGTGATGATTTTAGAAAAATACTGAGAGTTTCTTAGGTTTTACTGGGAAACTCAGATTGTAGGACAACATCTTGGACAAATAGACCCAAAATCTCGAAAGAAACTGAAATATAATCTTGGCCGCAACCACAAACCTACATTTTGTTAGTTACCATACACTGAATCGTGCACTATTAGTTCATTTTCGAGGAAACCTGGCCTTGTCCAAATGAAAAGTTAATTAGACTAATACAGATTTCTGTATGATTTAGTTTAATTTTACAGTCAACCCTGTTCTTAGTGGCCCATAAATGGAACATGGAAAACTGACCGCTCAGCCAAGGTGGCCGATAGTACGATCTAAAATTTCGCATACCAATTTCCTCATGAATATGCATGTATTAATTCATGACTATATTAATAGTGATTTACTGAATTTTAAAATGGATTTTTCTTTGCCATGCAGATTGTATAGAATCTGAGTTTCACTAATGTTTGAGCGAACAGAGAAGACCCTGATCTGACAGCTCATTTCAGGAAAAAAAAGAACTACTTCACTTATCATAGTTCAGTAAATTGATATTCATGAAGTCACAAATTTGTATGTGAATATTCATGAGGTAAGGGGAGTTTAACTCCGTCAAACCTTTGTCAGTGCACGATAAACGTACCTGGGTGAAATACCACTCTATGGTAAAGTTGATATTGGCCGCGCTGTCAAGGTAGATTCCGGTCCACACGTCACAATACACCCCGCGGGTAGTTCTCTGGAATGTACAGTGCAGTACGATACACATAGATGACACAGTTAAATCTGAGTGTGTTGAAGGGCATACATGTTACCAATAGGTATGTACAAAATTTGAATTGCTGTGCTGTTGCCGGGCCAATATTTCAGTCATATATCGACATCCAGATAAGGAGGAGGAAGACCCCGCGTGCACAGAGTAATCCGGGTAGAACCATCGACACCTGGAACGTATATGAGACTGAGCAGCTGATCTTGATGACCAATGTTAAAGCATCCTCACTGTAACGGTCAGGTCGTCGGTTCGATCCCGATAAAATGGTACTGGCATATCTCAAGTGACCTCAGCAAATAAGGGAATTTATGGATTGATCAGACCATTGTCAGGATATGTGACTAGGGAGACATCAGGAGGGAGCTCAATGATTGGTTAGCTCATTGTCAGGACAATGTGACTGGGTGTGGCATCATGAGGGAGCTCATGGATTGGTTAGACCATTGTTAGGACAATATGACTGGGGTGTGGCATCATGAGGGAGCTCATGGATTGGTTAGACCATTGTCAGGACAATGTGACTGGGTGTGGCATCATGAGGGAGCTCATGGATTGGTTAGACCATTGTCAAGACAATGTGACTGAGTGTGACATCATGAGGGAGCACATGGATTGGTTAGCCCATTGTCAGGACAAATATGACTGGGTGTGGCATCATGAGCGAGTTCATGGATTGGTTAGACCATAGTTAGGACAATATGACTGGGTGTAGCATCATGAGGGAGCTCATGGATTGGTTAGACCATTGTTAGGACAATATGACTGGGTGTAGCATCATGAGGGAGCTCATGGATTGGTTAGACCATTGTTAGGACAATATGACTGGGTGTAGCATCATGAGGGAGCTCATGGATTGGTTAGACTTGTTAGGACAATATGACTGGGTGTAGCATCATGAGGGAGCTCATGGATTGGTTAGACCATAGTTAGGACAATATGACTGGGTGTAGCATCATGAGGGAGCTCATGGATTGGTTAGACCATTGTTAGGACAATATGACTGGGTGTAGCATCATGAGCGAGCTCATGGATTGGTTAGACCATTGTTAGGACAATATGACTGGGTGATCCATCAAGAGGGAGCTCATGGATTGGTTAGACTATTGTTAGGACAATATGACTGGGTGTAGCATCATGAGGGAGCTCATGGATTGGTTAGACCATTGTTAGGACAATATGACTGGGTGTAGCATCATGAGGGAGCTCATGGATTGGTTAGACATTGTTAGGACAATATGACTGGGTGTAGCATCATGAGGGAGCTCATGGATTGGTTAGACCATTGTTAGGACAATATGACTGGGTGTAGCATCATGAGGGAGCTCATGGATTGGTTAGACGATTGTTAGGACAATATGACTGGGTGTGGCATCATGAGAGAGCACATGGATTGGTTAGACCATTGTCAGGACAATGTGATTGGGTGTGGCATCATGAGGGAGCACATGGATTGGTTAGACCATTGACAGGACAATGTGACTGGGTGTGACATCATGAGAGAGCACATGGATTGGTTAGACTATTGTCAGGACAATGTGACTGGGTGTGGCATCATGAGGGAGCACATGGATTGGTTAGACCATTGTCAGGACAATGTGACTGGGTGTGGCATCATGAGGGAGCACATGGATTGGTTAGACCATTGTCAGGACAATGTGACTGGGTGTGGCATCATGAGGGAGCACATGGATTGGTTAGACCATTGACAGGACAATGTGATTGGGTGTGGCATCATGCTAGTTGAGTTTAATGTAAACAAAAGTTCCCAATTACTGATATATAGTTGGTAAAATTTTAAACATAAAAACTAAAGTAGACACATACGGTCGAATCGAGATAATTTATAAAATTAAGAATACTTACAGCACCCACGTATTGAATATCAGAACCCTCTATGTGGAAAAACTCAAGGGAATTCATCATCCGGATAGTGGAGTTACCGTTATCAATGACAAACCTGTCCCCGATCCCCAGGGCCGAGATTGGCTCACAATTCCCCATATAGGAGTCTATCATGTAGTGAATACCTTCAAACAACATCATGTATCTTTCACTTATAAATGATTAGCTGAACATATAGACATATGCATGATACTACTTTTGCGTTTGATCTCATTAAATAATTTACTGGATAAAGTGACACACGCATAACAAAATGAATTTGCCAGTACTTTCGTATTTGAAATACTTCTAATACTTCCCAAAAATAAATTAACAAATACCAGTTCTAGATATGCTTTCGTACCCTTATGCATATTTAACTGTATATAATAACACATACACGAAAAATAAAATAGCCGGAAATACTTTTGTTCTTAAAATTCTATTATGAATTTATTGTTACAAATAGAAACACAAACATGAGAGTGAAGCACTATTCTTGAACTTGTACCTCAAACATTTTGTTATTTTTAATTCTTAAAAGATTAACTATGAATGTCTCTTGTACACGAAAATAAATAATCTACTGATTTACATATTAAGAAGAAAAACTATGTACGCTTTTTAAGAATGTTCTTTCTTTAATGCTAACACATTTCCTTTGTAGAGAAAGGAGCATAATCCACACAGAAAGCAAAGTTTAATGTATTCACCGGCTCAGTAAACAGTCAATTTACTCTTAACTTCTGGCTCGAATTCCAACAACAATCCGTAGCGCTAAGTAATACCTAAATTCTTAAATTAGGTACATGTAGATAGACATTCCACCACTGCCATTTAATGAAATATTCAAGTACATGACTAAGCTATAATGCTTTATTACCTTGATAACCATCAAAAGTTAAGGTATGAAATATTTGGGTATTTTCATTAGAGAAACAAGACTAATGAGATTTGCCCTTTAGTATTTAAGTTAGCGCTATGAATTGTTGGTGGAATTCGAACCTGGTTCAATATCATCAATATCAGGATAAACATACCAAGGTTGAAATCGAATATTTCATTTCTAGGGTCTGGATCATTTCCTTTTGGCTCTTTGTAATCATATCGTACGAGACGCTTGTCGAAATCAAACCATATCTGGAATGTATTACAATATATGCATAAAAAAGTAACAACAAGAAATGTACGTGTCCATAGGACAAGGATGTCCCGCCATTTTGTTTTATTATACATGTATTTATATTTTTGATTATTATTATTATTTTATATTATTGATGAGAAGCTGGAATTTTAAGGCCAAATGAACTCTTTGACGCGGACTCAACCAAGTAATGTGACATTGACCTTCAAGTTAGCAGCCTGGTTCTTGTTCTTTTTTTCTTTTTTTTATACGACAAGAATTTCAACCGGGACACGATTGCACACACACACACACACAGAAAGAGAGAGAGAGAGAGTATTACCTTTTTATGCCCGTCGCCATTTCAAGGGCGTGCATACAAAAAAAGAAATACATAAATAACCTATATTCCAATCAGTATGCCAATAACGTGTCTCATGATTTAGTTGTTTCCATAACCATTTATTTTTACGCATTCAAATCAAAATAAAAACACATGACGGTGTGAAATGAATCTTAAAGAGATCTAGCTAGGAGGTGTGTTTCAGATCTGTTTTGGAAAGATTTTTATCTGTAAATCATGTCACATTTGGTAGTTATAAAGCAAATAATAAAAAGCATGATCAAACTCCTTCTTAAAACTGCCATTATAACTTATACGAGATCCGTATTTAACTAATATGGTATATTAAACATGGGGATGATCCCCGAATCGAAAGCACATCCTCTCGAGTACGGGGCAGACGTCACCTTGACCAGTAAGGATTATTTGTCGAGCATATCCTTTGTCTAAAATTCATATCAAATAATATGACATATGTATACATATTCATATTGCATGGCATGACCCACAGTCATATTACATGATATATATAACACAACATCCTCATATTACATGATATATATAACACATACATCGTCATATTACATGATATATATAAAACATACATCGTCATATTACATGATATATATAAAACATACATCGTCATATTACATGATATATATAACACATACATCGTCATATTACATGATATATATAACACATACATCGTCATATTACATGATATATATAAAACATACATCGTCATATTACATGATATATATAAAACATACATCGTCATATTACATGATATATATAAAACATACATCGTCATATTACATGATATATATAAACATACATCGTCATATTACATATATATATAAAACATACATCGTCATATTAACATATATATAAAATATACATCGTCATATTACATGATATATATAAAACATACATCGTCATATTACATAATATATATTTAAGATACATCGTCATATTACATGATATATATAAAACATACATTGTCATATTACATGATATATATATAACATACATCGTCATGTTACATGATATATATAAAACACACATCGTCATATTACATAATATATATAAAACATACATTGTCATATTACATGATATATATAACATACATCGTCATATTACATGATATATATAACACATACGTCGTCATATTACATGATATATATAACACAAACATCTTCAAATTACATAATATATATATAATACATACATCAATATATATATATACATAACACATATATCGTCATATTACATGATATATATATAACAAACATCGTTATATTACATGATATATATAACATACATCGTCATATTACATGATACAATGTATATATTAAACAAACATCGTCATATTACATAATATATATAAAACATACATCGTCATATTACATGTTATATATAAAACATACATCGTCATATTACATTATATATATTACACATACGTCGTCATATTACATGATATATATAAAACATACATCGTCATATTACATGATATATATAAAACATACATTGTCATATTACATAATATATATAAAACATACATCGTCATATTACATTATATATATTACACATACGTCATCATATTGAATGATATATATAAAACATACATCGTCATATTACATGATATATATAAAACATACATCGTCATATTAAATAATATATATAAAACATACATCGTCATATTTCATAATATATATAAAACATACATCGTCATATTACATGATATATATAAAAACATACATCGTCATATTACATAATAAATATAAAACATACATCGTCATATTACATAATATATATAAAACATACATCGTCATATTACATAATATATATAAAACATACATCGTCATATTACATGATATATATAAAACATACATCGTCATATTACATAATATATATAAAAGATACATCGTCATATTACATAATATATATAAAACATACATCGTCATATTACATGATATATATAAAACATATATCGTCATATTACATGATATTTATAACATACATCGTCATATTACATGATACAATGTATATATTTAACATACATCGTCATATTACATAATATATATAAAACATACATCGTCATATAACATGATATTTATAACATACATCGTCATATTACATGATACAAAGTATATATTTAATATACATCGTCATATTACATGATATATATAACACATACATCGTCATATTACATAATATATATAAAACATACATCGTCATATTACATGATATATATAAAACATACATTGTCATATTACATGATATATATATAACATACATCGTCATTTTACATAATATTTATATAACATACATCGTCATATTACATGATATATATAAAACATACATCGTCATATTACATGATATTTATAACATACATCGTCATATTACATGATGCAATGTATATATTTAACATACATCGTCATATTACATGATATATTTAAAACATACATCGTCATATTACATGATATATATATATAATTGGTGTATTGGTGTATTGGGGTTTACCGTCATACATACATCGTCATATTACATAATATATATAAAACATACATCGTCATATTACATAATATATATTTAGCATACATTGTCATATTACATGATATATATAAAACATTCATCGTCATATTACATGATATTTATAAAACATACATCGTCATATTACATGATACAATGTATATATTTAACATACATCGTCATATTACATGATATATATAAAACATACATCCTCATATTACATGATATATATAAAACATACATCGTCATATTACATGATATATATAACACATACATCGTCATAACTTAAACATATTTATATAACATGACATGATACATACATATTCATAAGATATCTGGCTATAATCCTGGTCGATTTTTTCCATGACAACGCTAAATCTATTTGGAAACAGGTTGATTGGTTTCCTTGACGACCGCCCTGGACAAAATACACCAACTGGCAGCTGCAAATAAATCACATTAAACATGCATGTTAAGCAATAAGCAATAAAGATAAAATATTAAAGAGACAAGTTTTAGATGTCGTATTATTTTCTTCTACATTAAACTTATCCCTTAGGATCAATATTTGGAAAAAAATGACTTTGTAATCGTTTGCATATTTCACAGATGCTTAAAGAGTATTAAGCATCTGCCCTTTATAAAGTAATTATTAATCATAAAGTAATTATAAATCATAAAGTAATTAATTATTTTCGAAATATATTAAAGTTTTGTTCATGTTTCAATGGCAAAGTTAGGTGTCCCCTACTTATGACATAGATATCATATCCGAGCTCGCAATATTCGAGCATGTGGGAGAAAATGATTTTTGAATTGAACATGCGCAAAATTGGGTTTACGAATTCTTCCTTATCTACAGACATGATTAATATGTGAATGAAAATTGATGAATAAATAGTCATTGTATCACATCCCATGGAGGGCGATAGTACATATTTGCAAACTGATATTTGGCGTTAACCGAAGTGGACATTACAATACTAAGGGTTGACACTTCGTGTTATCACCCTTCATGGAATGTTATATTTATTTTATAATTATTATTATTCGTTGTCAAATCTTGTGTATGTGGAAAATTATTATGGAAAAATAATCAAAAATATGTTCATAAGTTCAGGACTTAAATGGCATCATCGAGCATTTAATTTCAGTCCTGTGATATTTGGCTAGCGCTTCATCGTTTTTGAAAATATTAATAAGAATGCTAGCAAACAAAACTGAGTGATCGTAAGTCGGGATACGTTAAGTCTAATCACATAAAAATTGAGTAGATAAAAACATTTCGTGCACATCATAAATTTTCAGAACTGTCATTGCAATCCAGTAATTTGCTTGTTTTGAGAATTGCGATTGGTCAAAAAATCCCCCGCTACACCATGGGGCAACGAATGGGAGCGCTGCTTTTAAAATGATAAACAGAGAGCAGTCACAGCAATATAATGAATCACTATCTCGAACTTCCGGTTACCAGAAATATAATTTATTCCGCTCTATTTGCTACTATTGTAGGTCGTTACTGAGGCGGTTTCACTGTTAAGTCCATGTACATTGATAATTTACCTGCATTTTTGAAGTGTCTGTAACGGGGGCGGGGTTATAGTCTATGATGTCACCAGTTGCCGTGAAGCGTGTAACAGTTTTGTTAACTGTTTTACTTCCTGTCATTTTAATTTGAATCGGAACCATCACAGACGGATCGCTGAACGCCATGCCCCAACCGTTCGCTAGAAGACAAAAACAAAGTAGTAACATTTGTGTCATTGATGGTAGATTATCACTTTATATTGGACTTTCAAGTCCCAAAACTTAGTAAAATTTGGTTTTTGTTTTCTTCATTTAAGACAAACAAGGAAAAAAATTGTTACGACAGATTTAAAATTATCTAAGAAATGTTTATATAAAAGTGACCATTGAAAATTCTGAACACATGCTTGATTAAAAAAAGCATTAATCATTTGTTTATTCTATTATTGATGTTGACTTGGTGTGAACTTTTCTTTGTAAAAAAAAAGTAGGTTTTGGTCTTCATGAATCTGAATTAAAACTGAAGCAAAACATAATCAATTTATTAATTAATTAACAGTGTTAATTGATTGAACGATCCACCAACCAGCAGAATAAAATAGAATTTCATTTTTCAGAGACCAACTCTATTGATGATGACAGTTTACCTACACTCAAAGGGAAGGGGGAAAGCAGCCAGTCAGTTTTCGGTTACTTGTCTATAAAACATTATAACGCCATCTTGAAATGACAATTTATCTAAAAAATCTTATGTAGGAAGTGGCATCCAAAATTATCGATTAATTCCATGGTTGCACATTTTGAAAGTGTCTGGGACGCATGATTTATTTTAAAACGGTAGCTGAGGGCACAAACTGAAGAATAGAGAATTACCTGAGTAATAAAGTTCCACCAGGACTGTGATGCCTTCTTGGTAGATAAACAGACAGACTTCCCATTTCTCTGTCCACGTTGATCGCACCTTGGCATACCCGACTAATGTCTGTCAAAAGCACGTGATTTAGAAGGTCATTCATGTGTGTATAATCAATCATGCTGAGGTTTGGACTTTACCATTAGTCGCCACGTTGTATAACGACGCCACGCTATTTCTACAGTCGACACCGGGTGCATAGAGACACCCGGGTGTTTAAAACCAGAAAAATCCGAGTGAACAGGCGAGGGTGGAAGCAACAGCTTTTAAAAATCTAGGTGATTCTATGTTAACAAATGTTTAATTTAACCAAGAAAGTCAATACTTGTATATGTATCTTAATATAAAAGCGGCACATTAATTTTTATCATCAAAAGTGGGGTTTTTTTTTGGTTTTTGTTTTTTGGATAATTAATAATATCACTATCGTCTTTACCTTCCTCATCAGCAATTAACATATCAGATTATCTTCAGAAAACGTACATATATGTTAAATGCTTTACACCACAGACTTATTTAAAAGAAACTAGAAATGTGTCCATAGGACACAGATGCCCCCGCCATTTTATTTATTAGATTGATATTTTTGTCAGTGAATATGATTAGAGACTGTAAATATACAAGAGGGCCAAGATGGCCCTAGATCGCTCACCTGAAAAAAGTATCATTCATTGCTTGTACAAAACAGATTGCTTAAGAATAAAGATGATGAGGTGAAACAATGTTCAGGAATTTTCTGACCCCATCCACAAAAGATATCATCATGACAAACATTCTGCCAAAGTTTGAGGATGATTGGACCAAAAATGTTGCCCTCAGAGTATAAACATTTTTAATTTCCACCTACTTTTCTGTCCACCACCCATTTTCAAACTGGTTCGAGATATCATCATGACAAACAATCTGACAAGTTTGAGGAAGATTGGATCAAAATTGTGGCCTCTAGTGTGTAAACAATATTTTTCTAAGATTTGCATCAAACAAACATTCTGACCAAGTTTGAGGAAGATTGGATCAAAATTGTGGCCTCTAGTGTGTAAACAAATTTTTCTAAGATTTCCCTTTTAAGGGTCAAGATATTATCAAGACAAACATTCTGACCAAGTTTGAGGAAGATTGGATCAAAATTGTGGCCTCTAGTGTGTAAACATCAAAATTGTTGACGGACGACGGACAATCAAGTATCCCAAAAGCTCACCCTGAGCTATGCTCAGGTGAGCTAAAAATAAGATGATTTTAAAATCAAATGAGCGCTGTGACCATAACATTGACGAAGTGATGTGACCACGCTAGCAACCTGATACTTGTTCGCGACACACTGTTTCGTCCTAAGGATCCTTTGTGCCAAGTTAATTTCAAAACATGACTATACACAACAAAGATAAAACCCGGACAGGGTGCATGCACACATTTTGGACTCAACTAACTGCTGTAACCTTGACCTTGAAGCTAGCAACTTGGTTCTTGTTTGCGATGCATCATCTTGTCCTAGGGATCAAGTTATTTCATAATGATTCACAACTTTTAAGGAACCAAGTGTTGAAATAGACAACGTTGAAAGTCAACCGGGTGATGTGACCTTGACCTTCAAGCTAGCGACTTGGTTCTTGTTCTCGACACACCGTCTTGTCCTAACTATCACTTGTGCCAAGTTTTTTCCAAAATAGGATCATTCACAACAAAGTTACAGCCGGGACAAAATTTTAAGGTCAAACGAGCGTTGCGACCTTGACTTTCCATCTAGCGACCTGGTTCTTGTTCGCGACACATCGTTTTGTCCTAAGATCACTTGTGCTGAGTTATTTCAAAACACGACCATACATAACAAAGTTACAGCCGGGACACTATTTCTTGCACACACACACGGACAAGTTTAACAGCATAATATGCCTGTATTGGGGCAGAAAATTATTCAGAACCTACTTCTGGATATATGCAATCCCTTATAACCTAACAGAATCCGCATCTCTGATATATGAAATGAGCAACACCTGGAGACTTCAGCACATCATGACATACCGATTCTTTAGAAGTTCAACCCAGTTGCTTGAAAATAGCCCTGACGCCTGTTCTGTTGCAGAACGAACGTTGTTAATCAGAAGTCAAAAATAAGCAAGTGAAAACAACAATATAGAATCTACATTTAAGAATTTGTAATATACGAAGGCTTACTCCAACATTATACTTAAAACATAAATATGCCAAACAAAAACTAATCGTTCAAAGTGTAATTTTCAAGTTGTAATAGGCATTTGAAAATGTAATAAAGCATTTTGTAAATACAATAAACACGATAAAATTGTAATAACATTGCGAAACCTCAATTAGGAAAAGAAATGAACCGGCGGATATCACCTCCCCTAATGTATAACCGGTTAAACCAATTATGTATGTCTTTGATTTGATCGCATATCTCTTATATGAGTGTTGTCTGTCTATTAA
>CM037790.1:27250829-27277461 GCA_021229015.1 Solen grandis | reverse complement strand
GGGGGTTTTAAAACATATAATATCGGTCTTGTTTCGCACTACGAACTACGTCTTCCGCTTCGATCTCGTACCTCGACAAGAATCCGGCGAGGCGCAATAGTAAAAGTAACGAAGCGAGACGCGAGATTCCGGCGAAAAACGAAGCGAGACACGATCTTCTACCGCGAAATCTCATGGTATGGGATCTCATGGTATGGGAACTGCGACCGTGCGAGATCTCGTGTTACAATATCATGTCTCGCGTAGTATCTCGTCGGAATATCGGGTCTCACCTGATTCTCTTGTCTCGCCCTAAGGATGAGAGGCACGATATTCCATATGACACTAATGGGATCCCGTATGTTTCAGTATACACCTTAAGGTTCAGCCAATCAAATTTCTTGAATTCGAGATATTGGAATTAATAGTTCCACTGCAGTTTTTAAGTTAAGATTTTATATAAAAAAAACAAAAAAAAAAAAAAAAAACATTAGCAAACCTATTTGTGATTACACTTGACATGATGTGAAACGGCGAACCTCGATTCTAAGATTTTTTCTGCCGTGGAAAAATATGTGACAAAGGTGCTTGTATTTCATAAAAATGACATAAGACAAATGTGCTTTCTTGTCCCTTAAAAAAATTGATCGGAGCACATTTGTCACGCAAAATGTGTTTTTTGGTTAGGTATATGAGGTCCCATTTGACCGCATCGGTCTTACGTATGATAAATGTGCTCCAAGACAAATGTGCTCCTACACAGCTCGCATCAGAACATGGCCGAGACTATCGGCACGACGGTCGTGCGGATAAGCAACCTTATCGGCACGACCGTCGTGCGGATAACTTTCCTTATTTCCACGATAAGCAACCTTATCGGCATGACGTTATTATAAAAATAACATAACAAAAAGTGAAAATATCTAGACTGTCTTATTTTTTCCTTCTTCTTTTTTTTTCCGGTATATATTACACATATATGTTGTATGTATATGTTGTATGTATAAAGTGAAAATTGATGTTATTCTCAGTCTTAAAACAAAACTGCCTTTTACACGGTTGAGTCCAAACTTTACGATAATTCAACGCATTAATTCCTCCGAGGAATCTCCGATGCTTCGGTGATACATTGCCTTATCTACGGGAATATTCCCCCGATGACGTTTCAAATTCGGTGAAGCTCCGGGGCACCTTCGCCGATCATCGAAGACAAAAAAAAAAAAAAAAAAAAAAAAAGGACTAAAAATAAAATATAAATATACGTTTCTTATTATGAAATGTGTCATTTATTAAATTATTAACCCAAACTTTGCTTAACAATTCTATATCTATACAGAAATAGGTTATATCTTTCCTTTAAAGATATTTTTCATACTCAGCTCAAAATGTGTATATGCTTTTTAACCATGTTTCGTAAAAACTATATACCAAGATGTTACACGAGAAACCCTAGTATGGCTAAGATATGTGTTGCCATTGCGACAAATATGGAATGTTTTGTTCTGGCACATTGGTGTAAAAGAGGGAACTACAGAACGACACACGTCAAACATGTCTCGCCAGGACGAAAGATAAAGTAATTTTGTGGAATTACCTTATTCTCGCATTGGCCTTCTTAAATACCAGACTTAAACCAACAAACATGTTCAAATATCAAAATGCGTACTCGTTTTGTTGCTGAGCAACGTATTGTGTTGAAACCGATGAGCGTTCCTACATAGCTGTTTGGTTTGAGAAGTATATATTAAAAAAAAAAAATAATAATAATAATAATAATAATACACGAGTATAGAATTGATAAAATGAACAAAAGTTAAGACACATCTAAAGACGTATCATGTCCCTGACAAATACCTTTAATCAAAATAGAAATGTATCCTGAATAAGATATACTTCTAAATTTGAAAAAAAAATGTAAACAGAAAAAATAAATCACAGTTCCACCTTTAATGTCTTCATTTTAAAAGTCATCATGAAATATGTTATATCTAATGTTTTTAATAATATTTTTTGAGCCTTCAGAAAGGGAATCATCAATAATAATAGTAATAATAATAATAACAACAACAACAACAACAAAATACAGATACTAAGATTGTAACACTTACATTTTTATTATGTCCGCTTCTGGGCCACCTGTATCCTCCATTGTTCTGGTAGCTTTCACCAATCCTACCTTATCTTACAAGCACTGTTACCTGTATACGTTATACCTGTTTTCTATGTGTTTCAGGATCATATAGACTGAGTGACAATAATTACCATCTAATTAGGGTGCTCTGTCTATAATTTCTGTGGTTAGTTTTGTCTTGTTTCTAGCGCGTTTGATATTACTATTTATGATATCATGAGGCAAGATGCTGATAACAACTTGTATAAAGGTAAAAGCAGGGCATATCAAATAAAAATAACACTTAATGAACTTGGTCTACAACATTTGTGGTTATACCAGAATGAATGGGAATTAAATTTAGTAAATATTAAAAATAGAATTTTAGATTTTTATAAACAAAAATGGTTTTATCAACGTAAATAATTCAAAGAGATTAGAAACGTATAAATTGTTTAAGCACGACTTTTGTTTGGAAGAATATTTACGGAAACTACATATTAATAAATTTAGAATAGCCTTAACAAAATATAGAATATCTTCGCATGACCTAGCAATAAAAAGAGGCAGACACGATGGAATTGTGAGAGAGACAGAAAATGCATGTAATATAAATGTAATAGAAAACGAATACCTTTTTTACTAGTATGTCCAAAATATTATGAACTTAGAAAAATACTTGAAACCATACTTCTGTCGTTGGCCAACAATTAAATCTCTTCTTTCAATAACAGTGTAAAACATTTACTCAACTTATCGAAATATCTATATTTTGCGTTTAATGCACGAAATTCGTAATGTTTTAATCAATGATATCCGAATACTAGTATGTTTAGTAAGTAGCAAAAGATGTTTATTCTCATTTGATATACATAAGTATGAAATTCTGTAAAAACGCTTGTGTGATCTGTAGAAAATATCAATCGTTGTATTCATACTTTCGTTTACTTTTTGACAAATAATATTACGCATGGAATATATGTTATGTACATGTATTGCCTTCATGTTTAATGTACGTCTATGAATCAGCGCTACATTAACATACGCTACATTCTCTGATAAGCACCTAGTTGTTTTATTTTACTTGTGCAAAATTTCGACTACCTCACCTTATTGTAAAATGTATTATGTATTGGCTATTAATGTGTATTGTACAAGTTTTTGCCAAATAAAGAATATGCTATGTATGTTAAGATTTTTACATAGCCATGTTGGTTATTTTTGGTTGCCATGGATACCGAAGACGTACATGTATATCCTTTGTATTTTCATGTAAATACTATCATCTGCTTTTTGAAGTGTTTTATGACACAACATTAGCCTTTCTTCTCTAGTTGTCTCTTTTTAATAATAAGACCGCCTTCTGTCGCTTGTTGACGTATAGATCGATAAACCTTTACCTCGAGTCTCGCACGATTTTACCTCAAACCGGTGCGGTGGCAATAAAAGGACTAGGTAATAATAAAGCATTTTCTGTGGATAACATATTATATGAATACCTTAAATACTGTAGTGACATCAAACCGTTGGAATTATTTTTCAATCATATATTATCTAAACATGAGTTTCTACATAGTTGGTCAACAGGTGTTATTATACCAATATTTTTTTTAAAAGAAAGAGAAACTTTAGATCCAAATTATTACAGGGGCATAACTTTGATTTGTTGTTGTTTTGCAAATTTATTCACTACATTAATAAACAATCAGTAACAAACGTGGGCAAAAGAAAACGACACAGACGCACAGTTTGGTTTTAAAAGTAATTATAGCACTATCGATCCGGTATTTATTTTAAATGTATTGAGAGAAAAAAACAATTGAATAATAGGAATAAATTGTATTGTTGTTTTATTGATTTTAAGAAAGCGTATGACTATATAGATAGACAGCGCCTATGGTATAAATGGATAAAATCGAGAATTGATGGAAAACTTAATATTACAGTCAACGTACCAGGAGGTTAAATTATGTGTTAAGCATATGGGCTCAGTATCTGATGTATTTGATAGTAATGTTGGCTTATTCCAAGGGGAGATAACTTCACCGATAATCTTTTCATTTTTCTTGAACGATATTGAATTAGCATTACAAGAGAACACGGAAGCTGGTATAAATATAGATCAATATATTTATATATCTACTCTTATTTGCAGATGATGCTGTGCTAGCTTCGGAAACAAAAGACGGTCTACAAAAATCATTCGATAGTTTAAGCGTGTATTGTAAAAGCTTAACGGTAAATGTTGAAAAACCAAAATAATGGTCTTTAACCCATTCCCTCATAGAGGATACCATGAAAAGACCTATGCGAACAGCATAAAACCAGATCAGCCTGCAAGTAACTCGCAGGCTGATCAGGTTTTATGCTGTTCGCTGCTCCTCAGTGGTCTGGTAATGAGGATTTTACAATTAAATTTGGTAAGGTTTGAGTTTGGCTTTCTGCAGATCAGGCTTTATGTGGTACCTATTGAGTGCGTCAAAATGAGTCTATATGAGGGAAAGGGTTAAAGAAAAGAGGGGATGTAGGGCAAAATAATAAATGGTTATATGACGGACACGACGTAGAGGTGGTGAATTGTTTTAACTACCTGGGTATTGTATTTTCAAACGGGGGATCCTTTATAAAAGCCACAAATACTCTTGCTGGTAAAGCAATACGTTCTTTGAAATCGTTTAAATCGTTGTTAAGAGAAACACAGGTGCCTGTCAATATTATGTTTAATTTGTTTGACGCGCCATGTTCTCTCTATTTTGAATTACAATCTGGAAGTTTTGGGGACTCAGTAAAGCTGATGTAATAGAAAAAGTTTACAGAAATTTTTAAATGTAAAGCGTTCTACAAATTCATTAGCTGTATATGGCGAACTCTTTAATTGTTTCTAAAACTGAATCAAGATAAAAGTAAAAATTGCATATTGTATTACATATTGTTACATCAAAGAAAAACACTGGAAGAGAATGATAGGAAAGTAAATTGGTCGTCGAAAGTTAGAGATATATTACAAAATAATGGTTTTACAGATTTGTAGTGGTTTCCTGATTCGATGGATATTAAGAATTTTATTCCATTGCTTAGAACTCAGTGGAGAGAAGGCATTAGAAATAGTTCCTCACTGTATCTATTAGAAAATGTAAAATATAGGATAATTCGCATACCCTTTATATTGAACAAGGTAGATATAGTCAAATAAGAGGAGAAGATAGAAAATGTATTTTTGCAATACTAATGATATTGAAGACAGGTGTCATTTCATTTTAATTTGTCCAATGTATTTAAATTTAAGAAAAGCATACATTCCCCGGTACTGTTATACACACCCTAGCGTTGTAAAATTCATTGAATTAATGAATGCAATAAATGTTTCAATTATGATAAAATTAGCTATTTATCAACTCAATTAGTTTTTTGCAAAGTCGACAGCACAGCTGTCTTTTGCAAATACATAAATAGTTACAAAAATAATGTACGAGAAATACATTCACAATAATATATATACGAACTATTCAATCCTATTAATTCATGGCGCATGTGTATATTACTTATATAATATCAGAATAACGGTAAATCAGTTATCTTAATATGGGCAAAATATTTATACAATGCATGTATTCATTATACATACTTTAAACAATTTAAATATAAGCCCATATATAACGTTTCATCATAATTGCATCTTTACAATCATCTTAAATCATACCATATACAATATGTAATAATTCTTAGTCCTATAAGTTTCAGTATCTGGAAGCTCTCTTTCAAACAGAGTACTACATTTTTTATTATCATTTCGTTTTCAATTTTCATTAAACTTATAAATTTATCAAAAGTCGGCCTGATCTTTCTCAAGTATTTGAGTCTTATACATCTATATTTTGGACAAAAAACAAAAACAAGCAAGAAATGATATTCAAATGATATACGATACCCTATGTTTATGTCACTGAGTTATGTATGCACATGATAATCAATATTCTTCTGTCCTGTTATTATTCAGCTGGCCTATTTTTAACAGCCTTCGTGATGAGGCTGGAAATAAGGCTCTAATTGATATTCAGAACCGAGAGAAAGCGAAAGATGCACATTAATTACCTGAAAATTATAGTGAATCAGGGTATCATTTTCTGATGTCACAGTTGTTTTTGTTTACATGTATTTCTAAATGGACAAACGGTTAAAGTTTGCTCACGGCTCAGACGTAACAGAACAGAACACTTTCTACAACTTTTGCAAAATTTAAGCTGCATTTTATGTTTATTTTTTGTTATAAGAAATATGTAAATGAATGTGGATCCCTTCGACAACCTCCCATTTTTTAATGTTTATTGTGATTGTAACTTAGATAAAGAATTTCTTTTGAAATCGTTTTTGTTTTTATTTACCTATCATTTGCAATAGCAATGCCATATTTTTGTAGGAGTCAATTATTAAGATAAACGTCTTCGTAAAACTCATATTTATGCTTATTTTTCACTTTCTTGCTTATACACGTTTGTTATTCGGTTATTTGGTTTAACCCTTTCCCTCATAGAGGACACCATGAAAAGACCTATGCGAACAGCATAAAACCAGATCAGCCTGCGAGTAACTCGCAGGCTGATCAGGTTTTATGCTGTTCGCTGCTCCTCAGTGGTCTGGAAATGAGGATTTTGTAATTAAATTTGGTAAGGTTTAACTGTGGTTTTCTGCAGATCAGGCTTTATGTGGTACCTATTGAGTGCGTCAAAATGAGTCTATATGAGGGAAAGGGTCCCGCCAACAGTATTTCTATCATTAGGAGACTGACTGCTTGAGACCTATATAGTATATTTAGTGCTGCTGTAGTATCAGCCATGGACATGATACCAAATATGATAGTGAGCGTCGAGCAAGGTGTTATACCAGTACAAATTTTTATGACTTTTGTATACATACTTTGGTATGTCGCGGCGGGGGATCGAACCCACGACCTCCTGATTCCGTGACTGAATAAACATATATATATATATATATATATATATATATATATATATATATATATATATATAACGTAAATAAAGTAATATATTACAGTATTGCGTAGAACAAAAATAAGTATATTTTGGTAAGTCTTCTTTATATTTGTTAATGCATGTAGAGCTAAGTGTCTGTTTAATAGGTTTAACGTCCCACCGACAGTATTTCAGACATTTTGGAGCCTATGTCTTCTTCCATAAACACGTGGCATGATACCACAACCAGTCACATTATCCTGACATCGAGCAAACCAGTCCTGGAACTACCTTTATATTCTGAGTGCCAAGCAAGGGTGTTATACCATTTTTTTTATACGCATTTTTACGAGTTTGGTCTGTCGCAGCTAGGGATCGAAGCAAGGACCTCCCGATTCCGGAGCGGACACCTTTAGCACACGGCCACTGGGTCCGGTACAGTAGAGTAAGTGTAGAAAGTAAATAAACTTCAACATATTGAACAGCAGAATATAATGTGTTTTTCTCAGTCTTAAAAGAAAACTGTCTTTTACTCGGTTAAGTCTAAGCTTTACGATAATTCAACGCTTCATTCCTTCATATTGAAGAGCAGAATAATGTTTTTGCTTACAGTATCGATTTTATTTATTTTTAATATTTTATTTTAATATCTATAGTTATTGTAGCTAAAGAAATATGATACAATTTAACTGTCGGTCGAGCCTCCAGAAACATGTCATTGTATTGCGCACATTGGTAGTAATTGTGATTGATCGGTTCCGGGGTCAGTGACGTCATACATATCCGTAATTGTGTAAGCTCAGAGACAATTAGGCCTTCAGGTGTAAATCACCAAATACGTTAACTGCATATTAATATAGCTGACAACGAGAAGATTTTCCCCAGCGATATCGTTTTCTGTCCAAACTTTGTTAAATAAGTGAAGATGAACTGCCTGTCTTGAATATAGTACTTTATAATGAATACATGAGCCGTGTGATTGAATATTAATTTTACTCCAAAATCAGACACTCTTTTTCAACTCGAATAGTCATTTATATCGCAAAATTTTCTAGTTTGATATATTTTAACATATACTTATCCATTGGTTTAGTATGTTTTCAATTGATCACGAGATGTCGCGATTAAGGTCATCGTCTTCGCGTAAGATTTCGTGTACCAATAAAATGGGGTAACTATTATAATTCAGTCTAAAATGTTGTCATGAGCTAATTGTCATCGTATTTGATCACTTTCGCTTGCAATGAGAGAATCATGTTTCAATATTTGAATTTAAGTTTGACAAAATATCATTTACGACAGAAACATATTAATGCACTGGGAACTTTGTTTTGCGCCTCTATTTGAATGAAATTAATAATATCAGACACTTTTGATCATACCTCTATAAGTTTGACAGCTTTTAAAATTATCGTTGGAATTGAGCAATTTATGGATGAATGATTGATTTTTAATAACATATTAATTGAAGAAGTGTTTAAACCCGATTAACACTAAGAATTTGGGACATCATCAGTGATTATCATGGTAATATAAAATAAAAGCAGTATGTTTAAGAGTACTTGTGCACGCACTAAATCAGATCAGAAACTGTTTTGAAAACATTAGACAAAATGTCTTCGGTATCATACTTTACATTGGCATAAAGAAATAGCGAAATGTTGGCTATCTATGATAAGGTGGAAAATATATAAACTTTGAACTTTCAGGTTTTTCAATAGGTATATTTTTTTCATATCACGCGCATTGCTTTATTATTTTGACTTCTTATATTGTATCTTTTACTTATTCAGTTGAGATGGACTGCCTGTCACTGACAGAGAAACAGTAGTGATGAATCCAGACTATTTACAAATATGAAGTTATTCTATGTAGAATAAAGATATTTCTCATTTTTAAAATAAAAGTTCATATCCTACAAGTATTGCTATATATTATTAAAAATCATGGGCTGTTATAAATATGTCAACGACTCTTTCCTTCGATGTAGTCTGTGGTTTGTAGGATTATGACAATATTTGTATTATAAATTATAATGCAGTTGGTTAAAGGCATGTTGTATGAAAGTTAGAATATTTAGCTGATGCTTGCATTAAAGAAGGATCAAGGTTTTCATAAGATATACATGCCTGATAATAGTAATAGGAAGTTTACTTTTAACGCATATATACCATAAATAGTAAAGAATTCGTCTAGTAATTACGAATAGATTTTACAATGTATTTACAAATAAATGAAGATAAATGTGTTACTATGTACAACAGAAATTACATTAAAGATAACGCACTTGATTTAGATAATAGCGACATATAAACTATGATGCAGAAAAGCCATCTCGTTTGAGAGACACAATCAAAATCTGGTCAAAATGTCGCATTCATTTATTCGATACTTTTGTCTGAGGTGTGCATTAAATTCGCAAATTGTTTTTGCTTTGTAAAGATTGTGAAATCACACCTTGCCTTGGATAAGAAAAGAATACTATATTACAGACGTTCTATTGTTTATCAGTATTCAATGAATCAAGATATCTTACTAACAGTGACGACTTATACATGCAATTCAAATTAAAAAAAACTTATGAAGAAGTAAATAAAGTATTTTCATTTTCATTTTCACAAGTAACTTCGAACAGCGAAGGGGCCGCCGTGGCCGAGCGGTTACAGTCATGGACTACAAATCTCTCATGCCCTCACCGCTGTGGGTTCGAATCCCGGTAGGGACTTCGGATTTTTCATGTGAGGAAGCCTTCCAGCTGGCTTGCGGTAGGTCGGTGGTTCTACCCGGGTATCTCACACGGCATATAATGGAAGTTCCAGGACTGGTTGGCACTCAAACTCCACGCAGTAGTTACCTTCCCTTACAGTGTTTGCTTGCAAGGGAGATCACTGTGTGGAGTTTGGTTGGCACTGTGTCGGTATGACGTGACTTTCTGGGTGTGGTACCATGTCATATGTCTACGGCGTGCTACTGCAGTGTGGCAGCACTATATCTGTCTCAAGTAGACATCGTTATCGATTTTTACGATTTTCTTTGGTAAATATTCGTATCCGCACTGCAAAAATGTTACGCACCATTAGTAGTGAAGGGTGGCAGTATGGTACCCTCGGTACCATAAAAAATTTTTTTTATGGTACCGAATCGAAAATTTATGGTACTATATACGAAAACAGATTTATGGTACCGTATGTTTGCATGTAATAAAAAAACCTTTTCTACCTGTTAGATCTAACTAGGATGACTTAAGATCGGATAGAGAGAAAGAGTATACCAAACATTCGAATGACGCAATATTGTCATGTTGACGTCATGTTTTATTTCTTAGTTAAAGGAGGACCACTTCTTAACGTTATGTAAGTTAAAGGGGGATTGACAATTGTAAAATGTCCTTTCGAGACATTTGGGTTGGCCCTGAAAAGGGCCGTTTTGTTTCTTATTAATTGTGGTCCATACCACACGTTGTACAGTCCCATCCCATCACATATCTCTTCATCCATCCTGCAAGGAGATGCAAATGACAACGGGTTAGATCCTTGTCACCTATGAAGTTCAGGCTGTCTCCCGATCCCTGTAGTAGGGTAGATGGTACATCTGCAAAGGTAACTGACAGGTAATTAGGGAGATCTCCCCTTTTTATAAGAGTGAGATATTGATCACACACCTCAACTCGGTCGTGATAGCTGTCTGGGTCGCTCTCTTGTTCCTCATAGCTGGGATTGTCGAGGAACAATTTTAGCAAGTCTGGGGTGGACATACTTGTGTACGGTCTCATGTTTCAATCATGAATAATAAAGTATAGAGTATGTGCACTGTTTTATAGTACCGGATTGACCTACTTTCTTGTGTTGGCGCACACCAATCAGAGAACGTTATTTTTCATCCAATAAAAAAATGATGTGTTCGACCTTGACCTGAAGTGGATTGACCTACTTACCTACTTTTTCTTGACTATAAATTGTGTAATGCTGTGTATGTATTCATTCTTCACCATGAAGTTCCTTCGTAAGTTATTCCGACGTGCAAGGAAGGCGTTACGAAAGGAGAAGAAAGTAGAAGTCAAGGAAGAGGGTATTAAGGAAGAGGGTGTCAGCTTGTACCCGAGTTTACCCCCTTTGCCATTGTACCCGGATTTGTCAGGGTTTTACCTGGCATATCCAGAAGCCAGCAGGCATTACTGGCGGTATTTGTATTTGAGTGAGTGCTAGACACTTCTCAAAAATAACGGTCCTTTTCAGGACCATTACAATGATGTAGAAAGGATAACTAATACAATTGTCATATGATTTTTTTTATTGTGTTTAACAACAAACATGTGTCATACAGCAACAATGAATTAAACGTGGGTCATACAGCAAATAATGAACATAACAAAACTTTGTTTTCGAGTCTAGTGTTCAAATGTCACATTTTTCGCTTCTTAGCTGGTCGGTTACACTCTGTACTGCTTGTTGATGGGTGAGGCTCAGGACACACGATGCATGTGTTGACGCTTCTCTTGAGTTTCTTGGGTTTTACGGTAGGTTTCTCCAACTCAGAGACAGCCTCTAGTAACTCAACATCACTGTCTGTGTCACTGTCTCAACTACGTCCATTTTCTGCATTTCACTGTCCGCCTGTGCGTTTACTGTAGGTACAGTACTATTCACCCCTTTCTTAGGACAAGCGGATGCAAAGTGGCCTTGTTCGTGACAACTGTAGCACACTGCAGGTTTTGGGCAATTAGAAACAAAATGTCCCGGTTCATGACAACGGTAGCACACCCGTACTGTTTGAGGTGTTGAAGCTTTCTTCGTACATGCCGATGCATAATGCCCCTTTTCCTCACAGCGGTAGCATGTCACTTGTCTTTCTGTTTCTAGTCTGATCAGCTTGTCACTGATAGCTTGTAGTTGTCCTTTCACCCAGAACTCAAATGTATTGCAGGTCATTCTGAAGAGAGCAGTCTGAATCAGGTTTGAGAATGATGAAGTGGACGGGTCACACCGCACTTTATAGGCCTGAGATCAGGTGGGCGGAGCTTAGATGTATAAAAAAGCTTTGCTCACTTACTTATAATCACAACGATGTCGAGTAGTGAAGAAAGCAGCGATGATGAGCCACCTGCAAAAAAGACCAAGAGTGATATACGGGAATATTATTCCATGCAGCCACGGTCACAGAGAACTTCAAGAAAGTTTAAAACGAATGGCCACGTGTACGATGTTACTTTTGAAAGATATAAAAAACCGTTTGAATTTACGCATCAACTTTTCAATGACATGGTGAAACAGTTATACAGAGAAGCACGGGTCAATGACAACGATCAAATTCGTATCTCCATAAATCATCCTGACCTAGCATTTGGTATCCACATTCCGTTCGGGAATGCAACACACATTTCAGGAGATACGCTGTTGAACGAAATAGAGAAAGTATCACAAAGCAACCACAAGTTTGAGATTCATGACGGGCATCTCCAGTTAGAAATGACACATGTCATTATGCCTGAGGGAGGTGGTGAAAGAAGAAGAAAGAGAACGTTTGGATCGCACATGAGCATTGAGAACATGACCAAAGTCAAACGAAGTATGGTAAAGATAGACAATGTTCACGACAGTATGTGCTTGGCACGATCAATTGTGGTAGGGATATGTAAACTCAATAAAACGGACGATACAGCCTGGAATAAGCGATGGAATTTGATGAGACAATCTGCAAAATTACTTCAAAGCCAAGAAGCCAAGACATTGTTAGATATTGGGTTAGTCCAAATCAACCTTGTGGTATAGAAGAATACAAGAAGATTCAAGCCCACCTTTATCCAGACTATGTGATCAAAGTGTGGCCACAATTTGAGAAAATGGACGTGTTGTTCAATCACCCACCTCTGACAGACAAAAGCAAAGTGATTCACATTTATCATCATGATAAACATTATGATTGCATTACATCAATCACTGGTTTCCTGGGATGCAGCTACTTCTGTGAACACTGTAACTACGGTTATAATAACAGAGAAGCTCACTTATGCAAGAACATTTGTCTGTGTTACGCCTCGACACTATGCCCAAAAGAAGGATTCTTTCCATGTGGTCACTGTGGTAGAACATTTCATAGTCAGAAATGTTTTGATCAGCACAAAGCGAAACCAGGAAAATCTACAAAAACATCTGTGAAAGTGTATGGAATTGCAAGACCTGTGGTCAAATGGTTGTGGGCACAAAGAAGAACCATCTCTGTCCTGGCACTAAAAAATGCAAGTATTGCAAGAAAGTTGTGGATGCAGAACATCAGTGTTATATCCCCACGTACAAAGAACCAGAGAACATGAAGTCACCGACTGTACCTTTCATCTTTTTTGACTTTGAGTGCCGATTTGATTTTGGTGAACATATACCAAACTTTTGTGTTGCTCAGCGTGCTTGTGGAGACTGCATGTGTCAATCCATGAAAAGCCCGTGTCAGAAATGCGAAGCTGTGGATGAGCCTAGAGAAAAAATATTTCGTGGTAACAACACCTTGTCAGAATTTTGTGCATGGCTGTTTCAACCCAGTCACAAAGGTACGACAGTGATTGCTCACAACTCACAAGGATACGATGCACAGTTTATTTTGAGGCACTTACTGACACATGATACAGCCAAACCAGAATTGATCATGAATGGAAGCAAAATTCTAATGATGAAAGCCCATCAAGTGAGATTCATCGACTCACTGAGTTTTCTCAACATGCCTTTGTCCGATTTTCCCGACACGTTTGGATTGACTGAGATGGCAAAAGGATGGTTTCCATTTTATGCCAACACGGATGAATACCAAGACTACATTGGAGACTATCTCCCCGTACATTTTTACAGACCCAACAGCATGAAACCTGACAAGAGAGAAGCGTTTCTGAAATGGTACAATGCAAAAGTGGCACAAAAGGCTGTGTTTCACTTTCAGTTAGAAATGCAAAAGTACTGCAAATCAGATGTGGACATCTTGAGACGAGGTTGTGGAGAGTTTAGGAAAGAACTGTTGGCCAGTGTACAAATTGATCCGTTCCTGGAAGCGACCACTATAGCTCAAGTGTGCAACAAAGCTTGGCGTAAAAATTCAATGCCTCCAAAGACCTTGGCTGTAATCTCTGATGACAAACAAACAAACAAAACTCGATACTCAATCAAAGGGATTCGTTGGATAGAAACAACTGCTTCCATTGAGAATAAGCACATTCGCCATGCATTAAATGGAGGTGAAGTACAAATTGGACCCTATTACGTTGACGGATTCCACAAAGAGACGAACACCGTATACGAATTCATGGGGTGCTGGACACACGGATGTCCAAAATGTTACCCAAGGAGAGACAGTGTGAACGGTTACACACTTCAAACTATGGAGCAGTTATACAATGCCACAACCTTTCGGTTGAAAGACTTGGCTCAACAAGGTTACAACACAGTTGTAATGTGGGAATGTGACTTTGATCAGAAATGCAAGATTGAACCAGAATACAGAGATACTGAAAACCGTTTTTTTCCCTTTCCCCAAAACCCCATTTTCCCGGGGAGCTTTGTTTGGTGGACAACCCCAATGCCTTTTAAAATTGTACCATGAAGTGGTAAAACCCCCCAAGGAAGAATCAATAGCCGACCTTTGCCACTGTATCCATTCTGAAAAGTAAAAGCTTAAAGTGGGACCCCCAAAATTTAATTTCAAAAAAGATTATATAAAAAAATTTTAAATCCCGGGACCTTCAAAGTGTGAATCCAAAAACCCAAACATTTGGCTACCTTTTCCAATCTTAAACGAAAATGTTCTTTACATTTGGGGGCCGACCTGTTGAGAAAAGTGGAAAAAAAAGCAATAACTTGTACAAAAAAAAAAAAAAAAAAAAAAAAAACCTATAAACCCAAAACCCCACACCCAAAACACAAAAAATTTAAAAAACAAAAAAAAAACAAAAAAAACAAAAAAAAAAAAAAAAAAAAAACAAAAAAATGACAAACCCCCGTTTAAAAACAGAGTTACTTCAGATAAGGTATGGGCTTCCCCTGGAAAAAGAACAAAGAAAAAGACTTTTCCCCAAAACATGTAAAGCTTGGGGGTAAAATGCAAAAATTTTGTTAAACCCCAAGACTGAGTATGTGCTAAGGTGAACCGATTTTGACCTACTCTCCGACCGTATCCCCGTGCATTTCCCGAATTTTCGTCTGCAACTTCATTTGGTAAATTTACCGGTGAAAAGACGAAACCCCCCCTTCACTTCAACCCAGGGAGCCCCCTTGTTACCCCTAGCTCGATTGAATTTAACCCCATTGGGGAAAAACTTGGAATGGGTACTGTTTTTTGACACAGACTTTTGTATAAAATTATGCCCTCCCCAGTAAACCAATTGAAGAGTCAGTGGGAAAGGGAGGATAAGTCCACATGGACGCTGTCAAATTCGTGGCTTAGGGCGAAAAATAGGGAAAAAGAATATATCGGAAAAAAATCGACATCAAAAATGCAAAGTAAAAGGATCATTTGGGGGTTTACAAGGGTTCAAAAGCAATTTTAAAAAGGGGTCGAGGGGTTACAAATGGGAAAACTTACAAAACTGTCATCAATAGATCCCGATAAAGGCATGAAATCCAAAGTGACAGTGAGAAAGACCAAGCTTCCCCGTCGGTTTAAAAAGGGTGGTGGGAAAAATATAAGGGGCCCCGAGGTTTCCCCAAGTAAAACCATGGCTTTGATGTGTGTACCTAACGTGGGAAATACGGAATTCAGTGAACCCTACCAAAAATGCACGAGCTACAGACTCTTTTGAAGTAATAAAAACCTATTTTGAAACGAGTTTTTTTATTGGGGGAAGCGCTTGGAAACAAATTTTTTCCCCCAGAATGGAAGACCCTTTTTTTAAAACCCAAATTTTATATATTTAATGAGTAGAGAGGGATTCCAAGCAGCTAAAAATTTGGGAATTAAAAAAGGTTTTTTCCCCATTTAAACCCCTGCTACGAACCCCTGATCTTATGTGGAAAATTACATTGATAAAACATTGATCCGTGGAGAAATGAAGTTTATTTTTGCGATTAATCCGGGGAACGAACCCAAGGATATACGTGCCATTTATGACCCAAACCCCTTAATTTGAACAAGGTTTACATTTTTGGAAACAGCCCCGGAAATAAAAACAAACGAGGCCAAAAACCTATGAACTTTTTTTTAAAGCCCCCTTTTTCAAAATTTTTGAAAGGGTTTTGGTTTGGGGGAAACGAATCCCCTGGGACCCTTTAAAAATAATATACGAAGTCTTAAAAGCGAATGAGAAGCCAAAAAAGGGAAATTTTTCATAAGGAAAAAAACTAACCAAAATTCGGAACATGGCGTAGGTGTGTTGGTGTGGTGTATTGGGAATTCAACAGGCGTTAAGACAAAAACCCGGGGAAATGTTTGACGAAGTCGCAGGGGTTTTAAAAAAACTATGGTATACCTTTAATTCCCGGGAAAGGATGAGATAAAAAAAGAATTTTGAGTGTGTCATATTTACATTTTGCTTAGTTGTTCAAGTTTTTTTTTCTATGTGTAAAAAAAAATTTTTTCATGTCAATGCGTTTTATTTCTTAACATAGGAAAAATGTTCTTTTTTAACACCCCTTTAAAATTTTCATCTCAGTCCCCAATGGGTTTAGGAAAAACTCAATTTTAAAAAAACTTTTGAGTACAAAACTGTTTATTTCATGGGCCCCAAACATGTCTTGTTACAAAAAAATGGGAAGTCCCCCCACCCCAGTTCAAAACGTAAAAACTAAAATTTTTCGGGGACCCCCGAGGAGGGGAAAAGATAGAAAAAAACCCCCTTCCCCCCCCGGTAATTTTATATAAATTTTTGGAAAAAAGGGGAGAAAATTAAATTAGGTTACACAAAGGGCCCCAAAAATCCCCTGTTTTACTAAAAAAACATTTTCCAACAACCAAAAGGAAATCGTCCCCTCAGTTGAATGAATACATGGTTTATTCAAAACACAAGAAAAAAGGGCAGACAAAACCTTGGAACCAAATAAAACTACCCCTTTTTTGAAGGGGTATCAAGTGAAAACCCCCACCCCGGGGTATTTAATTGATTTATCAAACCCCCCCCAAATCTTAAAAACAGGGTTCCATCGGGGGTAAAGGGGAAGACAAAAACCCCATCTCTACATACAGATAAAATGACAGAAAAGACACCCATACATTAAGGATACGCTACCAGGGGAAAAAACACCCAACAGTGAAAAGCTCTAAATCTTTTATCGGGAAAAACCCAACGAAAAGAAAAAGGGGTAAATCGGATTAACAAAAAGGGGAAAGGTTCCCTTGCGGACTCTCTTGAAAAAAATAAGGCAAAACAAAGATAAAATTTTTTTTGGAAAGAAAAAAAGTTTTTTAAAACAGTTAGTGATAACTGGGACGCCCAAAAACGAAAATTTTTAAAACCTGGGGGGGGTTTTCCCCTTTGGGGCCCCCCTTTTTCATTTGAGGGGAAGGGGGAAAGTTGGGAAAAAATTTTGGGCCAGTAGAAAAAAAAAAAACCCCCCAAAAAAAAGTCACAAAAAAAGGTCAGCAGCAAAAAAAAGCCCAAAAAACGTAATCCCCCTTGGGGAAACAAAAAAGGGAAAGCAAAATTCCCCCATGCCCCTTTGCCTGTAAAAAAACGCTCTTATCAACTGGAACACCAAAAGGCCCCCCTATGATTTGACGTGATGTTAATAGGGACACCCCAAACTCACCATTGGGCCAAAAATTTTCCCCCCCTGCCCCTTCCCCCCGTTTAATAATTCGATGGGTTGGGGTTTTTACCCCACAAGGATCAAGCGGTTTCCCCAAACCCCACATTCGCGACATGTTTGCCTTTCCCCAAATTTTCAAGGGGGCTTTTTTCAATCCTCATCATCTCATCATCACATAAAAATTTTTCCCCCTCCAAGGGGTCCTTCCCCCTTTTCCTACGCCGTTACTGCGAGAGAAATTCGGCCCCCTGAGTGGTGGCAAATCGCTTTCAAGCCCCTTTAACAGGGTATAAATAAAAAGGCCAAAAATTTATCATCATTTGTCATCATGAAGCGCAAAAAACCACTTTTCGCAAACTGGCAAAAGTTGCTTGCTTTGACAGAAGCCCCCAATTTCGAAAAAAATTATTCAAGAAGCCCAAAAGAATTGGTGGATTGTTTGCTAAATTTTTTCACAAATTTAAAAGGCAATAAAACCACTGTCAGAGGCTCAGAAGGTCGTTGCTTCAAAGAACAAACCTCGACAGTTAGCGCCAAAAAATATCAGTTCGAAAAAAAAAAATCATTCTAATCAAAAGGGGGGTTTTCTACCCTGTTGGCACTTCCCCCATTTTTAGCCAAAAAATTTTTAAACCTTTGGGTGAAATTTGGGGAAAATTGAAGAAGGGCCTATTTCCCCATTCGGTTGTTGGAAGAGATAATCGATGGAAGAAAGAAAGGGGCCCTGGGTTTCCCCCCATCCAAAATGAGAGATTCATCATTAAAAAGAAATGAATCAAGTTCTTGACGAATCAATTGTCTGAGTCAAAAAAAGCAAACAATTTGGAAAGTATTACACGTTTAATGCCCAAAAAAAAAGCACTAAACCCCTCCACCCCACACATGCTAGAAAAAACGAGTACATGACGAAAAAAAGGGGAAAAACCGATCCCCTTGAAAATCAAATTCTAGACGTGTTCCAAGACCATGGGAAAAGGTCTCTTTGTTAAAATGCTGAAAGCCCATCCCATTTTAAGTTGGATGCAGGGCCCCTTTTTGAATATGAGGAAAACCCCCTTAAGGTTCAAATATTTGATTGGTCAAGTGTACTTGACGGGAAAAAGGGCAAACCCGAGGATGGGAACAATTTTTAGGGACGAGGGGGGGGCAACTCCCCCAAAATTTTGGGAAAAACGTCGAGGGAAATTTTCATACAAACCCGAGATGAAAGAAGAAGGGGGGGATGAATTTTTTGATATTTTTTCCTAGCCCTACATAAAGAAACAAAAACCCTTTTTAAAAAGGAAAACCGGGGGAAATTTTTGCCCATTCGTCATGGGACCCTACTAAAGAAGGACACGTTACTTTTTCACCCCTACTTGATCTGATAATCCCACAATTTTTTGGGGAATCAGGGCCCCAAAAGGGAGCGAAAAAAAAAGAAATCATCACTTTAGGGTGTACGGGCTGGGGTTTAGAAATCAAAGAAACCACCGTTATAAAAACAACGAAAAATTTCGACGTCGACAACGTGGAGGAGGTTTATCATCAAGGAACTGATCTCGCAGTAGCAACTAGTACAAAGAGAATTCACCCCATCGCTACTTTTTTTGTGTCTTGTGTGTTTTAAAATTGCTTGGGTTTTTCCCCCATTGACAAAATGGGGAAAAACCTCATCCAAAATTAGTTTTTCTAAAAGAAGGCCGAAAACCATCTTTGCAAACAGCAAAGGCCCCGAAAATTTAAAAAGACTTTCAGAAGTTTCTAGACAAGCAGACATTCATTTTTTCACGTTGAAAACCCAAAATAAGGAGATTTTTAAAATTTTTAAGTCGCTTAAATCAGATGTGGAAAATTTTACTTCACAAGACCCCATTATGTGGGGGATGAATATTTTGGACATGGTACAATCATCGTTTTATCGAACATCGGACGTACCCCCGATCTGTGCTAGAGAAAATAGCATGAAGTCACAAAGACATTTAGGCAACCCCCAAAAAAAAATAAGAAATAACTGATTTGAAAAAGGGGATATAGGGCATCAATAAAAAGCAAACATTGCCAAAGGTATTACCCAAGGAAGTGGAATTGTTCAAGTGGTTCGCATCAAAAACCACCCAATGACCCCAAAATTAAAGACTTGGTGGAGAAAATCGCCCCGGTCCTTTTAAGGTAAAATTTTAAAAAATAAAAGATGAGACTATCAAGTGGAACATTCTTGATCGGCGTACAAGGGTGAGGCGGTAAAACATTTCAAGAAGTGAAAACAAGTGGTTGATATCCTAAAAAAATTTAAAATTGGGGGTTTCCAAAATCGCATTTGTATAATATAAAAATCATGAAAAGCATGTCTCAGTCCCCCCCCCCCCCAGTGTTTCAGGTAGAAAATTACAGAAAAAAAGTGAGGACCCCCAAAAAAACACTTTTTGACACAGTTGTGATCATTTTACATCTATGTGTATTTTGACCCCTGTTACAGTAGATCGTGAATTTGGTTCTGTGATGAGTACTTCTATCGGGGACATTTTTCCCAACCCCCAATTTAAAATTTAAGAAAATGAATTTTTCTAATCACTTCTCGTGAAATTCGATGGATTTTCCCCAAACAAAAATGTTGTTTAAACCAAGCGGGGAAAAAATTTATGTGACAAACAAATTGGGGGAAGGTCCGTGGAAATGCTTTCCCCCACAAGTCAAAAAATCAAGGGGGGAAGGAAAAATTTAATCGTGAAAAAGACCAGAAGGCGCACCTTTTAAATGAAAAACGGGTGTGAATTAAAGGGGAAAAAAATGGGCAATCCCTTTGTATTCTGCAGGCACTATCGTCCCCCAAAAACTTGACAAAAGGGGAAAAGGGGTTAAAAAAAGCCCCAAAAAAAATTTTAATAAAGAAACCCACATTTGGATTTGATTTTTCCGGTTGTAAAAAACGTGTCAAGTTTCCGGTAATAGGGGATCAAAGATCGGTTGGAATTTATCCACCCCTACGAAAATTGGGGGGGGGGAATTGGGTTTTTCCCCGGCGCAAAACAATTCAAGAGGTTTCCTCTTCACGAAGATAAAAATTTGTTTTTTTAAAATCCCATCTGCAAAAACCCTTTTTTATGGGGGGTGAAACACCCATTTACGCTTTTTCCCTTTGAACAAAACAAAGCGGGTTAATCCCCCATCCTTTGATTTTAATCCACTAAAACCTGTCAGAGCTATTTCAAAGATCATATAATTTTTAAGGGGAAAGGGGAATCTTTTTATTCATAGGGGAAATCGATGGGAAGCTTTTTTAAAAAAAAGACAAAATTTCCAGTTTTGGCAACCTCGACAAGGGGGGTAGGGTTTTGGGGTTTTATGTTCAAGAAAAGGGACACCTTTCCCCGGGAAAAACCCCTCGTGAATCAGGATACGCTCTAAAAAAAAGGGTTTTAAAAAAGGAAAAGGGGCCAAAAAAAATTCTTTTCGGAAAAAAGTAAAGACGTGATAAAAAAAGGGGGAAACATTGTTGAAAGATGGGGTCAGAAAATTGAGGGTAAAACTTGAGAAAAAAAGTCGCACATTCTGCTTCCCGTAAAAGGGACAAAAAAAAAAAAGAAAAATCTAAAACCCCCCCTTGTATTTTTGATTGAAAAAATGGGCAAAACCCTTTTTTTTTGTGAGGTGCAAAATAAATTTTAGTGCACATGTACCCCTGCAAAAAAGCAAGAGCCAGGGAAGAACTTATCCGGTCCCTGAGAAAATTTTCCCCCTTAAAATTTTTAAAATTCCCCGTTAATCAAAAAGGGATGATTTTAAACCGGTACTTCCCCCAAAAGTCAAGTAGAAAAACCCCGGGGGGAAATCTGGCTGGCGATGGAAAACATCCCCATAAAATAATTTTTTTCCCCTTGTTTAGAGTTTTTACGTGTACTCCAACAAACGACACCAATAAGGGAAAAATACGGACCCCCTACTGAGATTTTGGGGTGTCTTTCTACGGCAGTAAATAAACACCCCTTTCCCGGGGGAAAGTGATCCTGACCCAGGGTTTGCAAAAATAAGTTCGGAAATTTGGATTTAATAAAAGAAAGCAGATCCCCGAGCGTTTTTCTGGAAATGTGCGGACTCTGCATTTAGCCCCCGGTTTGCAAAAAAAAGGGACCTTCCAGGTGTGAGTACGGTGCGCTCAACAGAACCCGTGCCCCGTTTTTGTGTTTGGGGTAGAGCAAAAACCAGTTATTAATGGATTCAAGTTCGGATGTTATTTACCGTAGTGGCCCCAAAACTTAAACCAACCCGCTCCAAAAGGCATGAAGCCCCTTGCCGGCTGGGGGGAAAAATTTACCCCCCCGGGGGCCCCGACCCAAGATGGGAAAAATTTTTTTAAAAGGGCAATTCCCCAAGCTTTTGGGCCCCGGAAAGAAAACGACATAAAAGGCGAGGGGGGAACCCCCCCTTTGTTTTTTAATTTCAATTGTTAATTTTAAAAGTCAGGGAGAGGGGAAAAGAACCCCACTTGCCGTTCCCCCCCAATTTTTCCCCCGGGAAAAAAATTTTAATCATTTTTTTTCCCCGCATCAAGCCGGGTACCGTTTAAAAAAGCTATGGGCTGCAAGGACGATTACGCAGGGGCCCCCTGGGGGGATTGATTTAAAAAGCCGACCAAAAATCAGAAAGGGCAGGCCCCCCAAAAAAGGGAAAAATTGGAATCGAGTTTCGTTTCGGCCCCCGGGACCCCCAACGGTGTGTTGAGAATCGACATAATAAAATTTAAAAGGTTTAGAGAATCATCACAGAAATTAACCATGGCAAAAAGGGAAAGGGGCCCAAAATGACAAGAAATTAATTGAATAGCGAAACATTTTAAAGATTTTGAACAGCCTTGGTGCGAACGGACACACCTTTTTAAAACGTAAAAAAAAAGTTAGGGTTCATTGTGATCACCCCATAACCCCCATCCCTATTTTTTTTTTGCAGCAAAGTGAGGGGTCGAATTTTTGAAAGTGCATTAAAAAAATGGACAAAAAACAAGTGATGGAAAGATGGTGCTGCTCAAAAAATGGTCCCACGCCTGAAAAAGGGGGTTTTCGGGTGGGGAAATAAAAGGTATGTAGATCCCCAAAAAGATCACACCATTGGAAGCTTTTGAGTGCGAATGGGCGGGGGAAAATTTAAAAAAAATTTGGGAAAAAAAGGAAACATTGAGGCAGATTTTTTGGGAAAATTTTTCCCCAATTAGTTTTAAAAAACGGGAAAATTTTCTGATAAACCCCCCCAAAAGAGACCGGAGAAAAAATTTCTAGGGGAATCCCCCAATTTTAAAAAACCCCGGTAAATTTGGGGGTTGTGTTTTTAAAAGATAAATCGACTTATCCCTTTGTTTTAAAGGAAAAAAAACCACCCATGTGACTTTTAATTTTTGGGGAAAAAATGGCCCTATAAAGGGAAATCTAAAGAGACTTTAAGGATCAACCTTTTTTGGGGGGTTTTTGGGCAATTTTTTGTTTGCTTTGTTTTTTCTTTTCGGGGAAAGTGATTTAAACGGTGTTTTGACCCCTTTTGGGAAAAAGGACAAATCACTTTTTTTTTAACAAATTCCAAGGGGGGTGTTTTTTTAAAGGGAAAATTTTCAAACAAAAAAAGGCAAAAGACAAGTTGTAATCAGAAACAAAGTAATTTAAACACCACCAAATTTTGGGGGAGGGGCGTGGTGTTTTGAATTTGACAAAAATTTTTTACCCACTTTTATTAAAGGTAGTTTTTATGTATTTTTTTTAAAAATTTTTTAATGTTAAATTTTTTGTTCTTTTTTTTTTTCCCAATTTTTCAGCACTGGGGGGCCCCCTTTTTAGCGAAACACAGGGGCCCCGGGATCATTTGAAGGGTGCCCAAAAAAGGGGCCCCTTCTCCCCGGGGAAGATCTAGGGCATACAATGCCTACATGGGAAGGGTTTTTTTTGGGGGTTTTATTCCCCCCCCTTCCTCTAAAAAAAAAACCAACTTTTTCGAACCGTTTTTTTTTTTCAAATTGTGATTTTTTTTCTTTTTTTTAAAAAAAAAACTTAATTTATGAAAAAAGTGGGGGCGGTAGGTCAATCCCCCCAATTTTAAAGGGCCCCAAAAGGGAATGTACCCCAAATCGGCGGGTTTAAAATTCGTTTTTTATTGGGGGAAAATTTTTCGTTTTTTGTTGTATGTGCCAAAAAAAAAGTACAACCCCCCTAAACTATAAAAAAAACGCATGTACAACCCCCCTCCCCAAACCCGGGAAATACGAAAATTTGGGATTCTTTGGGGCCAACCCCAAAAAAGGTGTGATTTTTTTAGTGACGACAGCGCTAACCAGGATCATCTCGAAAACCCCCCCCGGGGGGTCCAAATCCCAAAACCCAATAAAAAATTTGGAAAAATCTATTTTTGGGGGAACCCCAAAAAGGTAAAACAAAACCTCACAAATTGAACAGGAAGGTAAGGGAAAAGTATCCAAATTAAAAAAGAAAAATGGGTCCCAAAATTTTAAACCCCCAAAAAGAGGAATACCCCAAAAAACTTTTCCCTTGATGGGGACCCCTTTTAAAGGGACGGGGTTTGGGGCCCCCTTGAAAAACATACAAAATAGAAAAAAATAAGAGTAGAAAAAAAAACCAAAAAAAAGGGCCCCTTTTTTGGGGCCCCAAAAATGTTCAAAAGGGAAATTTTTTAAAAATTGTAAAACCCAAATAATAAAATATAAACCCAAATGAATTTTGCCATTCGTTTTTAGAGTGCTATGGATAAGTCCCTTAACTAACGCCCGATACGGCCCCGGGCAAAATAGAACCCCCCCCCCCAAAATGGCCCCTTTAAAAACCAAAAGGGGGCCCCGTACGCTTAAAAAAAACAACAAGGGTAGTAGCAAATTGAGGCATGTTACTTTCATGAACTATACTCGATGATATTTTTAAAAATAAAGAAGCCATTTTTTTACCATAGAAAAAGTTTATACCTGTGAAGAAAACCCCCGAAAAACATGGGGTAAAACTACCCTTTTTGGGAAAAAAACAAAAAAAAACAAACAAAAAAAAAAAAACGGCCCTTACAGGCCAAACCCCAAAAAACCCCCAAAGAGAAAACCTCAATTTTACCTTTCTTTCAAAAATTTCCTTTAAAAAAATTTTTTTTTTTCATTTAAAAAAAAGATCCCCAAATTTTTTTAAAAATTTTTTAAAAAAAAAAAAGTTACAAAAAAAAAAGTTCACAACTCAAAATTTACAGAATTTGATATTTAATACAAAAGTGGTTTAATCCACCCCCGGGCAAGGCCCCAAAGGGGAATGCTATCCAAATCAAATCAAGGGTTTTAAAATTTTTATTGTCCTGAATGAAAATAAGTTTTTCTGTTGGTTTTACGCTAAAAAAAGAAAATGGTCAAAACCCCCAAAGGGGGTAAAAGGCCCCCCCACCCCCCCCCCCCCCCCCCCCCAAGCATTTGGTATATTTCGTCACAAAACCCCCGGGAAAAAATTTAGCAAAAAAAGTTGAATTTTTAAAAGAATTGATGGGGGGGTCGAAACCCCAAAAAAAAGAGGGAGACAAAAAGCAAAAAATATTGCACAATACCCTTTTTTTTCAGAAGGTAATCAATGATGTTGGGGCAAAACCCAAAAGTGAACGTGCCCCCATGCTCATGGAAAAGGGGGATGTTGAACACAGCAACAAAGAGAGAAGATCAATGGGTCATGAAAACCAGATTTTAAAGAGAAAAAATGTCCCCAATCCTGAAGATGCACCCCCAAAAAAAACCGATGGGACAAAAACCCCCCAAAATTTTAAAAAAAAACAAAACGGGGCCCCTTTTTTGGGGCCCAAACCCCCCGTCTCGAAAGGACATTTTACAATTTTCAAACCCCCCTTTTTTTTTTTCAAACCCTTAAAAAGTGGCCTCCTTTAATAAGGGAAAAAAAACATGCCCTCAACAGAAAAATTGCGTCATTGAAGGTTTTATACCTTTTCTCATCCTTTAAATCATCCCCCTTTAAAACTAACGGGGAATGTTTTTTTTTTACGCAAACATAGGGGGCCCCAAAATCGTTTCGTATATTAAAAAAATTTGATCGGTACCATAAAATTTTTTTTATGGAAACCCCGGGAATAAAAAAAAAATTTTTGGACCCCGGGGGGAAAAAAATTTACCTACCCCCTTTTTTTTTTGGGGGACAACCCCTGAAAATTTTCCTTTTTTTAAAAAAAATTTTTTATGGTTTTGCTGAAATTTTTTTTTCTTTTATTGTATTTTTGATAATAGTTTTCTATCCCCCCCCTTTTTTTGAGCAATGAAAAAATTTTTTGGGGCAAATTTTTAAAAAAGCAGTATTTTTAAAATTTTTGTATGCTTTATGCGATTTTTTTCATGTCTTTGATTTATTGTTTGTTTGGAAAAAAGGCCCCCCCTAAACAAAATAAAACAAAATATTGGAAAAATTTTAGATTGTCATCGTTTTTTCATTTTTAAAACATTGTCCCCTTTTTAAATGTCGAAAAAAGAACGTGCTTTTGGTAAGGAGAAAAAAGAAGAGATAAGTATTTAAAAAAACCGGGGGAAAGCTGTTACACAAACTTTTATGCAGTAAAAAGGGGTTTTTTCCCTTTTTAAAATTTAAAAAAAAGAGGGTAAAGTCCGACTTTTTAAAAAATCACCCCCCCGGGGGTTTTGAATCCCCCAGGGCATTCGGGTTTTTGTGAGGAAACCTTGTGGGTTTCGGTAATCGGTGGTTTTTACTCGGGGTTCCCCCCATTTGGGGGGCTTCCTCCACCCCCAATTTCTGGCCGCCCTATGATGAAAAAATGTCGAAGCGACGGGGAAAATCAAAAATCCATCAAGGGCTATAAAAAAATTTTGGCCTTTCCCCCAAAAAAGTTTTTTTTTT
>CM037790.1:27200729-27250729 GCA_021229015.1 Solen grandis | reverse complement strand
TATAATGTGAGACCTAACAGATCCAAACAATCTGGTAGATTTTCTTCTGGTTTTAATAAGAAAAAAAACTGGTTGCAGAAAAAAAAGAATGTAGGTTTGGCCCGTCAACAGAAAATAAGGAATTTTGGACACGATAATGAGCAATTAAGAAATGAAAATATATATGATGAAAATGATAGAAGTAGGTCAATACAGAATAGAATTGAACAAGGGGGAAACAGAAGTAGGATGTGGAATAGAGGTAGGTTTAGGAACAGGGGTGTAGAAAGCAATCAAGCAGAAAAGTCTGAAAATAGGCAAGGGGTTGAGCAAGATAGGTTTGCTGGGCAGCAAAGGAATATAGATAGTTCAGCATACCAGAAAGGCGAGCCAGAAAACAGGTACAGTGAGTATGGGGAATCAGTCTCTTATGATAGAAATCATGGTCAAAGGTCAGGTAATAGAGAACAGGCTTACAATTATTCAGGTAATTCTCATAGGGCTTGGCAAGAAAGAAAATCAAGAATAAGGGGATATACTCACTATGATCGCGTAAAGAGAAAATATTTTGGTAGAAACACTAGAGGAGGTGGTTCGTGGAATAAACGAAATGCAAGGAATAAGCAATCGGCTCAAAGAAATAGGCAGGTTGAAAGAGGTGTTGATGGTGATAAGAAAGATATCACAGATGAGGTAAATAGAGAAGGTTCAGGTATAAACGTCCAGCCTGTAGATCAAAATCAACAGATTATTTTCATTCCAAATGCTGGTTTCCAAGGGGGCCAGGCGCCTATGGTTGATCAGTTTGGTACAATACTTATGAATTCTGAGATGGGTATTCACCCAGGGGAGCCGCTGCAACAAGTCACTGTTCCACTTGCAAACCAAGGCCTGGAGGCACCTCCAGGTTCTGAATATATTTTCATACCCTTTGTGAACCAGGTCCCAGGCATGCCAGACAGCATGGCATCATCTGGAATGGACAGAAGGGTAGTGCATGGTGAGTCTGAGGGGGCACATCTATCTAAAGAGCAAGCTCCTGACAACAGCAGGAATCAAGATAGAGTTGTAAATTTTGAAAGAAAGAAAAGACCATTGACAAAGCAACAGTTAGCACAGATAAAAAGAAAATTAATTATGAAAAGGAGGCAGAGGTTGGAAAAACAATTGGAACAGAAAATTTTAAAAAAGCTTTTAGGTAAAAGTGAATTGTCAGAAACACTTAGAAAAACTGTCACAGAGGAGAACAAGCCTAGGCTGCAATTAAAAGAATTTCTCCACCGTCAAATAGAGGAACAGGAAAGAGGGTTAAGATGAGTAGGCCATCTGGTAAGAGAACTGCACTAGAAGAAGTTAGTGATGAAGATAAAGAAGATCAGTATGACAAGGTAAGTGATCTTGAAGATGTAACAGATGATGAGGATTACAACAGAGCTGAGGGTGGCAATGACAGGAGACAGACATTTAGAAAGCCTGGTGAACCCAGGAGAAGCTTCAGAAGAAGAGATCAAGACTTGGTTACAAGTGGCGGTGATGTTAGAAAAGTTGTTGAACTAGATCAAGGAAGAGGTAGAACAATAAATGATACTGACAGGCATCCATACATACCAAATAGACAATCTAGTATAAATAACGAGATAGTTAAGCAACAAAATCATTCACCTTATGATGATGGGCTGTCTAACCGGAGAGAAAGAGCATATGAGAAAGGGTCAATGAGTCCAATACAAATAACAGTAAATAATGATCGATTTTCGAAAGAGGGCACGAAAATGTCTAACAGTCGAGATAATGAAAGTGATGGACGGAAATCGTCCAGGTATACACGAACAATCAATGAGCGTTTCACAGACAGGGAACACAAATTAAGTTCTAGAAGTAGAGATACAGCTTTTGAGTCTGTACAGTCTGATTCATACAATAAGGGTCATAGGGATGAAAAAAGAAATTATTCGTCAAATAAACAAACCACTTCCCCATCGAGGAATAATAGGTCTAGAGGTAGGTATTGTCCCAAACAGGGATCAACAAGTTCAGATTTGAGGAAAAACAGAGAGGAAGGTGAGGAGTCAAAGAAAAATGATTCTAGGGATAGAGAACGAGATGTGAATCGCCATAGAGGTGATTCCTACACAAGAGATGATGAAATGCGTTCTAGCGAGAGACGAGAGAGACCAGGAGAAAACATGAGCCCTGACAGGAATTATCAAGGGATAAACAGACAAATTAATAGAAACCACACGGAGGCCCAGTCCCAAGCTGCATTCCAGCACAATGTCTCCTATCCTTCTCAGCAGTCTGTTGCTCAAGTTCAGCCCCAATTCTCCACTGTGACTTCCCAGTCTTTTCCTGTACCTCAACCAACTGGTGTACAATTGTTAAACCCCAACATCAATATTGACCAAAGTTTACCACCTGTCATTAACATGTCCCAAGTATCCTCACAAGGTGTCATGCCTGATATGTCCCTTCCCCCACCAACTAGGATGCCAAGTCTGGGTGACCAGAACACTGTCTTGATTCAGCAGCATGCTCTGCCAACTCTTCAACAACAACAACAGCAGCAATTGTTGCAGCAATCTCTCCAACAACAGCCGGCGCAACATTTTCAGCCTCAGGTTCAGCATAATCAGCAATTTCAACAAGTAACCCAGCAACTGCAGATTCCCCAGCAGTTACCACATAATGTTCAACAGTATCAAGGTAGTTTAGGAGGTATACAACAGACGTACATTCCATCTGGTATCCAACAAGCAGTGCAGTCAGTCCAACAGTCTGTGGGCCAGACAAACCCAGGGACACAAATATATCCTGTTCAGACTAGCCAGCAACTTCCATCTCAAGCAAACCAGCTTCAGCAGACTCTTCCAATGGCAGGAGTCCAGCCCCATCAAGGTCAGTTTCAAATAGGTCAAGTTGCTCCTTCATCCACTTCACAAGTGCTTCCTTCCAGTCAACTGAATTTAGCTCCGAGGCAAATCACGTCCAGCCAACAGAGCTACGTTGCCACTACCCAACACCAAGCCATGTCTAGTGCTGTTGGCAACTTGCAACAAGGCAGTAAGTCACAGCAACCAGTCATTGGTACAATTCAAGCTCAAATGTCTCATAGGCAACAGGGAATCATTAAAGTGCCTAAAGGGTCACTCCATTTTGCACAAACTAATGTGAAATCTCAAGGCAGTCAATCTGTACAGTCATATGGAGCAGGTACTTCTGATAAGAGATCTCCATCTAGATATAGCAGAGGTAGAGGTTCAGATTTCAGTAATTACAAAAAATCTATGAGAAGTCAGGAAATTAATGAGCCTGTGGTAGGAGAAGATGAGGAAGATGATGCTGGTGAATTATTGTGTACTAAATGTGAGAAAGTGTATTTATCTGATCAAGTCATGCGGAAGCATGCAAGATGGCATGATATGGTTGAGAACGGTAAATCAGATTTAAGGTGTGACAACTGTGAGCAGGCCTTTCATTCCTCGTCATCCCTTCATAGCCATATTGCAAAGTTGCACACCTTTGACTCCTGGAACTGCACTGTTTGTGATATAACCTTCCATAACAGCACATCACTTGTCCATCACATGAGAGTGAAGAAGCATGTCTCTGTGATGAATAAGTTTAGTTGTTCTCTTTGTGTAGCCTCTTTCAAATATGTTAGGCAGTTGGTCACCCACAGGGATAGTGTGCACTCTGATAAACAAGGTTTCAGGTCTCACAGCTTTAGGAGGTACTAGTAATGGGAAAGATAGACTTGAAATGATTACAGATGGATATAACACCAAGGATAAATTGACACAAGTATTATGATATTCACTTCTGATAGTTAGATCACTTCTGGTTGTTGATAGAAAGCTATCATGAGTCCATTGCTAAGATCTTCTCCAATATATTCCTTTCGTTTTCCTACCCCCTCCCACTCCCTCTCTCCTTACACTGTTCATTTCTGCTCTAATTTCTTTCCTTGAAAGTTTATTGGTATGGCTATGAAATGCTCAACTTTTTCTACATTTTTAACAGTTCATCAGACAAGTATTTGGTTCAGAGAGGAATCTCAATGATCTTGTTGGAATAAAATGCGGCAAATTTTGACAGTACTTCGGAAAAAGGACCCTGTCGCATAAACTGGAACTTTACATTAGGGAAATACATGTATATAATTATGAACTCACTTATTCTCATTGGCATTACCGGTAGATCTATTTTCCAAACCAAAATTCTGAAGAAAAATATGAGAAATATTTCTCTGGCTTTCATATATGAATTAGAAAAAAAAAGCTTTAACTCAGTTACAGCTCCACTGTAATGTTTAATTTTAGGTGCAAGTATAGATACCATATTATACTGGAAAGAGTTCTAATTATGTAGGGGTGGTAAATAAAGCAAAGCATGCAATTTTGGATTCTGGGTCCAATATTAGACTGCACTCTAATAGTGTTTGTGTCACCTGCTGTAAGCAGAGGAGACTCACAGAGATCTCTTCTCTGTTGTCTGTCCATCTGTCAGTCACACTTTTTCTATCATACTTCAGGTCTCACAGCTTTAGGAGGTACTAGTAATGGGAAAGATAGACTTGAAATGATTACAGATGGATATAACTCTCAGCAGCTGACACTGTCATGTGTTCCAGTGAACATTTCTTGTTCATGTTAAAAATTCAATTTTAATGGAGCTACGCTAGTAGGCTCTAGCATATTTGCAAATGCAAACACACATGGATTTTTCCAAATCCTTCTCAACCTCCAGATAATCATACTTTATCTGTCCTGCACACTTTATCTTGTGCAATAATATACATGTATCTCTTATTTACATGGAAGAGAGTAATACAGTTGAGCTTGAATTAGATCTTTGGAAACTTAAACATCTAGGTACCAAACACATGGCTTCATAATTATCAGAACACTGCATCTGGAAATCACCAAGACCACACGGACATGGAATCATCAAGTATGAGAAAGGAACATCCTTGATATCACACTGTGCAGGAACTGTACATCATCTTGAATTGTACATTAAAATCATACATGTGCATAGCTCACTGGAGTCGTCATAATTATATTGGTACCACATTGGAATATGGGGCACCATGAACTTGCCATCCACTGCTACATCCTTAAATGTCAAAGAGAAGGAAATTTATTATTGTAATGAAGGAAAGTTTCTTGAAATAGCAAAAAAAAAAAAAAAAAAAAGGGAAAAATAATGAAATTTCCTGACTGAAATGCATCTTCTTATATGAAAACACCAACTACAAGAGAGTGAATGAAATTAAATCTAGACAGGAACCATTAAATCCTCAAGGAGGAAAAAATGGATATCATTTGGGATGGAAACAGCCTTGATTATTTTTTATACAATATTTCTGTGAATATGGATTCTTTAGAATGTCCCGGCATCTCTTGTATGCTTGCTCTGGACAACTTGATGTTAAGGAGGAGGAGAAGAAAATATCAAGACCAATAAATGTGACAATCCTAGTATTCATGAAGCATATTAAATTATCATCTGCTGCAAAACATATTCTGGTTATCTGATACCTTTTTATTCATTTGAATCGGAAAGGAATTTATTTAGTTTGTAATTGGGGATAAAGTGTATTCTGGTCAATTTATTACAAAATAATTTCAGATTTAATGTTTGTGTATATTTTGGGTCGGATTGATACTACGTCAAAGTAGGTGTATCCCTGTCATTTTTTGAAGGTTTCTCAAAAATCATTGAAAGTAACATGCATCTATTTGTTGAAAAATGTTCCATCTTTTCATTGGTTTAATAGTTGTACTATAGATATTTGTTTTGGTGTTGTCTGACATAACATCAACAATGCTGTTGTCATTTAAAATTGTCACAATAAGGGTCAGATGAATTTTGTTAGCTCAAGATTTTTCAATGTTATATACAGTAAGTTTAATAATGTAGTACTGGTTAAATAAGTTACGTGTCATCGGATATCCATGACTCCCTACCGTATTATGTTTCACTTCATCCGTCAGCCATGGGATTCTCGATGTTCATTATATTATAGATATTAGAACTACAGCAACCAATCAAAATACTGCTTCTATAGGGAAGTACACGTAGCAATGAACAAAATCTAAATCGATAAAATCTGATAGAGATGAACACCTCTCATCCTTTGTGTCTTGAATCCTTAGAGCACCATGATTGAAAATCCAGTAATAATTGTCACATTCTATCTGAAAATAGAAATCCATGCACATGGAAAGGTTGCTTAAGAATAAGCTTCCATTGGTCCAAAAGATCTACTACATTATGAGGTAGTGAATGGGAGCATTGCTTTTCAACTTATAAATAAGAAGGAAATCCCATGATATATGGAGAGTAATGGAAGGAGATGCTTGGGGATTAACAGTGATGGTATCGTGGATCGGCATTCACCTCCAGTATCCATAAATTAATATGTTTAATAATTAGTACTTGAATGTTGAAATGTCCAGATATAGCTTGATTTAGAAGTAGTACATATATGAATGTGTGAGAACAATGAATGATGAGTGTTTGAGCACTAGAAGCGAACCTGGTACCTCTGCTGATGAGATTCAAGATGAACGTTATGTGTTAAAGAAAAGGCAGCTTGCTAATGTCATTTTCAAAAGTGATCTTGAAAGATATACATTTAATCTACAATTATTTCTCCAAGCATGATCTTTTAGAGGGAAAAATATATCCTTTGTGGTGATGTTTATGGGGGAAAACCTACCCAGAAGTTGACAGTGTTCTATCTACTGGTTTATTTGGGTCAAGCTTTTAAGAGCTTCTCATTATTATCAGTTTTTAAGTGTGTAATATTTTATGTCATTTTTATTTGTGGGTTGGGTAAAAAGGTAAGATTTATCAAGAATTTCCCAGGAATTCCAGGTGAAACACCTGATAGTGTTGAAGGTAAGTAAGCGGAAGTTGGTCTTCCTGGATTGCATGTTAGCACTGACAGTGAAAAAGTTATTGCAGAAAAGTGAACTCTTATTCCTCATTTAATTTTTATCAGCATTGGTGGAACACATTGGTTTTATTGGTTTTAGAGATTATGAATTAACAGGTTATTACATAACTTTGTCACTAGAACATGTGACTTAAATCCTCTAGACCATCTAGTTTCTTTATGTACCAGAATACAATCATGTGTCTAAAATGGAAGCCTTGTTTGTAACAAAAAATTTGTTTTCATTGTATAGTCATGCAGTGGGTGGATAACCCAGTATAGTGCTTTGGTAAGAACTATTTCATGTTGAACTCCTATTAGGCTTCTAATAATGATGAATTTTTTCAACTGTGATGCTTCAAAATACATGAATTTTAAGTTCACATTTTTCTAAGTGCAACCAATTGTGAAGTATTTATATACAGGATATTGATGTATTGCATTTATTATATATGGAATTGATAAAATCTAACAAATTCATGCTTATTTTTTTTTCATTTAAGAAGGTAGAGGGTATTTTCTTCAAAACATTTTGAAACATTTTAAAGGATTATTCATGTTCTAGAACTCAACACATGATGATTTAGAGACATGTTTGAATTGCACTGTAAAGTTGTCATAAGTCACAGAGTATTGGTTCTACCCAGTACACTTTCGTAGGATTTGATTAAGAATTAATGACTGGGAAAGGTAAAAAAAAGCATGTAGAGGTTTTTGTTTTTATTTATAAAATGTCTGAATTTTATTTTTGTTAAGATTTCATAACTTTGGGCTTGGTGCAAAACTTGTGTAACTACTGGGTACTTCTTTAATTAAAATGTAATGTAGTTACTATAGTTTTGTAACAAACCCTCATAATCATTTTCCAAAATTATGAATCAATATTCATATGTTAATGTGCTATTTTGTAATTAATACATGTATATAATTGTAAATGTATCTTGAAAATTTTTAAATTTAATGTTACTACTTAACCCTTTACCTTATGAATATTCATGTTCAAATTTATGACTTCACGAATATTTATTAACTGAACTTAAATTGTTATATAAAATGGTGGATATTTTCATTTCCATGAAGAATGTGTAAAATATATGACCCTGATCTGCTTTGGTCAGTATATCATTATGCATGAAAATATGTGAATTGGGTAAGGGTCATATCATTTCAGAAAGGGATAGTCCTTATCCCTGGATATAACATAGACCATGGAAAATCCAGATCAGGCAGGAAGATGCCCTTGCATTTCATACTTTCTCATCATAAAAGTACTGTCAAGTAGTGCAAAGGATAGACATGTTGATAATTAAAATAATTTCACTGCAATAATCCTTTAGTTGCATTATTTGTATGCTGGAATTTACAATATTTTTGTGTATATTTTAGTATGGGAATGCAGATATATAAGCCAGGCCTGAATGAGAATTCTCTTTTTCATATTTTTTCATGTCGTAACTGTTTACCCCAAAACATGTGCTTATAAGGTAAGGGGTTACGTTTATACACAGACATTATAAAACTACAGTAATCGCCTCTATGCTTCAGTGTTATTTTCTTTATTTTTTTTTTTATCTTTTGACACGATGATATTTTTATTTCCTTCTATATGCTAGCTGTCTGACCTTGATCTTTCTTTGTCTCCATTGGCGAAATTAAAAACGTGTTTCTGTGCATCCAGAATGCAGCTGATTAACCTGTGAGAATCTAAAAGAATATATTATCTCTTGTCTTTTTGTTTGTTTAAAAAAAAGGAAGCAGAATATTAATTTCAATCCATTTTTGACCAGCAGCATATATCCCATGGGTGGTCGCTTAAAACAAGTTTGAATGTATATGAAATTTAATGCTATATTAGTAGTATGAAATATTAAGATATCTGTCAAGCATTTTTAGCTCGACTATTCGAAGAATATGAGAGCTATTGTAGTCGCCTTTGTGTCGGCGTTGGCGTTGCAGCTTTTGGTTAAAGTTTTGCATGCAAGTTACTATCAACCTTATATCTCAATAACCATTTATGGTATTGACTTGAAAGTTTATAAATATGTTCAGGGGCATCAGACAACCAAGGTAGATAACTCTTGACTGAATTTGATATGAATTATGGCCCCTTTTTAACATAGAAATTTTGGTTAAAGTCTTGCATGCAAGATACTATCATGCTTATATCTCAGTATCCAGGCATGGGATTGATTTGAAACATCTTTAATATGTTTAGGGGTATCATACTTTCATGGTAGATAACTCTTGATAGAATATGTTACAAATTATGGCCCCTTTTTAACCTAGAAATTTTGGTTAAAGTTTTGCATGCAAGTTACTTTCATGCTAATATCTCAGTATCCAAGCATGGGATTGATTTGAAACATCTTTAATATGTTTAGGGGTATCATACTTTCATGGTAGATAACTCTTGATAGAATATGTTACAAATTATGCCCCTTTTTTAATTTGGAAATTTTGGTTAAAGTTTTGCATGCAAGGTACTTTCATGCTAATATCTCAGTGTCCAAGCATGGGATTGATTTGAAACATCTTTAATATGTTTAGGGGTTTCATACTATAAAGGAAGATAACACTCGTTGGAATATATAAAAAAATCATGACCCCCTTTTAACTTAGAATTTTGGTTAAATTTTTGCATTCAAGCTACTATCCAGCTTATATCTCAGAAATTGCTTGTGGAATTGACAAGAAAGTTAAGGAGTGTCTTCAGGGGCATCAGAAAACTAAGGAGGATAACTTTTGGACTGAATTTTATGCAAATTATGGCCCTTTTCTAACTTGGATGTTTGGTTAAAGTTTTGCATGCACATTGTTATTGTGCTTATGTCTCAGTAACTAGGCATGGGATTGATTTTAGACATCATAAAATTATTAAGGGGTATCAGACTATCAAGGTATATCATTTTTGACTATTATTAGTCAGGGTATGTGAAGGGCAAGAATTGAAATAGATTTCATTTGATTTACCAACAAGCATTTTGAATAGTCAAGCGTGCTGTCCTCTGACAGTAAGTCATAGTCCATCAACTTTGTATTTATTTACCTTTTTATAAAGTAATTTCAATACATTTACATTTACTTGAAAATTTCCTCAGGTTTTAAAGCAGCTTGTTCACACATGATTGGTAAAATTTTTAAAAATCTTTTCTACTCTCTCTCTCTCTCATTAATATTGATGAAGTCTTTGTTGCCAGAAATATAAACTTGGCAAGTGTAGGTCACATTGCACAGGAAAACAATATTTTCATAACCGCAACTTTGGCGAAATAGGTTAAATATAGAATATGAAATCCCCAAAGCACTTGTGCTGTGGTACCACATGATACATTTCGCAACATGGCCTGCAACAGTTCACAAATTCAGGGTAGCAGTTTCATAAGTTCAGCCTGTAAAGTTAGCACATGTGCGAAGAGTGAATGTGATCAGCAAAAATGAACAGCAAATGAAAATAGGAAATCTAAATATAGGTTTTATAAATCAAAATATAGTTTCAATACTTTCTGTAATAGTATTGCCTGTGATGGGTAAACCATCCATTTCTTTTACAATCACGGATGCAAGTTTGGTGATATAAAAACTGACCTCTAAGTGCAGGTTGACTGCTTAATACAGATGGCCGCAAATATACGTTTAACTGTACACACATTGTTAAAAATGAAATTCTTAGTCAAAGACCATCTGTGAACGAGCTGCTTAAGCCAGTATGGAATAGTTCAGCTGCTTGTTTCATTTATAAATATATGCCCTGGAGTAACTTGTCCTTTGCAGCTTGCGTATTGTCCCAATATTACTGTTTTTACAGCACATTTCACTTTTTTTTTACATGTACAGAAAAAAAAATATACTGTTGTCCTTTTAGGTAGAGATTCATCTTCATAAATTTATTGGGTTGTCGATCTAATTGTGATTGTTATATATTATTAAATGTGATGATAAATAATTGCTGTGAATAAAACACAATTTGCAGATTAAACCTGAATCCTGGTATATTACTGTCAGCCCATTTTTTTGGCTTTGATATTCATTATTACGATACATGCAGGTATTGTTTTAGTGCTGCCATTGGTGAATTGGGGTGGAGAGGGGGCTTTATTCTACCCATCGTCGGAAAACACATGCTTGCTTCTTAATAGATATAGTATTGATAATGAAATATATACTGTGGGTTTGCGACGATGGGGATCAACCATCTTCAGTGGATGGTACTCCATTGAAATTTGGAATGGTAGCTTTGGCACGTTTGCGATTGAATAGGCGCAAAAATTGGTCAGAGGTAAAGATCACGGTTTAAAGACACTGAAAACGGTTTCTGTCACAGTAATGAGTGCAATATAATCAGTAGATAAGTGTGCGAGGGTATCCTGATGCACTTGCATGATGAAAGAGAATGGCTAGCAAAAGACTCCTGGTGAGTGAGGAAAAAAAGAGAAAGAAACAAGTGAGTAGAGTTTGGCGATAGGGAATTGCTCCGATCTATATACTAAATAAAACCAGAGAGAGAGAGAGAGTTCAGTTACATAACCAGCACGAATGGGATCACTCCAATTAAATACAAGCAGCAGAGAGATGGAGAGAGAGAAATGTTCAGTTAAATAATCTCTCGTCGCGAGAATCGGCCACTGACGCGAGAGAGTCCCACACACGCTCGAGACCTGTATATATATGACACCGGCTCCGGTGGCCAAATTGTGTGGGCGTCTGTCCCTCAACCGGAAGGTTGTCCCTCAACCGGAATAATGTACACCCATTCCGCGATAAACTGTGATCGGATGCATGTGAAGTGAGCAGTATGACGTGATCTTTCTCTCTCTAAATCTACGGAAGCCAATACAATCACTGACCCTTGCACTAGAACCACATAATCTGGCCGTGTGGGACCGAATGTCTAAACCACATACACGTACATCTTGTAGTTATAAAACATTGTGACGTTTTATGTTGCATACTCCTTGCTCTCGTATGTATTAAAAAGTTTCAATATTGTGGTGTAATGGCCAGAATAACTAACACGAGACCGTGATCGCTGACAAAAGGTTTATTCGGTACCCAAGGTAAATGGCAAGGTCGACCTGGAGGTAGTCTCTGGAGGTCTCTAACAAGATCTGTCCTAGACCCTCGACTGGCCAGCTATATATACATGTACTGACCAATAGCCATGGACAACACAGCCAAACAGAATCCATATGTAATACACAAACAAACAGAAGGTAGGAACTAGCAACAGAAGCTAGATGACGGTAACAGACGTTGAATAATCAGAACAACAGTCCTGTTATAATCAACATGGTACATAACATACATAATCGGAGTCCGATAATATTAACGTTACAATGTAATTATATTGTCGTTAGTAAAAAAAATAAACGCCACAACTGCTTACATGCCTAAGTATATTTTAATAAAATTCGGCTATATACAGCAAAATGATGCGGTTTTAGTGCCACAGGTCACTGAGTATTTTTCAATGATAAAATGATACTTAGTCGTTATACTGAGATCTTGACACATGCGTACCAATCTGACCTGTATGTAACCACTTATTATTTATTAAAAGCATGAGAAGCCAGTATTCCATTTTGCGGGTTTCGGGGAATCTTACCTGCTACCTTCCTCTACCAAGACAAATGTACGCATTTATATCCACCCGGTCACCAGGGACGTCTAAAATCCCTCTAAAAGTACGCAGTTCAGTGACTGAAATTTAAGACAACATGCGTGTATTTTTTATAATAATACAGTATACTTGGGAAATGCCGAGGAGCGATGTTCGAAACACCATGCCTACTCTATGTTAAAAATACTTTCGGTTACACGAGAGTCGCGATCATCCGAATATTTCACTTCTCTCCGTCAGCCATCGGACAATCACAATATAACTATATATGAAGTATCTTCATATAAAGGTTATCTCTTATAAATAAGTTATTACAAGTATCTTATTAGCACGTTGTCGTTTGTCTGTCACCTTCACCCAAAGGATTTTTTTCACAGACTGCCTTTAGAAAACGTTGGATATGACTAACCCTATCTGTGATTACATCATTATTTGGCCGGTGATGTCGATTCGATTTTAGAAACGGAACTTTGATGACCAAGGCAAATTCACATGTTATGACATATGACAGAATATGTTTATTACCTTTCCTTTAAAATTTTGTTGTCATGAGTTATCTCCCCATTAAACTACAAAAAAAAAAAAAAAAAAAAAAAAATCTCCATTTTCCTAAGGTAAAGTTAGATGTGTTCATGAAATTTTAATCAGAATCATATAATACATCTTTCTACTGTGAGTGTTCCTCGAAAATCAATTTCAGTTTTTCATTTTCACAGAAGTTGTATATTTCCCATAAACTTCAATGTTAACTTAAATACAGATTATCTCCCCTACATCTGATAAAACCTGGAAAAACTCTCGTTGAAACATTTTTATTTGTGGATGTCTTCAAAGTGACAAAGTTTCAAAGAAATATTTCCATCCAGTGGCAAGGTATGGAATACATTGTATGTATATTAGGGGGGTTATACCTGAAACAAAGAAGTAAACAGAAAAGTTTCATTCTTTCGTCAGTACAAAGACATATTAAACAGAGATAGGAAACTCCCGTTATATTGTATCTATGGCACACAGCAGATCATTGAATATTGTAAACTTTCAACAACAACAAAAAAAAAAAAAAAAAAAGTATGAAAAAAAACAACAAAAAAACCAACAAAAAAAACAGAGGAAAATATAAATATGTTATAAAATAATAATTTCTCTACTGAAAGGAATTATTTTGAGTTTGATTTATTTAAATTATTATTTATATTTAACCAGTGTAACAGGAAAAAGAACACATCTTACATAGTAATCATCATGCAGGTACTTTTCTTTTGTGCATAAAACATTCTTATTTCTTGATTTTTTGTAATACATAAGGTGTCATTTTGATGTTATTGTAATATTCTATTGTAAGATACAATTTACTTTCTCATATCTTCAAAAGAAAAGGAGAAAATTGAAAACGTGACTTTGCGAGAAATGGACAATTTGTTACGTGCTTTCTTGAGATTCAGATTGATTGCCAATCTTTGTTTAATAAGTCTTTGGTCAGTAGTTAGGATAAAATAAATAGAAAATTTGTTTTGAGTTAATGTATGGAATTAAACTACAGCGTTCTGGGTGATTCAAGTGTGTCCGACCGACACTCATCTTCCATCAGTAGATCTAAATGAGTAATATGTGATGTATATGTCAAACATCTAAAATAACATATATATTCATTACAATGAAGAATATAAATATTAAATAATGCGAATATAATAAATCAACTAATGCGAATATAATTAATCAACTATGCATCATATTTACGTACATCACAGGACTAGTTCTAGATTTATCCATAAAGAATGAATAATGAATTAACATATATTGTTTAGAGTTAGATAAAAAAAAATATTTTGGTATTATTGTACGTCACAGTCTCTATTTACAGATTGGAGTGGTTCAAGATATTGTTTCATTTTTATTTAGTGCCTAGCTGGTGTTCTATAATTTTAATTTGTATAATTTCTTTTAACGAATCTTACTAAAACTGCTTTTGTTAATTCTGTCTAATTAGCCCCCCCCCCCCCCAAAAGAAAACAACAACAACAACAACAAAAACGGTATAATGTATATAGTGTTATATATAGTGAGTCTAGAGATCGATCTATCTTCTAGATTTGATCGAACTGATCTCTCTTCTCTCTCTGTATATCTACAGGGTATGCCTGCAGGTCTCTCTAAGAGACCCTGAAACATGTTAGGCCTACGTGTAATTTTGAGAGTAGGCCTTAAGATATAGGCTATAGATCTACATATAGAAAAAGATCTATCCATGGTTAGTTTAATAAACTTGTTAGGGCTTGGGTTTGATATAAGTACATGTAACATGTCTAGGCTAACTGTAGTCTGGCTAGAATTATGTTAATTTTACGCATAAATAGTAAATTAAATTTCGCGCTTTTTTAGTTGCCGCATAGAAAATAACGCGTTACTATCATGTGACCAACTTTCCAACAACGCATGCGCAAAAAGGAAGGTCAGAATGAAAATTTGAGGCCATATTGGTTTTCTGCGTTTAACGAGCTGAAATATCCTCTGAGCTTGGGTAAGTATGGCCAATGTTGAATCAGTAAATTGTACCAGTCCAATTTATTGCTCAAAACCACCAGTAAGTGCTTTAATCGAGTTGTTATTCACGTTACAACTCGACACGTCTGCAACGATAACCGAGGTGTTCCGTGTTTGGGGCGTTTTGGAACAACTTTGATGTTTTACATTTTCTTCGAAAACGCCGAATGAGGGAATCGAAAGAGAAACAGTTTGTCGCAATGCTTCACGAATCAGCTTGTGTACTGTTCCTTGATATGTCTTTTAGTATATCTGAGTACTGGCCTTATGTGTCTTTTGGACTGGCTTTTTTCAGTGTATGACAATTAATAACTTATGCGGGATTAAAATCGTCGATTTCTACGATTCGAGAATATTAAAATAATCAAAACGTCATCAAGATATCTTTCATTATTTGGTAAAATAAGGCCAGTTATAACATGTGCATTTTTACTTCTAGGCCTTAGCATGAAGTCTTTCAGATCAGCCTAAACTCGTCTGAGAACCTCCAGTATATGCCATTAGGGAGAATAAGCCGTCTTAGTTTAGTCTCCTGAACTTCTATTTAATGTTTACATGTTGAATATTATTGGCAAGTTGCAAATGGTTAAAAGAGGTATATATTGGTGTTAAAGTGGATTGGTGCAGTACTTTGTGCCTGTGAAGTTTATGAATCCACATATGAGTACCCATAATTTGTGATATCGTTCTACTTTTGATTTGGCGATATCCCCTACGGCAGAGGTGTGACACCCAGTACCAAAAATATCATGTCGTGCTGAGCGGCTCATTGATGGGACAACTTTGCCCTCTACAGGGTTCAAAACCACAACCTTCATATCCGCTTTTGGGCATGTTACTACATGACCATGGCCCCATTCATAAGTGTCCTTTCTTAAGATTCATGCAGTTTCCCCTAAATTTGCTTTTTTAAATTATCCAAACTCAAAGAAAAAGACATATTCTTCCAAAAAATATATGGTATCAAGGCCATTTTCCAATTAATGCACATGTTAAACATAAAGGTCAGTTTAATCAGTTAAAACCCTTGGAAAATGTGTTTGTCATTTACCAAGCTGTCCTGCAAGTTTGCAATTGTTTTCAAATATTCTATGTATACATGTATTTTACAAAATAAGTGAGGTGGAAAAATGCCCACTCTATAAGAATGTATCACTTTACAGTGTTTTTTTTTTTCTTTTTTTTTAAAAATATACAGAGAATATAGGCAGCATTTCCCCCTGTCTGAAATATATATTTTTCCCACAATTTTTTTAATGTTCCTCCTCCATAATTATGAGTTTACATACAATATTGTGTGCATAGACTATTGTTGTAGTTACAGGTTATATTCTTAATAAAACTGTGCAAACATGTTATATCATTGTTCTTATTATTCAGTATGCAATAAACCTTCATTAAATAAGAGTAAAATACAACAAAATGTCTACATTATACATATTAGAAAAATTCCCCTATTAGCTTGTTTGTGCATTTGTGCAATTCCCCCGCCCCCATGGGCCCGGACCCCTTTCCACCAAAAGTGAAAAAAACAACAAAACTGCTTTATATGCAAGTAATGACATGAATTGAATACCATAGATGGTTATATAATAATTATATGTAAACTGTAACTGTTGAAATCAATAAAGTGCATGCAGACATGGTCTTAGTTTCCTTATAGGTGCAAGGACAAATAATACTGGTACTTTTGTGGTTTCCATATAACGAGAAATGAATAAGTATAAATTTTCAATAATTTGTCGTTCTTGATAATTTTATTGCTTTACAATATCAAAAACCTGAGCAGATATTATGTAAATGTATCATTTTCCATTTATATATTAGAAAAAAAAAATTCAGTTTATAATAAAACAATTATTAAATGTACTTATATAATTATCTATAGTGTAATTGTAAAATGGAGTTTCTGAGAATTCGTGAGTTTATTTGTCTGTTTTGTACATGATCAGGTAGAGCAATGGAGGCTGAGTTGGTGCAGGAGGAAGATGGGCAGCCAGCAGAAAATAAGCTGGTCACCATGGAGGTCACGGCTGAACAAGAGTCTGCAATGGAGGCTTTCTTCCAGATCAACAGCTGGCAGCTGATTAAAGGTTTGCTCTTTTTTTGTTTGAGGGGCTTATTCTCATTTTTTTGTGTTGGACTTAGAGGCAGTATTTAAGAAAAAACTATTTAGGCCCTAATTCATATTTTGGCACCATTGGCAAGTGATAGCTTACATTGGTTTGAGTTCCAGCCCTGTCAGAGGTTTAGGTCATAAGTATTTGTTTCCTAACTTATCTAAGTCATTTTCTAGTCTTCAAAACTTCAGAGTCAAACTCATGAAATGCATATGAATGTCCATTGAGATATTTGATTCCTTTAACTGGTTAACATTTTACAAGTTTATTTTCCTTGTTTATCAGAATTTAGGGAGATTTTAAACCAAAAATAGACCAAATCTCATAAGTTCTTGCCAACTGATAATCCATTGACTACGTCTTTAGTATTAATAAACTCATAAAATCTTTTTGAATTTTCTAAAATAAAACATTGTCCAATTTTCTCTGAAAACTGACTAACAAAAGTCTGAACACTTGTGTTAAATAACTCACTGTGGTATAATTGTGGATAAACAACAGGAAGATTGGTTTGTGCCAAATGTTATTCACTTTAAATGAAGGGAGTATATCATGTGTATTAGATACATACATGTATAAAATAGCACTGGTACTTCCTTGCCATGGAGCAAACTTTTGTGACAATGTGGTAGAATTTCTGATGCGCATATACTAAAGTGTCCCTGGTTCAATTCCAGGTTAACCCTTTCCCTCATAGAGGATACCATGAAAAGACTTATGCGAACAGCATAAAACCAGATCAGCCTGCGAGTAACTCACAGGCTGATCAGGTTTTTTGCTGTTCGCTGCTCCGCAGTGGTCTGGTAATGAGGATTTTACAATTAAATTTGGTAAGGTTTAACTGTGGTTTTCTGCAGATCAGGCTTTATGTGGTACCTATTGAGTGCGTCAAAATGAGTCTATATGAGGGAAAGGGTTAAGGCAGTAGGATTTTACTTTTCAACATACATGATAATGAGAATTTGATTGGCTGTTTTAAGAAGATGTTTTACACCCTTCATATTGGGAACATGGAAGCAAAAATGTTTGAAATTAGGGAAAAAAGGTCAAGAAATTTCAGCAAATCTAGGTTATGAATTTAAAGGATATTATTATGATGATCAGTTTTGCTTTATCAACAATTGCTGACTGTGAAACCATTCCAAAGTGCGTTTATATTTTCAAAAGAAATAGAGGGAAATCATATAGAACAGTTTTGCGGTCAGTCCTAGATATCTGAACTAGTGGTACACAGTGCCCATATTATTTTGGAAAAGTATCTTTTTTTACCAATTGAGTCAACATTGCTTCCTCTGAGTTTTCACAGATAGATTCTGCATTTGAATTTGAATACAAATGCATTGTACTTTTTTTTTTGCCAATTAATTAGTATAAAAAGGAATAGAGGCTATGAAAACAACCAATAAAAATGTCCTGACATCAGGATAAAGTGTCTTGTTAGTGGGGATTATTGTTTTTTTTGTTTTTTTCAGAATTCAAGGGAGTAGACAGTGGAGATGGAGGTACACACCAGCTGACTGTCCAGGTCACGCAGGAGCAAGAAGCTGCCATAGAGGCCTTCTTCCAGATCAACAACTGGACCTTCATAAAACATGGTAGGCCTTACTGAGGCAATGGCATCCTTCAGCAAATAAGGATTGTTTTTTCTTCTCTTTTTATGTCCCCACATCGATAGATCGGGGGTGGGGGGCATATTGTTTTGGTCTGTCTGTTTGACACAAAACTTTAACCTTGACCATAATAATGGAAGTCCTTCAACCTACAGCCTCCAAACTTCACAGGTGCATGCACCTTGATGAACTCTACCTGCTGGGTGACCTTGACCTTCAAATGACTCTGACTTCTAAGGTCTAGGTCTAAGGGCCCCCTCCCCCCCTCCGCAGGGGCATGGCGTTCATTGTAAATTTCCCACATCCATCTGTGTGAAAAGGCAAAACCATTAAAGCCCTTCTCCACTATGCCATGCAGAAATATAAGTCAAGTATGAATTGTTAAAAAAATATGTTATACATATGATATTATATACACTTGGTTATTCATATTTTAGATAACCAAAAGTCCATGTTTACGTTTATTGATTTTTTAAAGTTAAGATGATATACAGAGTACAAGAAAAACAGTTTTCTCTTCTTATTGATATTTTCATATCTGTTTTCATTTTTACCTTGAAAAGAAAAGTTGTGCTAGAAGTTCCATTTCTACAGAAAACAATTTCCTGAGATCACTCTCATTGTTTATGGTTCAAATCAAAATATCTTAAATATTCACCAAATATTTTACCAATATTAGCAGGGCTTAAAACAGAATTCTGTTTATTCATAAACTTGACATATTTATGATGAATGTTGTGTATATCCATGTACATGTTTATCTGTTTGACAGTGGATGCTTTTGAGGGTATGAAGGAAGAGACAGAAACAGTTACCATGGAAACCCAACAAATTGATAAGGTGGACCAGTTGGACACTGTGAGTCAAAATGTCTACTTTATATATGAGATTAGTCTAAAATAACTGATCACTGTCTCTAACTTTTTGTATTGAATAAAAACAACCTAATTGATTATTATCCCTCAAAGTAACCTCCCTTGGATGAATGAAAGAATTCCATTACCTTGGCAACACTTCGATGATGGTTGCTAGGCAACTTAATGTTGGCATGTAGGATCTACCTGTGCACAACCCACTCTTGTTCATCCAAACTGTTGTAATGTTATCCCTGTTACCTGTAGTTGTCCCTTCAGTTTTGGGAAACTAATCAAAAACAGAGGGGCTTGTGTAGGGAGGTTATGTGGGTGATTTAGAACTTCCCACTGATACGTCTCTAGTAGCTCTTTGACAACATTTGCTTTATAGGGTGCAGATTGTTGTGTTAAATTAGTGCCATGCAGTCAATAAGTTCTGGATGATTCAAGCATAATGTTGGATGAAAAATTGTTCCAATATATTTTTCAAGTACATTTTGTTCATAGTCTTGCCAGCTGGTACCCTATTTGTTGATGACTCTCCATAAAAATGGTATGAAAAAAACATTAGCATTTTGGCACAGTTTTGAATTTGACAGGTTTTGGAAAGTTTTCATATGACATTCATTAATTGGGTTTGAAAGACTGTATCCACATCTCATCAATTGCAAATATGCATTATAACATTTCATCGCCTTCTTCGCTATACCCTCGCACAAGTTCATAAGCAATTGTTACCACATCTTTTTTTTTTCTTCATTTTTTGACAGCATGTGGGACATCCACCGGGCCATGATCTTTCACATTTGCAGACTTTCTGAAAGAATTCAATAAACTGATCCTTGCAGTATGTCCAACTCATGAGCAATTTCATCATATGAATATTTCCTGTCTTTGCTAAGCAGTTGCTATACATTCCATATATTTTCATCAGGGTAGTTTGTCTATTGTTGAATGCTTGTACCCACTCTCTGATAAAGATATTCTTAACAAATTTTTCTGAGTGCTATCTGAATTTCTAACATGCCTGTACCATGTCTTGCTTCAATTATGATATATATGCTATTTGTTTGTTGAGCATCAGTGTGAACTCGCATTCATCACATGTAAGTGGTTATGTAACTTTTATATCCTAACTATTATTTAAGAGTTGTGCCAAGTATTGATAACATGCATTGAAAAATAAATAAATAAATATTAGGCAGTGTTCAGTTATTTCCTACTATCTCTCTTATATCCATGACTGGGTTCCCTTGATGTTTTCAAATTATTGGTATATAGATAAGACAAATTTTGAAATATTTGAGGGTGATTTAGACAACTTGAGGGCCTAAATGGACAATTTGTATGTCTTGGAAAACCTTGCATGCTAGAAGTGCCGTCTTTTTAAGTCAGATATTGGGAAAGGAACCCTAATACCATATTTTTGGGGACAAATGTATTACTTTCTTGATTAGAGACAGTTATATGTTTTTACTTTTTCAGCCATTTGTCTCAATCATTTGCTTTAAGGCTATAAAAGTAAAGAACTAAAATATGACTCCTCTACAACAGATGTAGATCTTTTTAATGTTAACAGTCATTTGGGCCAATAGTGGAGGAAGTAGCGGGTTTACAAGAAGTACAGGTGACGGCTACAGGGGCCAATGGTCAACCCCAGATTATCACCGTTTACACTGAGGGAACCAACGCCCACGGGCTGCCGCAGTCCCTGCTGGAGGGAGAAGGGCGTGGGGAGATGCCCCAGGTCATTATCCAGGAGATTACACTACCTGATGGGATGAGTCTGGACCAGGGATTGGTCATCACCAATCCACAGCCTTCTGTACTGCGGGTCACTCCTAGAGGAACAGGTTAGTAACAACTCTTTGGGTCAGCTGTTGGGCTGTTCCGATATACAAGGGTATATTGCAATACACATCTTGAGAAATACATGTTTTGTATCAGTTTCTGTTGGCTATATTGTGTATTTAAAAAAGAATGTATTTTTAGGAATATGATTCAAAAACATTTAAAGTCTCTAAAGCTTGGATAGAAATTGTCCCCACTTTTTAGTCCCCTACACATTTCCCAGATGTCATTGACTTTTAACTTTTTTCTATGAATTTCAATCCTTGTTCAACAATTAGCTTTCATTGATTTATTATATATTTCATGAAAATGTTGCTTCACTTGGTTTCTCACTAAAATGTTGTATGTGATGATTTTCTATACTGCCAGCAATATCTACCTGTATTATAATCACTAATGCATTTTGCTAATCCAATATTTCAATATGTTTTATCTTGGAATCAGCCTGACATTTCACTTGTAGGCTGTGGAGATGATATGTGAGAAGATTTCTTTACTATTTACCACTTTTGATGATACAGACTTTAAGAATCTCTGCAGGCCAGTTACCTGACTTTTTTCAGGACACTCTATTTTCCGTCCACATCAGGTCACAAAATGAGATCCATTCAAGATAAATAATTATGTAAGGTCTAAACTATTTGAAATTTTCCAGAAATTATCAGATTTATTAGTATTCACACGGACACATCCATATATCAGCATAATGCACTAATTTTGTGTGGTTTCTTTCAATAGTGAAGCCGGGAGACAAGATTCACAAGTGCCATGTATGTGGAAAGACATTCAAACAGGCACAGAGCTTTAATGGTCACTACCAGTCTCATTTTGGAGCTAAGCCATACCAATGTGACATTTGTAATACAGGTAAGCTTTAATACTGAGGCCAAAAGGTCATATTTATGCCTGTTCAGACAAATGAATTTTCCAGGTGCCTGTTTTCCTTCCACAAAAGCCTAGAAGAAGATATGATAATGCTCTCTGTTCAATTGTTGTCAATTAAAAAGTTAATACTTTAATATAATGTGGCGGCCAGCTGATGTTAATATTTCTGTTGCAGGATTCACGCTTAAGGCTGCTCTTGTTGCTCATCATTCCATCCACACCGGGGCCAAACCCTTCACTTGCTCCCTGTGTAACAAGGGTTTCCGACGCAAGGATGACATGGTCTCTCATATCCGAACCCACACTGGTGAGTAACTAGGGCCTATTGTTCTGAAAATATATCTATTAAAAACAATAATGTTAAACCACAGCAAAATAATAACAATTGAATTTAATTTACTTCCACTGAGATCATCAGCTTTTTCAGCTTGATTATTCTAAGAATCGGAAGAGCGATTCTATTGTTAGTGTTGCCATAATTCTTCGTTTAAGTTTTGCATGCAAGGCTTTATTTTAATCACTGCACATATTGGATGGAAACTTCACATGGCTTACCAACCTATATACGAGGGCGAGTCAATAAATAACCAGCCTATGACATCTCTGATCAACCGAGACATACACTATTTTCATGCATTGTTCCAGTACATGTACTATACTTGTTTACAAAACTACACATGTATACGGTCATTTGTTTGTCAGATATTGAATGTCAAAAATGGCTAGTGATGTAAAAGCAAGCTTTTCATCAAAAGTGGAGTACTGTGCTGTAATTCGGTACTTGCATTTAAAAGATAAAACTGGTAAGGACATACATGCTGAGTTAGTTGATGTGTATGGGTCTTCTGCACCATCTTATTCTCAAGTTAAATTCTGGGTTGGGGAGTTTAAACGCGGTAGAACGTCTTTAGAAGATGAAGCCAGGTCTGGACGCCCAGTTGATGCCACCGACGAAGAAATGTGGTAGAACGTCTTTAGAAGATGAAGCCAGGTCTGGAAGCCAAGTTGATGCCACCGACGAAGAAATGTGTAACAAAGTCAGAGATCTGGTATACTCAGATAGGCGAAGTCAGGTTGAAGAAATAGCACAGGCATTAGGCATTTCACATGGTACCGTTTCAACAATCTTGCATGATTGTTTAGGGATGCGCAAGCTTACAGCCCATTGGGTCCCAAAATCCCTTAGCAATGAGCAAATGGCAATGAGAGCATCAGTATGCGTTGTTGAAGCGTTTGAGGTCAAAAGATGAATTCCTTTTGCGTCTAGTTACTGTGGATGAGACTTGGGTGCATTATTATGAACCAGAAAATAAAGCCCAGAGTCGTCAGTGGGTAGGGCAGGGATCCCCAAGACCAAAGAAGTTCAAGACTCAACCATCTGCTGGCAAAGTGATGGCCACAGTAGTTTGGGATACAAAGGGCGTTATTTTGTTGGACATTTTACCTAAAAGAAGTACAATAACAGGAGCATACTTGCTAGACCAGCTGAGGAACACCATCCGCGAGAACCGCCATGGTAAACTCTCCAAAGGTGTTTTGCTGCAACAGGACAATGCAAGAGTCCACACTTGTAAAGTTGCAATGGATGCTGTGGAATGAAATAGGTATGAATTAATACCGCACCCTGCCTACTCACCCTACCAGACCTGGCTCCTAGCAACTTCTTCCTTTTTCCAAATTTGAAAAAGGATATACGTGGACGTCTTTTCCGGTCTGACGAAGAAGTCGTGGCGGCAGTTGAGGAGTGGTTCCATGGAAAGGACCCTGACTTCTTCACTTCTGGGCTGATGGCACATGAACACCGTTGGTCCAAGTGCATAGCCCTGGTGGGAAATTATATTGAAAAAGAAGAGGTAGATCTCAACCCGAAATAGGTTAGGCTGGTTATTTATTGACTCGCCCTCGTATTTTGTAAAATTTTGTTTCAATTTACAGCCTTTTCTTGTAATTTTGATGTAAGTTTTGCATGCAAATAAATTTGGTTAAAGTTAAAGTTTTGCATACAATTTACTTTGATGTACAGTCGAACTTCGGTGACTTGAACAGGTTGGGGGAACGGCAATTTGTTCTAGTCATCGGTGGTTCGACCCAACCATGGTTAAAATGATTTACATACATATACTAAAAAGATATGATTTATTATTATGTCATCTCTTAGCACTGCGTGATTATAGTAGATAATCGTAGTTTGACTTTTATTTATCCTAACATCGGCAAAAAATATAACATATCATGTAAATCCATAAAACAGCAGCTGACAAAATCAGTTATCAAAGCACAAATGTCAGTGATAATATTCATTTAGTACACATACCTTTGCACATACATCTGCCTATGTGCAAGTTGTAACATTTTCTTTATACTATGTTTACTTTTTCTTTTGCAGAGAAAAATAAAAACTACATGTATTGTGAATAATCCACAAAAATATAGCACAATCATATATATGTCAGCTCAAATGAAACAAGTAACATTTAACTCAATAATTAAATTAAACAATAATAATGCTTTTGCCAATCTCATAATGTGTGAAAAACCCGCTGCACAGCAACTTGCAATTAAATCACCAGGAACATCGCATGTAGGGTGTTAATTGGTTCAACCGATAGGTGTGAAATAAAAAGTACTTTTTACCTGGGGTCGGAAATTTAGTTTGAGAATTCCAGCCATCAGTGTTTGACTCATCCAAAGTTTTGCCGGGACCTTGAACTGTGGTCGAGTAAAGTATGGTGTTCCAGTTTTCAGTGTTTGAGTCACCGAAGTTCGACTGAGTATTGATCTTAGTACACAACAATTCTCAAACTATTTAACATACCTTTATTTGCAGGAGAGAAACCCTATGAATGTGATATCTGTGGAAAGAAATTCAAGTACCGCAATCAGATTCCAAAGCATCGACGAGCTCACACAGGTGAAAAGCCGTACTGTTGTAAGATTTGTGACAAGTCATTCACATCAAATATCCACCTCCGACGTCATGAGCGAACACACACTGGAGAGAGGCCTTATAAGTGTCAGCTGTGTCCAAAAGCCTTCACCCAGTGTGGACATCTGCAGGTTGGTCAGAGACCGTGTTGAATGTATAACAATGCCTTTGGTTTTAATTAAGAATGCAGCCAAAAATCCTACAGCTCTTGCAAGTTTTCTTCTCAAAAGGTTTAGTAGCATGTGATGAATAGTTGACCTAGTTTACATCAAAAAGAAATGTCCATGGCTTTGATAAACCGATTGTTAGCAGTTAACCAAGTCTTGAATGAAGACTAACAGTGGATAAAGTTAAACTTTTCTTTATTTCATATTCAGAAATGTTTTGAAATGCAAATTACATATATTTATTTGTAAATATGATGAAAGGGGTTCTTAGGTCTGACAAATGACATTGATTTCTGACTAAATATACAAGTTCTAATTTCATATATTTTTCAAGTAATTTCTTAATTGTAAAGATCTATATATTGTCACAGTATCGTCTTTAATTAGTCTGTTCACTTAAAATACTCAAGCTGTTTCCTTAGTTATAGTTACAAGATTATAAAAGTTATATGTTGCTAGAAGCATTCACTAGTTTATGTAGAAAAAAAAATGTTTTGAAACTTAGATAAAGGATCCTATGACAATTATCATTACAATACACATTTTTTGATCTTAAAGTTAAACAATTTCTTTCTATTGTCCTTTCAGGCTCACATGAGAATACACACAGATGAGAGACCATTTGCTTGTTCAATCTGTGGCCGCGGCTTTCGAGAGAAAAAAGTAATGAAAAAACATGAGACCCTGCATACAACTGAACGTAAATACAAGTGTGGTGAATGTGGGAAAGGATTTCTGCGACAAAGCAACTTGGAATTGCACGCTGTCATGCACCAGAAGGGCAAAGATGGCGCTCCAAGAGAGAGACCTCGTCCTAAAAAGAAGAGGCAGCCGGATGCTGAAATGAGAGAGTTTGTTGCAAATGTTCTGTCCACTGTTAAGAAGGTGGACTCTAGTATGCAAACTGAAACAGTTGTGCAGGAGGTCACAAACACTGATCAGTTCTCAGGGGCAGATAATCTGCATGCTTTTGTGGATTTTGCTGTCGAGCAGTCGGGTGAAGGGTCAAAGATTGAACCGCTGAGTGAAATGCAGACGAGTGAAGAGCAGTACACACTGGTGATGCAGGATGATGGGACCGAGGGTTATCTTATTTCTAATTACGGGACGGGGAACGAGGAAATCGTGTCTATGCCGTCCCAGCAAGTTGAGATTGCCTCTGCATATTCATCTGGTCACGTGATCAGAGATGAAGGAACCGTTGTGTATCAGGGGAACCAGGGGATAGTAAATGAAGGGGTTGAGGTTACAGGAAACCAAATGGACGAACAAAGTGCTGCTGAGCAGATTGTGGATAGCATAGTAGAAGCTGCGGTAAACGCTGATCTGACACATTCTGGCGGGGAGCAGTTAGCCGGGGTCCAGAAGTTGACCAACACACTAGAAGTTGTGGTCACAGATACGGATAAAACAGACATGCCTGTCAGTTAATAAGAAACTTACTGTAGGAAATATGCCTGTGCATTGATGTGTACTTAATTAATGTACACATCATTGAGTGTAATTGCTGTGAATACAAATTTGTTGACTTAGATGGTGATAGAATAAAAAATGTTTGTTGATTGGGATGTCAGAGTTGAATGTTTTATTACTTTCATTTGCAGGTGTCACTCTGTCTCATTTTATCTTCCGATCTATGAGATCTGTCTTAAGTAATGATGGAATTAATTAATTTTCCTAAATGGGGGCCTCAACTTATTTTCAACTTTGACCCCTGATGCTATCATGGAACCATGCCTGTACAATATACCTTGTAACAAATAATTGTTCTTTCCCACCACTGTCGGGAGCAGTTTCATACCACAACATCAATAAATAAGTTTTTATCGTGACCATTATGTTGTGCAAAAGTTTTTAAATCCCATCTTTGGTTGTGTCATGATTAACACGCATATATACTTCACATAAAAAAAGGTAATTGATTTATGTGCATTAACTCCGTCTGCTCTTTCCTTCAGGTTTTAAGAGAATGTTTGTGGTGCTCATGTCAAAGCTATTTCATTGTATAAAGGTGATCCGGTTTGGTTATTCCTGTTCCTAAATTGAAGCATTGTGAATGATAAGAGAGATTTCACTTGTGGTTTTTATTTATACATAATTAGAAGAAATGTTCATGTGTCAGTCACATAGAAAGATGTGATAATAGTATACATAAAGAGAAGAAATATTCATGTGTCAGTCACATATAAAGATGTGATAATAGTATACATAAAGAGAAGAAATATTCATGTGTCAGTCACATATAAAGATGTGATAATGGTATTCATAAAGAGAAGAAATATTCATGTGTCAGTCACATATGAAGATGTGATAATAGTATACATAAAGAGAAGAAATATTCATGTGTCAGTCACATATGAAGATGTGATAATGGTCTTTATTTGTTAATTTTGTTGACTTGCTTTTCTTGGAGCCCTATTATGTATATGGTGGGGTGTTAAATTGAATGTGCTGTATGGCCAATACTTGCAGCCTGTCAATAACCCTTTACATCATATAGACTCAATTTGATGTATTGGCAAACAGAGCAGACCCGAATCAGAGCTTTCTGATCTAGGTCTGCTCTTTTTGCTTATACAATATTGTAGCTCATTTTCTACACAGTCTGTGTGGCAAAGAAAATTTCATGTTTTCATGTACCATTTTAAGTTCAGTTAATTAATATTCATCAAGTCATAAATTTGTACATGAATATTCAAGAGGTAAAGGGTTAAAGCATGAGATTAATGTGTGTTTTTACACGAGGTTGAGTGGGGAGAGACTTTACATGATCTGGAATGTTAGTTTTCTGTAGTTTCCTGTTTGTTATATGAAGTAACTATGAAATATGAAATGTTAATTCATAGTTTTTCAATGACTTGTAAATAATGCTGTACTTTAATGATGTGCTTTTTTCTTTAATAAGGATATTGCTTTTATTGGTAATGTTTTGTTTAAGTATTGATCTGCCAATACATGTATACATTTGAAATAAGAAGAATTGTCCAATGTTATTTTTGTCCTGTTTTGAATGAATCTGATTGGAAGAACTTGAAAGCTTTTAGTCTGTTTTTTTTTCTTTTACTGTTATTTAAGAAAAAAAATATACATTTGGAGTATGGTATTCAAAACGATGACAGATTTTTTCTTATGTGCTAGTACACAGTGCTACTATATTGTTAGATTTTCGTCCATGCAACAAATATTAAACTTGAGCAACCAGTACAGTAACCCTCTGACATGTTGATATATTTACCTGTAATTTAGAAGTTTTGCACTCCTGAAATTTTAATTGAATTTTGACACTAAATTTAGATTTGTTTTATTTTCTTCATTCACCTTTTACCTTGTATATGTTTTGATACCATGCCAAACAAAGCAGACTCCATTTAAAGATATTCTGAAACTTAAGTGAAAGGAGTTGTCTCCTCTGTTTGTCTATGCAGTATTATTCCACACAGTCTGCAGGACAAAGGAAAGTCAGCTACTTCATATAGCAGTCACAGATCATATAATTTTTCTTCAGCAAGTCAAATTTGTACAAAAATATTCATAAGATAAAAGGTTAATGACTCTGACACAACAATATGAAAACTAGTGACAAATAACTCACAGTGCCATAACTGTAGGCAAGACATTGATGACTGATAAAGTGTTTATATGGTTTATTTTTTCTCTGAGTGCATGTGGGATGATGGAAAATCTCCTAGACTTATTTACAGAGAAAGGTGACCGTATGAATCAAGTGTATATTAAATAATCTTGTGAATGATTGGTTCAGTCCTGTCTTTACCTGCCAATTGAGTCAAGTTGATGCTTAGTTCAGGTAGTTGCTGAACTGAGTTGGAATATGATACTGTTAAAACTTAAAGGAGACTGGGAAATGGTAGGTTGGCTGCTTAACGAAGATGGCTGTACAGATTTACTTGTACTTACACAGGTTTATTTGTTTCAAATGAATCAATACTGACTTAACCATTCCAGTAAAAAATAGTTTTACCAATTGTGATTCTAGTAAATAGTAATGTGAAATGAAATTATTAAATGACAGAAGTTAAGCAGAAATAATGAAGTATTTCCAAAAGCCTTTATGATAATTATTATTATTATCATCATCATTATTGTTTTGAAAAAGAGCACATATAGAATTGCCAGGAGACATTAAGCATAAACTGTGCCATCGCATACACATACAAGTATTGTTTATTCCATTATCCCTAAAAACAAAGTAATGAATATCATATGTCTCCTCTGTTTGCTCATAGTATTGTAGCTCAGATTCTACATAAGCCTGCATGGCAAACAAAAAGTATCTAGTCATGAATTTGTACATGAATATTTATAAGTATCAGATTAAGTGTAGTTTCTATTTTTCCAGGAATTGGAAGCCAGGGGCCATATTCATAAAGCTCCTTAGTTTTTAAGGAAAATAATTCCTTAGCTGGAATAAATCTCATAAGGTGCTTTATAAATAAAACTTAAGGAAGATCTTTAATAACTATGGGAAATCTAAGTGATTTTAAGGAAAATCTTAGAAACTAAAGGATTTTTTTTCCTATAAAGGAGCCTCATGAATACTGCCCCAGGTTTACATTGAGAGTAGTGGCCAGGCCCAAATGCACCATGTATTTTCACCTGAGCACAACATGCTCAAGGTGAGCTTTTGTGATCACCCTGCATCCGTCGTGTGTCATGCGTTGTCAACAATTTGCTTTAAATGACATCTCTGAAACTGCTGGACAGAAATTTAATTACACTTGGCAGGGGTGAACCTTCACAAAAGTTGCTAAAATACACTTGATCCATGTAGAAGTCTGGTTGCCATGGCAATGGAAAGAAGAAAAAAAATTAAAACTTTAAAAATTATCTCCTTAAAAATACTGGCCAGATTTCAAAATGTTTTTGTACAGATGTTCCGCGGGTAACCCTCTACCAAGGTTGCTAAAATTATTCTGATCCATTAAAAAACATGGTAACCAGGGGCAGCGCTAATTTGCCTTAAATTACCCTCTACCAAAACTGCTCAAACAAAACTGATCCCTTGAAAATTCAGCTTCCTAGGGATTATTTAGAAAGTAAACTTACACAAACCTGATGGTAATATTAATGACTATATCTTGCCAATGCTGACTTGGTATTGGACCACTATCTCCAATGGCCCATGAAGTGTAAAAAATGTCATATTTAACTTTGTTTACATTCTAACATCCACATTTATGAAGCAGTCTCAATCAGATGTAAACATAACGTTAAATAAACAAAGGATTATAATGCTTTGTATGGGAGTTATGGTCCATAATACTTAAGGTTCCCTTTAGAGCAGTGGTACTCAGGTGAGCAATATATGCCCATCATTGCCCTCTTGTTTTCAATCCTCAAAGTGTTTATTAATGACTAGATAAACAAAGTTAATATATTTACATTGTTGAGAAATAAAATATTAAAGCCAAGTATGGTGTAATATGATCATAAGTATTAACCCTTTCCCTCATAGAGAAAACCATGAAAAGACCTATGCGAACAGCATAAAACCAGATCAGCCTGCGAGTAACTCGCAGGCTGATAAGGTTTTATGCTGTTCGCTGCTCCTCAGTGGTCTGGAAATGAGGACTTTATAATTAAATTTGGTAAGGTTTAACTGTGGTTTTCTGCATATCAGGCTTTATGTGGTACCTATTGAGTGCGTCAAAATGAGTCTATATGAGGGAAAGGATTAAGATATATTGTGTGCTTAATACACTATAAATTACTACGGTATGTAATAATGGTTGAATTGGGCATTCAAGCTGGATAAGTTAATAGTCATCTTATGTCCTTAACTTTGTTGCCTCTGTTAACTAAACCGTAAAGTTGTTCCTTTGTACAAACTTGAAAACCGAGTAATAAAAATGCTCATATATTTAATACTTCTATGAAGTAATATTACATTTTTTCTTTATGCTTACACATATGTCAGACTACCTTTTGTATTAAGGTATATACAGGCTGACTTTGTTGAAATAAATTGAGTAAAAATATTTCTTCTAGATCATAATACTTATTTTCATCCCTTGGTCAGAATATAATACCGGTAGTTTTACTTTTTTCTACCATGCTTATTATAACCAGGTGATAACCCATGCGGGTGCTAATGCTCGTCTGTTTTTGCCAACATTAAATATTTTTATTAAACATTAAAAAAAATTTGACCTTGAAAAACACAAACTAAAACTGTATGCCTTTACATACAAAGATGAAGTAATATACCCTTTAAATTTGACCTTTGACCTTGAAGTAATATACCCTTTAAATATGACCTTGAAGGATGACCTTGACCTATGCATGGAATAGAATGTTTACAACACAAAGATGCAAAATTTAAAGACAAAAAATTGCAATGGCTAATCCATTGAGATTTCGATAATCAACACAATAACATAAAATTTGAAGACATTTTTTTTTTAAAATGCTCTAACTTTTTTATGTCTAGCAATCATGACTAAAATCACACCTGCTCAGGTTCATATGATGACAAATCAGTATACAAAGTTTTAAAAAAATGACAGAGAAATATATATATATTAAACCTTGTCCAAAGTTATGGTAAAATAAGGTCAAGGTCGGTTGATGAAATATTGAGGTGTATCTGAATAGGCCTTGTCAAAATGAAAGCCACAAGGAAATCACATGTGAAATATCAGAGCCCTGTTGATAATGGTTCTGAAATGACAGGCCTTTTAGTTTTCGAAAGTTACAGTAAAAATAGGTCAAAGGTCAAATATTTGCATATGTCTGGATAGGCCTTGTCATTATGAATATGCATACCAAAAATTAAAAGTTGTATATTGAATAGTAGAGAAGTTATGGTATAGTTTCTTTATAGTTTTTTGGCCCACCATGTTTACCCTCAACCTATACCAGCTGTCGTATAGTGCTAGTACATCCACACCCCTTGCTGATGATTGCAAACTGCTTATCCAGGCTATTGTGTCATAAGCACTGATTAAATAAGGTGACACATAGGGATCACTTTTCTGTCGTCTGTCCGTTTTTCAATCTGTCACAATTCAGCAGGTGACACACTTGTTCTAGAGAACACTTTCTTTAATCAGCTCCCAAACAGCATATAATTGGACTTCCAGTACACGAAAGCTTCATTGCAGGTCACAATTAGGCCTTTCACTTAGAGAGATTCATGAATTGTTTGTTTGCACTTATTTGACCCAGACCTCTTAACAGATAGATAGGTAGGGATATTTTGAGATAAGCTTTTGAAAGGGGCTGTCTGATCAGAGTCTTCTCTGTTCAAGCAATATTGTAGCTCAGATTCTACAGTTTGCTCGGCAAAGAAAAGTCCATTATTTAATATGCCATATTAACCTTATTTAATAAGTAATTTTTTAATCAAAATTAAATCAAGATTGGTTGTACTTTTGGTTGTACTTTTCAATAAGAAAAACAGTTTTGTTTTCCAAAAGAAATGTTGATGTTTTTCTTAAAAATATAGCACAAGAATGCTACTTTTAGGTATGGCCCCAAAATACAAATGCAATACTTAATTACTGCATTTAACAAAGAAAAAAACATATCTGAGTTACCTTCATTTTTATGTATGGAAAATGAAAAAAATAAAAAAATAATATCAGTTTTTTGGTTTCTTAATACATTTATAAAATTTCATAATTTAGACATTACATGTACATACCCTTTATCACTCAGCTGTATCTCTCTTCACCATGTCAGACAACAGAAAAACAGTTAAGATTGAAAGCATTTCTTATTAGATTTTACAGTGTAGCATTAAATCTGACCAACCTGCAAATTTTCAAGGAAGATTTAACATTTGTTAAAGAGCCTGCGGTCCAGTGGCTGTATATAGGTAATTGCTTTTTGGACCCAAAATTCAGAGAACCCTGTTGCAGCAAGAACCTTTTCTGACTTTCCCAGCCCAACCAAAGAATATTGAGAGGAAATGAACATGTAAATATGAATGTAAAACATTTAGTTCTAATAGACTAATCAGTCAGGATCATTTTTCAAAAGACCAAAGTATAAACAATAAAGAAGTGCTGGCTATCGCAAAATATGACTGTCCTGCAATTTTATCAGTTCAAGGGTCGTAACTCTGGAGTGTTGGGGACATTCTGACTGATTTTTAAACTTGATCTAGATACTGTGCCAATATATATTGGGACAAAGTTTGGCAAAATCGGTTAATGTTTTTAAGTGTTAGAGAGCAAAGTAAGTTTTGCAATTTTTCATCAACTCAAGGGCTGGTTATCAAACTTAGTTGAGAGATTGTGCCCATATACATTGTGACCAAGTCTGGTAAAGATCGGTGCACATTTGTTTGAATTAGAGTGGACAACCTCAGTGGACATGGACTCAGATGTGCCAAGCCGCCACAGGTGAATTTATAATATGTCCCATCATTTGACAGGCATATAAAAACCTGAAAAAAAAAAAAAAAAATATATATATATATATATATATTTTTTTTTTTTTTTTTTTTTTTTTTTTTCAGTTTATGCAGTTGGTGCTAATAGGTACATCACTGCCACAAATTACTATTAACAGAAAATTTGTCTGGAATTGGCTCCAAATAAACACTTTGTAATACCTTCAGGCAAATTTCATTTTCTTTTCTGTAAGAAAAAATATTTTGCAAATAATTGATATTAAATATTATCATAGTAAATGTTCATAATTCATGTCAACTTAGACACATACATGAATTTTTGAAAATGGTATTGGTGGAATGCACTTCTACCTAATTAATGATTGTAAGAATGCTTAACCCTAAGAATTACTGCCAGAGTTCATGCCAGAACGATACAGTAATGGCCAATTAGGTCAGTATGGAATTTTCAGAATGTCCCAAGTTACTTGCAGGCTGATCTGGTTTTGCACTTACTGTGAACATATTTTATAAAAAGTTCTCATGTGCTAAAATCACTCAGAAAGATCATAAATCTGTTAAAAAAGATATACTGTTATATATCAAAACCAATGCTGTAAACAAAAAGATAAAAGTTTACATGTATAATAAAACTAGATTTATTACTTAAAGTGATAACAAAACTAATCATGGAAGATGCTATCCCAGTTCATGCCACAGACTCCTATAAAGTATTTATCAAATTTCCTAATCATAGAACCATGACCCTTACCCCAAACCTCTGAAATTCAACCTTTAGCTATCCCTCTCCCTCAAAGAGGATACCATGAAAAGAACTATGCGAACAGCATAAAACCAGATCAGCCTGCGAGTAACTCACAGGCTGATCAGGTTTTATGCTGTTCGCTGCTCCTCAGTGGTCTTGAAATGAGGATTTTGTAATTAAATTTGATAAGGTTTGAGTTTGGCTTTCTGCAGATCAGGCTTTATGTGGTACCTATTGAGTGCGTCAAAATGAGTCTATATGAGGGAAAGGGCTATGCTGAATGACAATGATATTAAAGAGGCATGTTAGAGGACTCAATATAACAAGGGTTATAACAGTGCATGTATAACTTAGGGTTTTCTGTAGTTTTTTTTTTCAAATGGGAGTCAAGCAGGATATCAAGAGAAGCAGGGACCCAGTAAAATCACCAGGTAATATCCTCACCTGGAAACTCACCTATGAGGAGTGTTTACCCTACCCCCTTTACTTTTGATGTTTTACCTCCTACTCCAAACAACAACAAGGTCCATGTTACCTGGTGATATTTAGAGAAAGAAACAAAATTTTGGGTCACTTACATAATTTTTTTATCATTTTGTATGCTGTACAAAAGTAAAGCATGGTTTTAATAAGAAGATATATCACAAAATCCTATTTACAGAAGCAAAATCCGCACATGAGAGTGTTTGATGTCAAGAAACCTTGCGGACAGTCTTCAATAAGTTGAGAAGTTCCAAGCGGATCTTATTACCCTCGGATGAGTTCATGTTTAGAGCAGTGCCTTTAATCAGTATCCCTTTGCTTCCATACACTGGAGACCCTGAAAAATTATAAATATGATATAATTAAGGTTTTTCAATCAATTTGTGATTTTGTCTACACGTGACTGATAAAGTGCTGGCTCACTACAAATATAATGCTAAAGACAAGTAATCTGATACTAAACCCAGTCACTAATGCCATCATAGGCCACTTGGACTTTAATTTTGCAACCAGAGATTGAACCAACAACCTCCCTGCTAAATTCACTAAGCCACCAAAACCAGTTAAATGTTTTTGACTATATATCATCAAAGTACTGAGAGGAAAAGATATTATAAACATAATGTCACATGAAACTCTGAAGAGCCTTGAACTTTCTATTTTATCAAGCAGAAAATGTACTGCCTGAATAAAAAAGATTTAAAACTTCACAAAATAATAATTTGAATAGGTCAAAAGTTAAATGTTTCTTTTCTGTATTTCTAATGCCACTGCATGTGGTCGGTTATTTGTGTTTCCATAAAATTTTGATATAATTCATTACAATATTAACTAGACTTTACTCATGATGCTAAATATTATAATTGTCAGTATCTTCTTAACCCTTTCCCTCATAGAGGAAACCATGAAAAGACCTATGCAAACAGCATAAAACCAGATCAGCCTGCGAGTAACTCGCAGGCTGATCAGGTTTTATGCTGTTCGCTGCTCCTCAGTGGTCTGGAAATGAGGATTTTATAATTAAATTTGGTAAGGTTTAACTGTGGTTTTCTGCAGATCAAGCTTTATGTGGTACCTACTGAGTGTGTCAAAATGAGTCCATATGAGGGAAAGGGTTAAACAATAAATGAATTTACAAAACACTATGAATTGCATTAAATATTACCAACATTTACTAAGAAATAAAATTCTAGTCAGTGATATGTCGTTCATAACTTAAGAACCTGTAAATCAATGCTTTAAAAAATTGCATTTTTGAATGTAAAATACAGACTCAGGAGATTGAAGAACTAGGAAAGGAACAAGAAGAGTACCTGTTTTGATGACCTCGCCTTTCTCAATCACCATGACAGTAGATTTAGGGATGCCCATAATGTCCAAGAGAGTCTCAGTGGATTCCTGGTCCAGATGCCGTGTACTCTCAGTGTAGATGGCCAGTTTTGGCAGGTCCTGCAGGCTGAGAGCATAGGCATTCTCCTTCACCTGGAACATTAAGATTGTTACACAGAGATTGCAGGCATGCTTCACTCATTTTGTTTGTTTTTTTGGTTTAACATCCCATCAACAGTATTTCAGTCATTTGGAGACTATGTCTACTTGAGACAGTGCTGCCACACTGCAGGATCATGCCATAGACATTTAGCATGATACCACACCCAGTCACATTATCTCGACACTGGGCCAGCCAGTCCTGGAATTATGCTGAGCACAAAGCAAGGGAGCTATACCAGTATTGTTTTTAGCTCACCAGAACATAATGTGCTCAAGGTAAGCTATTGTGATCACGCTGCGTTGTGTGTCGTCCATAGTCAACAATTTGCTTTAAACAACATCTTCTCTGAAACAGCTGGGTTAAAATTGATGGAACTCGGCATGAATGATCCATGGGTGGTGCTCCACAATAGCTGCTAAAATAAACTAGCTCCATTTAGAACTATGATTGCCATGGCAACAAACACAATTTTATTTAAAAAAACTTTAAAATCATCTCCTCCAAAACCAATGGTCAATATTTAATTTAATTTGGCACAAACGGTCACCTTATAGTGCTCTAACATAATTTACCATAATTTATAAAATGAAGATAATCTCATGAAAAATGAGGCCCCTAGGGGCTCAGCTATTTTCCTTATATATTCTATATAGAAAATTTCAACATTCTTCTATTACGAAGCCAAAGGCCATGATTTAATTTCATTTAGCACAAATGGTCACCTTATGGCTGTCTACCATAATTGTTAAAAAAAAATGATCCCTAAAAACATAAGGCCCTCAAGGTATCGGCTTGTTTCCTTATATAGTCTATTGATAATTTCAAAATTCTTCTTTTATGAAACCAATGATTAGAAACTTATTTATTTTGGCACAAATGGTCACCTCATTACTGCCCACCATATTTGCTAAAATAAAGTTGATCCCTTGAAAAGTGAGACCCCTAGGGGGTCAGCTAGTTATATACGGTACTCTATATAGATTTTTTTTTAAAAATTCTTCTTCTATGAAATTAATGATTGGCACAAATGGTCACCTAATGACAACCGACACAGGGTGATGTGAAAAACTCCAATGGTGAGCGAAAAAAGAAAGACAGACAAATGTAACCAAGTAAAATCCTACAGCCCAGAGCTGAAATCAATCTCAGGACCCTTAGAATGTGAAATGGACACTACCACCTACCTACATAGCGCGATAGTACAAGTGCCATTTTAAATATCACTACATACATTCCCTCTTTTCAAGATTCTGTCCTCAGATTCCTAGAGAATGAATGTCTGTGAGACTTAATATATGGAGACTATCACGAGTAATAAATGGCACTTAGGTAAAATCCTACTGCTAATCCTACTTTAATCAAACTTGAGACCCACAATATGCAAGTCAAACAATCTACCATGTTGCTATGGTAAAAAAGAATAACTACCTTTTTATACTATTATTTGAAAAAGAGAAACAAAATCAGGCATATCTAAAATCTACAAATCATGGTTAATTCTAGTTTATGGTATTACAATGTTACCTGTTTATAGGAGATAACGAAGTTGGAGCGTGCCCATGTTACTATCTCAGACACGGTCATCTTGCGTTTCCAGGACGTCCACTTCCAGACAGCGAGCCACATTCTGACAAGGAAGTGAAGATGGTTGGCATCCTCCCACAAGTGGCACAGAATGGTGGTGAACACATTTGGGGTCTTGGCTCTGAAATTGTCCCGTTACTTTCTAAATATATTTTCTCATCAATAACAGTTTGCAAGTTGAAATCATTAGTTAAAACTGCATAAAATTAGATGTTTTTCAGCAATATTCAAAATTTTGAACATCCAAATCCCCATTGACCGCTAGCAAAATCTTTTTTTTTCTAAATATGTTGTTAAATATTCATTAATGAAAACCCTGAGAAGAACAGGTAAGCTCTTGAAACAACTTGATATTTATCACTCTTTCTATATGCATTATGTTTTGAAAATTTCCGAAGGGTACCTTGATTTTTTTAACATGTCAAACTGAATTGAGAGGATATTTACCCTTCTTCATTCAAATATTTATGTAATCAATACTTCCAATGTTTGTCAGTAAACTTATTATCCCATCACATTGAGTCAACTGATACAGTCTATACACTGCACAGCATAGAAAAAAATAATTGTTTCATACACCATTTAAAATTCAATAAATTAATATTCATTTAGTCATAAATTTGTAAATGAATAATCATAATTATTTTCATGAGGTAAAGGTTACTTTAACTAATTTCCAGTGAGAGACCCCTATCATTGTTGATCTCACAGAAAACAAAACAGTTTCAAAAGCTCAAACTTACTTGGTTGGTTTCACACCAGTTGGGTTGACCATGGCAAGAGACTTGAACATTTGCTGTTTTGACAGACAAAGATGTATCCCAGTATACACGCTGCATGAGCTGGTCACCAAGAGGTCCACCCTGGAGCAGTGCCAAAGATGTGTAAACTGATGTACAACAGGGCTAGACTTTTCATCATTATTTCAGTGTTCCTTGTCTCCCACCATGTGTATGCGCAATTCAGATCCTGTTCTTAAACTAATATTCTACATGTTACACCAGCATTTCACTGGTTGGGGATATAGGTACATGTATTTGGCAACTGCTTATCAATTTTTATCATTTTTTTTTTATCCGACTTTGAAATTAAATTGTTTTTTAGCCAATGGAATTAAGGTATAATGTGAGAAAGAAAATGCAAATGATAGTCTGACAGGGAGAGGAGTTAAAGTGGAGAGGAAATTTCTGAACCTCCAAGATAAACAATGTTTGAAATCACAAAGACAGAAAAAACATTACATTGAGTGAAAGAATACGAAGAGGCAATAAAAATGAGTAACAAAGGTACCTATTTATCAGCATTCTGCCTACATTACGCAAGATTAAATGGCATTGAATAAAAAACTTACCTTTTGATGCCTATTTCAGCCAGAAAGTCTTTAACAAATTCTGCTTTTTCTTCCACTGAATACTGATAAATTACATCATCTAGTTTAGCTTTTGGTTTACATAGAAAAGTCCCTGAAAAAGTGTAGAAAATGAAAATGTTCAGGTAAAGAAAGTATGATTAACCCTTTCCCTCATAGAGGTCACCATGAAAAGACCTATGCGAACAGCATAAAACCAGATCAGCCTGCGAGTAACTCGCAGGCTGATCAGGTTTTATGCTGTTCGCTGCTCCTCAGTGGTCTGGAAATGAGGACTTTATAATTAAATTTGGTAAGGTTTAACTGTGGTTTTCTGCAGATCAGGCTTTATGTGGTACCTATTGTGTGCATCAAAATGAGTCTATATGAGGGAAAGGGTTAAACTCACATACCAGTGATAACACATTAGTTCATGGTATAAGCTAAAAATGTATTTTTTTATCCTAAAAAGGTTGCCATAGTCAAAAACATGCAAAAATACTCAAACTGATTATTTTTATTTGTGAACATTTCATCAATATATTTAACCCTTTCCCTCATAGAGGACACCACGAAAAGACCTAAGCGAACAGCATAAAACCTGATCAGCCTGCGAGTAACTCGCAGGCTGATCAGGTTTTATGCTGTTTGCTGCTCCTCAGTGGTCTGGAAATGAGGATTTTGAAATTAAATTTGGTAAGGTTTAACTGTGTTTTTCTGCAGATCAGGCTTTATGTGGTACCTACTGAGTGTGTCAAAATGAGTCCATATGAGGGAAAGGGTTAAACAATAAATGAATTTACAAAACACTATGAATTGCATTAAATATTACCAACATTTACTAAGAAATAAAATTCTAGTCAGTGATATGTCAAATAACACATTTTGCTTAAAATTAATGACAAAAGTATTATTTGATGTCACATTTATATTGCACTAAACTTTGATGTTATACAGCAGCTAAGTATTCATTAATAAGAAACTGTCTTTAATATGGTAATATGATAAGTAAAGTGTAGTATAACTGCACAAGACTACCCATCAAGTCGTTCAATTTCTTAAAACATGGTATGTTGATGGTAGATTATTATAGAAAACTCATAATTAATGTTATCATCTCAAATTACCACATGCATGTACAAAGTGTAGTTATGATTGAATATTATCATATGACAATTGTACTTCCTTGCCAGGTGGTGATCTCTTTTTCTTCTTTTATTGTAATGGCTAGCAATCATTTTCTGATTATATAATGGCAATACTTTAGACCTTACGGTCAAGGATTTCCCACTTGTGTCCGGGTCCCGTTTTTTGCTGAAGAGACAGCAGCGGAAGAGACAGTAGTCGGATAAAAGGAGGTCTGGGTGCGATACCCTAGCTCATTTTGTGAATAGACCCCTTGGTTCTTTTACGTGCCCGGTGTATAGCACCGATACACGGGAGACAAGTTTCTGTGTAAAACCAGTACTGAGTACTCCAAATTCCCATGGCAACCCCATTTTGCGAAGTGCCAGGCAAGGATGCATCTGGTAACAATTTTATTTGTCTTTGGTTTGACGCGGTCACCGGAGGAAGTGCCCCGGCTGAGATTTGAACCCAGACCTCCCGACTGCAATACAGACACTCTACCACTGAGTTATTGCGCTGTAAGCTGTGTCTGTGGGATTACACGAAGTCTTTATCTTACAAATATATTGTCATGGATTTTTTTTAAAACTATTTACAATAACATACAAACCTGATTCTTTCACTTACAGGGTGAATGCTCTGCAAATTATGTTATAGGTCATTCGCATTTTTCTACCTTTATATACAAATAAGTTTTATACCATGAAATAATCCCCAATTAACCTGAAATTCATCCCCAAACCTTAAATAACTCTTTAGAACATGGTAAACATGATCTTGAACTTCTTGAAGCCCATTCTTAAATGAGAAATTACGCTCTGTCTAGAAATTCCACTTAGTTGAGAAAAATATGGAGGAATCAAATTCAGGGCCTTTTGCTAAGAGGGCAAATTCTCTTATCTAGTGAGTGACACAATCACTAACACATTCTTCTCCTCCTTAATGCAAAAATATAAAATCTATGATGTGACTTCTCTTTTTCTTTCACACTATTTTGAATACCATCAACAAAGTGTCAAGTTATCAATCCTGTAACTTACCTGGAAGATTAGGTATAATGACTCTGTATCCCAGTTTAGAGAAGGTATACAAGAAAGGTGTCAACTCTTTATGAGATCCACATGTACTTGGAATGCCCACCACTACTGGGATTTTATCACTGCAATCTGCACCAGGCATAGAGTCAACAAACCCAGTATCGAATACAACATTATCGTACTCAAACCACCATCCATTACATGTTGATATAAACAAAAAATTCAATGCCGCTGCAGAATCAAGGTCTACAGTTTCAACTGAATTTGTGACAGTTAACTGATCATCCGGTTGTAGATGTTGAGGCTTTATGACAGAAGTTTTTTCTTTGAGTTTCAGCCTAGAAGACTTAAGTTTAATAGCGCTAGAACATATGTTTCTATGAATATGCTCACTTTTCAATTGTTTTATTTTACATCGGTATGGAGTTCGTCTGTATTCGAATAGAAGGTCGAGTTTTCCTAACAACTTTCTGAAAGTATATGACCTCCACATATTGAAGTCTTACATTTAAATCAAAACATAACTTGATTTAAAGTCTGGTAAATACTGACATAATTCATAGATATGGCTCTTTTTTTTTTTTTAAAGTAAACACTCAAAAGGTCATTTGCCGGTTCATATTTAGTCCACGGGCGCAGCCATGTTGCTTGGTGTACGTGAGATATACACAAGCGTATGAGCTGTCATTTGTCATATCTAAATAATGTTTTTTATCACGTGATCACTTTACCAGGCGCACGAATATAGTTTATTTTGATGCAAAGGTGGCTCGCAAATAAATTTGATAGTAAATCTGCAGCGCTCGGTCATTTTAGACCGTTACAATAACCCATGCGAAGTCCAAAACAAATCATTGCAACATACTAATTAATAATCACATCAATCTACCGACCTGAGATATTTCCAAGGGTTATTTCTTACACTAAACTAGAACTCCGCGAGCTGGATGTGCGTGACGATGACTTATCAGTTGACAGTAAAGTTGTCAGTTTGTCACTTGCTTTTATCAACAGAGAAAGGCTTATAAAGATCAAATAAAAATGTAAGGACTATTATAAATTAAACATATTTACAAGTATAATGAAATATAATTACTTTTTTTTGTTTTTTAATCCTTTAAACATACACATCAAGTTTCAAGTCATTCAAACTTATGGTGAAAGAAAATTACTCTGAACAAGAAATGCTCAAAGAAAAACTATCAAAGGGAAATAACTCAATTCAATCTATAAATTTATAGAGTATGTTGTAGATAAAGTACTGCATGTAAATTCAAATCAAAGCTCTGATAGCGCTGAGAGAACAGGAATGATGCATTTCTTTTGTTTATCAAAGTGAATTTAATTTTGGTTATCGAATTGCAGCTCTTCAAGCACTCTTTCATTTGAGACACACACAACTTCAGTGCCTACAGCGCTTTGATTTTTAGAAAGGCCGACATTCCCCTCCTATTTCGTTTCCCCTCCCATGTACAGTGCTTCGTTTGCTGACACCTTCGTGCAAATGCACTGCACCTGAAAGATATATATGCCAATCATATTGTATTGGCAGATATGGGTCTATGGCATACTGGAATTTGTAAGATTTCACCTTATCTGCCATGGCCGCTATTATTGTAATTATTAAAATGTCGGTGTAAACTAATTAATTTAATTAGTTACAATTTGCAAGTTGTCCGCATTTTAAAGGGTCCATTTTGTAATTAAATACAGAAGTAACTGACCTAATTAGTTATTATTTGCATATTATTCGTTCGTTTACTGACCACCAAGGCTTTCGTTTCTGACAAAAAAAAAAAAAAAAAATCAGTGAGTTAATTATGTAGAGATAGGGTACTGAACTTGATTTGGTACTGAAGGCCAAAAAAGTCTAAATAGCAGATATGTTGACAGGCTTGAAATATATCCTGTCGATGATGTAGAATGCAGTTGTTAACTTCCGACTGTGCCCCGGTATCTAGTTAGGTCTATTGTCGAGGAAGTTAATTTACGGGAGCTGATGTTTTTTTAAGAGCTGATAGCACTGTGAGAACAGTTTTTTTTAATTTGATAAAGTCGCATTATTTTAGAGCACCAAAGTAAAATTTATAAACGAGGATCAAATTTTCAAGTGATGCCAATAAACCTATTGTTTTAAATCCGCTTTAACCTTAGTGAACATGGTCATTACAAGAAAAGGTTAACACACCATCTGTCTTTAAGTGGACAGCTTACAATAATCATATTGCCACTCTTATTCTCCCTATTTCTCTTGCCTACAGTTTATAAGATTTATATTAATATGTGGAAAACAATCTAAAACAGCAAACTTTCAATATTTAAAGATGTATTCGGCTCAATTTTCAAATAAATATTGGACATGAAAACATTAAAGTTGTAAAACAATATCTACGTAAATGTTCCAGTACAAGTCGGTCGGAGAAACCATTATTATTCAAGAGTTTACGGAAATGCGTCCGCCATTATCGGAATGGCTCGCTGGTAATTAATCATGCATTCAGTCTCAAGAAGGGTCACCGATACAAAATGGCTGAACATCATTCTGAAAGCGACGAAAAATAAAGTTCCATATTTGGGAGAAAAAATGAGGAATTGGGGGCAATCATGCTTTCCTTTGTTGAAGTAATAGACAATTTTCAAACTGAAACTATACATGGTTGCTTTTAGTTACGATGTCGAAACGTCTTGTGGCGAATCCTTCGGGCCACCGACGTTACGATTCCATGTTCATAATTTATTGGAGCAAAATTGATTTTCGTAAATACGGCTTGACAGCGGATTTTGAAACTATAAATCGGTGTATCTTATGAAAGTGTTACCGATTTTGGTCGTATTTTCAAAAGAAAACACTTTGCAACCCTTCAATACACAAACATTTTCAAAATCATCGGATTTCGTTTCCGAGTTGAATGATACCGGAAGATCAGATTAGAACACAGTAACACACGTCGGTTTCAGAAAAAGTGCTTACAAACTTCGAAAATGACATTGACGATACTTTTCTCGCTTTGTGATAGGAGATTAATTGTCAATAGATAGCCCAATGTGTTTTTAGTTGCATATTTTTGCTCCATCTTCTTGAAAAATCAGCGGTTGTGAATCATGACCGCTCTGCTCCATAGAGTATATAGGGACGGATTTACTACCGTGTCGAGCGCTAGCGAGACACAAGGTAGTAACATTACTTCTAGGTTGCTTTATGTAAAGAAGCGTGTCTAATGTTGTTGTAATGCTGCCAGTCCCCCACAAAGACAAGTATTTGGACAATAACGTACAGTCCGTTTGTTGCAAGATTCCAAGACGTCCAAACTATGTTAGGTAATCATCATGTGCACCGTCAGTCAAAATGTCGACGGGTTTTTAAAATTTTCGTTATGATCATGTAGCTTTGCCCGTTTCAGTCTTTCGACTTTCCGTGGAATATAAATGTTGGTCTCTATATTTTCATACGTGTTTTAACATACAACTTTTTGCCAAGAATTTGTAGGGATAAATGTTGGCCCAAATGCATCTTTTCTACCGGTCACGTGTGTCTATACTGTGATGGAATAATGTTTTACAATAGCACCGTTAAAAACGGCGACATTATGGAAAATATCTACTGTAATACAGACTAATGACTAGCGCACCGTCGCATCGCATTGTCGTGTGTTGTTTGATATTGTCGTGTGTCGTTTACAATTGTCGTGCTTCATCTGAAGAAGTACATATCTATATCAGGATATATGTATAGCAAAAATATATGTGCAAATACACGAATATAAAACAGAGAGGAAACGAAACAGTCTAGAAGCCGACCTTCTCATTCAAAACCAAATGATGAACTGCAGTTTTCATGGCTGTGACGCGCTGGCACAAGAACCGCAGAATTTTCAACACAATCTTGATTATTAAAAACGCGCGCGTGTGTGTTTTCTCTGGTATTGCATGTTGAAACATGGCAAGGAACTTAAGAATGTGGGTGGGTTCAACTTAAGAAAAGAAGAGAAATTCAAAAATATTACTTTATGTATAAAGTTAGTAATAATAATGTGCCAAACTATATTTAGACTTATTCCCACCCCTTGATAAAGATAGAACTAGTTATCCTGTAAGAAATTATTCAAATTATACAATCCCATATTGTAGGACTGAAACAATTAGAAGGTCTTGTATTCTATCATCCATTTTGCTCTGGAATGGACTTAAAGATAATATAAAATCTTCATCTTCTATATCCGAATTTAAAAACAATCTTTCACGTGATGAAGTTCTTACTATTCCAAATTAGTATGCACATGGGAAGAGAAGATTATCTGTCCTTCATTCTAGATTAAGAAAAACTCTAGTAATTTAAATAAGGATTTGTTCAAAAACCACTTAAGGGATAATCCTAGTTGTGCTTGTGTGGGATCTTGAAGAAAATCTTGAATCAGAACTTTTTTTTATTTAAGTGTCCACTTTTTATTAATCAAAGATAAAACATGTTTCGTGCAACCAGAAATTTCCACCCATTAAATTTACAACTTCTGTTATTTGGCAGTAATATGATTTCGCCAGAAGAAAACATAGTTGTATAGTTGTAGTTGATGCTGTTCACAAGTTTATAAAGGAAACTAAACGGTATGATAATAACTAAGTTTTTTTTTTTTTACAATGTTATTCTACATGTCAGTACTATTGTTGATATTGTTATATAGCACTGTGTGCCATTTGATACTTTAAATAAAATTTAATGTATTTTAACTCCTAGGTTCGGGATATCTCTGTATGGACATATGTATCATTTAGTATAAAGTTCCTGTGCTTGTGCCCGGGTGTTGCTGCCTATGCTGCCCTGGGGGTACGTCGATCTGGAGTAGCCACATGCAGGGGGGAACTCTAATCACCTTATTCATATACTAATATCCTGATATAAATATGTAGTTCTTCAGATGACGCATGTCATTGTAAACGACAGACGACAATATCAAACGACACACGACAATATCAAACGACACACGACAATGCGATGCGACGGTGCGCTTGTCATTAGTCTGTAATACAGTAGATATTTTCAATATGTCACCGTTTTTTAACGGTGCTATTGTAAAACATTATTCCATCACAGTATAGACATACGTGACCGGTAGATAAGATGCATTTTGACCAACATTTATCCCTACAAATTCTTGGCAAAAAATTATATATTGTCGTGCCGGGCGTGTTTTTCTTGTGAGTAAAAACTACCGCCGTGCGACTGGGTTCGACTGGTACCTGGCTTGAGGTTGTCAGAAATACTAAATAGGGGCTTTATTAGTTCAGTAGTTGGAATATTTATTTAAAATATTGGATTTGAAAATATCTCTCAACACCAAAATAACAGTTCACAGTTTTATTTGTTTTTATATACACAGATGGTTAGCGATTTTGGATTGTATATCCAACAACTGACAAATGTGTAATAATAAATATATTTTTGATACAATACAATAGAATCTAACTTCAAATTTTGATTACACAAATAAATCTACTTGAATTATGATTATTTCTGATTAAAGTATTAGGTAAAATCAAGGTTTCAGCCTAATGACAAATATTGACAAATATTGACAATACCAAATTTTACCAATAACAATAATTACCAATATTCTCCGTACACTGTATTTATATAAACTTAAAAATAAATTACTGCCTTTTCCCTAACGATTACCAAAAATATCCAACAAGCTACCACGTGGGTAAACTATGTCGATCTAGGTTTTACTAGATCGAGTTTACTTGTGGGTTTATAAAGTTGAAGAATAAGATTTTGAATAGTGCCAAGATTAGCCAACTAGTTTTATTATAATGTTTAAGAAAATACAAGTTCTACTAAAAGATGTAATTTATTGGTTCATATTGGAAAATGGGGACTCATTGGTATACTTTTACCATGCATAAGAGGTACACACCTCTTCCATATTGCTGGTCCTTCCTTAAAAGAAGATCACTGTTTGTATACAGTCTGAGAGTCTAATCTACTCTGATTCAAAATACGCGGCGCCGAACTTTTATAGTAAGGTATGACATCATAACTGCGCGTGAGCTTGACGTCATCCTTATTACAAATAGTTAAATATAGGGAAAAACACCGAGTATTCCAAACAAACTAAAGGCATTTTCAATGAAGAAAACAGAGTAATACAAATGAAATATCATACAAAATGGCTGACTGTGGAAAGAAAGTGAAATGTCAAACATACAAATAAGGCAAATATTCAGTGTCAAAAGTGTACAATGGTGAAATGATGTAAGCAATAGAGATGGTACATTCTGTTTACCATAAAACACCAGGATTTCAATCAAATTATGCCATATTCTCTTTAGGAAAAGGTAAGTAATGTTCGTTTAACAAAAGTTGTTGTTGAAATAAGTTTACTGATTTATGAAAACAATGAAATGAGAGGTTTAACATAGAATAATACAAACATATCATTTACTAGCTTTGTTAATGTATGAAAGTAATGCTTGCCGGCATTACAATATGTTAAAACACGTATGAAAATATAGAGACCAACATCTATATTCCAAGGAAAGTCGAAAGTCTGAGACGGACAAAGCTTAATGATCATAACAAAAATTTTAAAAACCCGTCGACATTTTTAGATCGATATGTATGTCATTGTGTGACTCATTGATATCTCTACATTATGTCTTTTCTTTTCTGCACACTCATGTTTGTATTTTGTTTTTTTGCCCATCTGAACATATGTTATTTTTTTAATCAATTGTGTAAAATTTAGGGGAAGGATTGTAGCTATACTAGACGAAATTTATAAGTACTCCGAGTAAAGTTTTGTCAGTTTCGTTTATCTCGTGATTACGACGGTCGTAACTTTGCATAAACGTATGCTAACAACATATTCTTTGCATGGTTCGGTCAGTCTGCTATCCAATTAGCACATGGTATAACTAATCATTGTCAAAAAGCAACCTTAACTAAGAAATCATGTGAAAAGTCAACAGTTTGTACATCGTTACGTCAACTTCCGGTTTTTGGGTAAGCGACTGTGAATTGGCATCAAATTGCATGCGCAGTTGTTTTACGTCAGCATATCAGAATCGCAATCGGAACTTATGGAAGATTATTTATGTATATATTACAACATGCTTACTTCCGAATGCTTTATGAAAGATGGCATGTGCTTGCATGTATGTACGTATACTTTTTAATGATGCCTTATTGCATTTCAGTTAGACGATGTAAATGTCAAATGTGTAATGCTAAATGTTTTGTGCCTAATGACTATTAACATGCCAATATGTTAAGACCCAGGTGCAAACTACCAAATGATACATAACAAATGAGAAGCGCAAACATACATGTAGCCTTGTTTCATTTCTTTTGAGAAGTGTATAGTGCTTAATGCTTTCTGTTAACTACCAAATAAGAAGTGCAAGAATATATGTTTATACAATTTGTAAGTTAAGGGCAATTGATTACATTTCAAGTACACTTTGATTCTTTAGGATATAATAATTGGGTAAGCAGTGTTAGGCAACATCTTTATTCAAACAGTTTTGGATATGTATGGGAACATCAATATGTATCAAATCAAAAGTTATTTCTCACCACATATGTTACTAGATTAAAAGATCAGTATGTGCAAAATTGGTATGGAAGTTGTTGTAAAAATGTGAAATTGTCCTATTATGTAAAATTTAAAAGAGATTACAATGTGGAAAGTTACATCAAATTGTTAAATATTGATAAGTTTAGGAGTTGTTTAGCCAATTTTAGAAGTTCTTCACATAGCCTTATGATAGAAACATGTTGTTATTATAATATACCTAGGGAATATAGAGATTGTCCATATTGTGAAAGTTATCTAGAGGATGAATACCATTTTATATGCATTTGTTCATTATATAAGAATATTCGTTCAATATATATACCAGTTATTTACTATGAAAACCCCTCTTTAAGAAATTAGCAATGTTTATATTCCATGCAACTAATGTAAAAATGAATATTTAGGCAAGAAATTTTAAATTATAATATTATGTATTGTCTTTAGGATGTGTCTTTGTTATATAGTTAAAATATGTTGATAAATATGACTACCCGTCACAATACATACGTTGCTTTGCATGTGCAAATGATGTGTATTTATATTTTTGTGTATGGGCTGGAGGCCTTACCATAATAAAATCTTGAATCTTGAATCTTGATTACATTTCTTAAACTGTCTGTACGTAAACACAAAGAGTTAAAACCATAATTCATATGCAAGTATAATAGGACTTGTCAAAATCAAGTTGAAACATAGCACTAGGCAGTATTCATTACACACTAAACATAAACGAAGCTGG
>CM037790.1:27150629-27200629 GCA_021229015.1 Solen grandis | reverse complement strand
AAACCAGATTGAACATTTACATTTTACTAGGGCCATATTAATACATACTTCATATTAATAGCCAGTAAGCACATAACATTTAGCACTTCACACTTGTCATTTAGAAGTGAGAAACAGAAATGCAATTAGGCAGCATGCACATGTATTTTTTCTTAAATGATTTTGATGCTATTATGTTGTAATTTTTACACAAATAATCTTCCATGGGAACTTTTCGGGTACTTCCGTCACGCATGTGCAGAGAGACCTCCCGTGCACCACCGAAAATAGGGTGATATCAAGAAATTTATATAAATATCAGTCAATTTATTGATATCTTCTTGAAGAATATACGTAAAAAATACATACGGTACTTATAATATGAACATAACCAAAGCAATAACTCGCTTAAGCCTGTAGAAAGTGCCGAGGTTGGTTTCAATGTTGGTTCATCTGTGAACGAGCTTCTTTAATGACCTTTACAACATATTTTCATGCAGTTCCATTTTTACGATTAGTTCTATTTTCTGGTTCCTGTGTCACTTACATGGTCTCCGTGACCGAGCGGGTGCAACATCTCAACATCACCCAGCCTCTCATAGCAGCGGGTTCGAATCCCTTTAGAGTCAGCCGGGTGTTTTTACATGAGAAAATCTTCCAGTTTACTAAGGTAGCTCAGTGATTAAGTTAAGGGTCTTCCACCACATGTAATTAGCAGGACGTCGCTTTATGACTAAAGCACTGTTACTAGTACAGGGACAATAAACATCAGCGCGACATCTACAATAATATATGAAAAAATATTAGGTCCTCATACTTTATTCGTTCATTCAGTAAAAATCCTTACATTCTCAATCTCAAACATAAATGAACATGAATAAATGATAGAAATAAATAGATAAATAGATGGCTGAAATGTAAATGACCATTCCAAAAGACCTCTGTAAAAAGCATTAAGATCATTGGTAGTTAGTAGTTTGTGCTAGTTGTCACCGCGCGCGCGAAATAATTATCGTGCGAAATCACTCCTAAAGATTGTAGGACACGTCTATTTAAATAATGTAAATAGACAAATCGTTAATATCAAATATTTTTACACCATAAGACACATGCAAAGTAAAAACCATAAACAATAATGGATAGTTTTAATAGTTTTAACCACAACTTCTTGACGTAAATTTTACGGACATTTTAAAGGCATTTAAACATCGAATTAATTTATCGAAAACTTGAGACTGTGTGTATGTGTCAACATCCCCCCCCCCCTAAAAAAAAACAACAACAAAAAAACAGCATATTTTAGAGTTATATAACTTATATTTGTAATCTTAATCTATATCAACATATTCTATATATTACAATTATGCTGTACAATTACGGTTATGACATCTAGTAATACTAAAAGGGCAATATCAATAAACAAGAGCGCTGGTTATCGCAAAATACGCCCGTCATGCAATTTCATCAATTCAAGGGTCGTAACTCTGGAATGTCTGAGATATTCTGACTGGTAATTCAGGCTGGTTTTCAAACTTGGCCAAGATATTTGTGACCATACACATTGTCAGCGGATACTGTTTAATCATTTTTCACAAATTTAAGGATCATGACTCCAGATTGTCTGAGACATGGCCGAGATATTGTGCCCAAGTTGAGTAAAGATCGGTTAGAGTTTAGATATCCCCTCACAAACTCTTGGGCATTATATCTAAATATACACTTGTCTTTACACTTGTATATTGCTATGTCACCAAACTGTTTTCTTTATGAATTTTCGTTTCATTTTGTAATACTATTTAAATAAAGAGAATCTCCTGTCCTGTCCAGTAAATATAAACCGTATTCACAGAAACAATAATTTATAGAGACAAATTAAACAACACGACAAATATACCCGTAGAGAGAAATATAGATTAATATTATAAAGAAATTAATAAATAAATAACAAATTAATAAATAAAAAAAATAGAACTGAACAATCTGAGAAATAAAACAGCCTTAAGAAGACGGAGGTGACGCACAGGTTGTATCCCGTATTTGTTGTACACACTTCTCCACTATAATTCCAGCAGCCACTATTTCTATCGCGCTCCTTATTGTCGGCAAAGTTGGGCTAATGTCGGGAACAAACGTGAGCTTCATGGCACGCATAACTTTAATTGCAGCATCTATATCATCCTTTGCTCTTGAAAGAATATCAATGACCTCGTTTTCGTGGCTCACTGCGTCATTTCCTGGTGCGATGGTGTACGAAATATTCCGTATCATTTCCGTCAACACGGCAGCGATAACTGGCAAATTCTGAAATAGACGTGGATGCTCAAATGTTCAATGTCCAGTAAAATGTTAGTTTCGTTGTTTGGTTTGACACCCGACCGAAAGTATTTCAGTCATTATGGGACTATGTCTAGTTGAGACAGATATTGTATCACTACACTGCAGTATCAAACCGTAGACATGTGGCACACCCAGTCACACCGGGTCAGCCATTCCTGGGCTTACCCTGTACCTGCTGATCGCCAAGCAGGTAGCTACAAGTACCATTTTAACGATTTTAGTATGCGGTCAGAATTCGAACCCACAACCTCCCATTCCTAAGGCGGACGCTCGTACCACGACGGTAATTAGTTAAATACTTAAATAGTATCATGTATGAGGAACAGCCATTACTAGGTGTCACTCTAAATGATTATTGATAAGTGCTTAACTTTGATCCTTCATAAAACATATTTCATATACTACAGGTATTTGAAATGAAATACTTAAATACTTAGAGGTGAATTTTATCATTTTTGAATCTCGAATAGAAATATCAAAAAAATTCATTTCTTTGCAAATGTAGTTGATTATAAACATAACATAATGCATGTCAGTATTGTCGTATACCCGGATATTTTGTATTATGTATTTGGTTACTTTTATTAGAGAAACAAGAATTCGTCACTACGTATTCAAGTTTTACTTAGCGCTAAGTATTGTTGGTGAAATTCGAGTGAAATATCGTATTATTCAATTTACTAGTATATAAGATAAACACAAGAATCGCTACAATCATTCGTTTGGAGTTTGATGTTGACTATCCATGACTTGATGTATATTAATTTACTGAAATGTCATTGTAATATATAAGGGCATACTTCAGTTAACCGCTTACCAACTTACTCAAAAAGGTTCCGATATAGCTAAGCGGATAAGTGGCTAGCAGAATTATGCCACAGTAGTATTGAATATGAATCAACAAGTTAGTATGAGTATTCATAAGATCATATAGATCTAGTTTTATATGTGATAATTTTATATTGAGTCCACTGGTCTTTGACCATATTTAAAACAAAATTGCCATGTTTATTTGTGCATGGCGTTTTACGTCTGTACCATGGGCATATGCCTACATGTATATTATGAAAATAAATTCTAAGAAACTCTTTATATTCCAACCTGTTGTGATGGTGTAATGACCAACGTTGGTAAGATTTGCTTGGCGTCATCTTCGTCAGGTTGAAATGGTACTGACAGATCGACATTCCAGACTTGGGGCTGCATGTATAAAAACATGTCAATATTTTAAGCACAATAATAATGAATTTTTAGATTATTTTCTTAAGTAAATTATCACTAAGTTCTATAAGAATGTATAAATTGATACGAGATTAAATATGGCGCAATTTGAATATTAAATGAATACGCCCCATAAAAGCCAGCAATACCATCAGAGCCATGCAAATAACTTCACAATATAATCTTTTATTATGTCAAACAATGGGCAAGTTGACATGTTATGACATGTAACAGAAGTTATTTCATTACCTCCCCTTGATAAATTTGTTGTCATGAGTTATCTCCCATGAAAAAAAACCTACGGTAAAGTTTAGATTTTTTTTCTCATTTATTTTGAAACAGAACATATAATGAATCTTTCTACCGTGAGGTCTTCTCGAAAATAAAAAAAACCAACAGATACTGTATATTTCCCACAGATTTCATTGTTATTAAACTGAAATACAGATTATCTCCCCTACCTGTAATAACACTTTGAAAAACTCTCGGTGAATCATTTTTGTTTTTGGATGTCATCAACGTGACAAAGTTTCATAGAAATACTACCTTCCAATGACAAGATATGTAATATGGCTATTATATAACAGTATTTACATTATAAAGAGAATTGTTAGCCCGACCCGTGCTTAACCCAACGGTGTTATACATTGGGACGTAATGCCGTATAGACAGTACTGTAGAATTCGACTTACATATCTGGTAATGAAACGCTGCAAGAAGGCGTGTGCTCCTCTCATCAGACTACATATTGAAGATATTTGCCGAGATTCCCTTGATTCATCAGTGGTAGATAAGCATCGATTTAGACACAACCCATTTCTGGGATTTTGTATAGCAGAACTTTCGGAGAAACTTCTTGAATATATTCCTGGCATGACTGAAACAAAAATCAAAGACCAGGGAATTATATTAATTCATTTTTTTTTCATTTCATTTTATTTACACATGTACTAAATGTAAGTAAATTAATGATATACTATATTACAAGAAATATAATTATATGAATACAATAATGTAAGTGTACATACTAGTAGTTATAATAAAACAAACAGTGAAAATGAATAAAAAAAATGTCAGTGTTGCCTTAGAAAAATCTTAAAGTTTGAAATCAACAATAACTAATAAATGTTTTATTGTTAAGTCCCTGTAATGGTTCCGCTACGTCTTGAACCACTTAACCTCTACCAAGAAAACCAAGATACCCTAATGAAACATTAGGACACCTTGGTTTTCTCCGTGAAAAGCCATGAGGTCCGAAATGTAGAGGAACGATTACAGGAGCTTTACCTTAACTCATTTACAAACAGGTGCATCCGTTTTTTCTAAAATATAATTGAAAATAAAGATTTTTATTAAACTATTCCGCGATTGTTATAAGAGTCGTATATGTATATCAAGTAATATTTTATGTTGTTTTAATTTGCATCAGCCGGATTGTTTCTTAGCTTACATAAAATTAAAATACTCATTGACGTTTATTTCATATGGAGAGGGGTGGGGAGACGTTCAATCGTGCTAATGTCTGTTAGGAAATAAGCACATCATTTGTTTATATAAATAGATGTACATCCCTGCATAATAAGCATAATTTCTTTTCGTTCATTTATCGAATACATATACATGTATAAGAATGATAATCACTTGATAACAATGTGATCAGATGTTTATTCATCTGTGTTACTATCCATTTCAATTACACTGACAGCTCAAGAGATAACATAGTTGTCAATGGCAATTATCGCAAGGTTTCATTGTTGTACATGTGACATTTTGTGTTACAGCGATGAAGCTATAGGTTTCATTGCCTTCGCTATAAAGAGAACCTTCACACCTTTTATTTAGGATGTCACAAAAATTAATGGAAATCATCTGTTTTTAAATCAGTTGGATAAGAAGTGTGTCATACCTGTGCTTTCTGGGATTAAACACGCGGGCTTACTGGTTGGTTGATAATCGATTTGTCACGACGGCAATTAAAAGTGTTATCTACTGCAACAGTTTCGTTGTGTCGGTCGGTTGATTCAAGTGATTCAAGGCGATCTGTGTTAAGTAAAGGTTGCCTCCCTTTCTGTAAAATAAAATGAAATTTTCGCATCATTGGAGGATAACGGGAATATTTCCAGAAGAATTAACTTCAGAACACGTGAATTTAAATTTGGTTTGGACTTATGATGCTACTCGTATTATGCGTTTATTTTTTATTGTTTATTCCTATTACAAATAAAGGTTTCGGAGCTGTATTGCATTACTGTACCTTCAGTAAATAGGCTAAAATATTTTCAGCCGCTTTGAAACTGAAGATGTGGTTTATTATTTTGTTCTTTCTATATTTCTGTATCACTCGTATAGATTAAGAACGAAAAATCTGTGTAGTTTTAAGTCTGTGTTTTGTATAGGTATTTAAGTATTTTAGGTTTATGTACCAGCTTGAAGGTAATGTTAAAGGTGCTTTCTTCACTTAATGATAGTTGAATCCTAACGCCGTGGCAAAATATGATTTTTTTTTCTTCATATTTACGTATTGCTGAACATTTTGTAACAAAGCCAATATATGTTTTTCCTTCTAAGCCATGTTCTGTACAATGTATCTAGATATGTTTAGAAAAGTTTTGGTAAACAATTTACACATTTCATAATAAAAAATGTAGTTATGTATTGTAAATCGGTTTCGTCTTTCGGCGCTAAGCTGGACATAGTGTTTTTAAAATAAAAAAAATATTACAACTTAAGTTTCAGATGGTATTTATTTATTTATTTGTCTGATATATGATACTTTCAGTAAATCGCATTAGTTTTATATGTCTTAATATCATGCATTTGAGTCCCATAACCGTAAGACAGGTTTGGAAGCTACTGTTTTGCTAGTTAAAAATATGTGTGACTTGTGCAGTATTCGTAGACGATTTATTTACACTCTTTGTCCAGAAAATCCCATCCGAATTCGTATGTATTGTTGCTTATATAATGTTTCGTATAGTTATATGTTAATGGCGTTTGAGCGGGTTTTTTCTAACGGACAGATTTTTTTTTTAAAAATTGCATATAAGTACTTTAGACTTTAACTAAAAGATATATGAAATAAAAATAGGGGGTCACCATGCTTGTTTTAGAGATCAAGCTTATGGTAGAGCATCACTATTTGCTAAAATTTGTTGAAAAAAAAACTGACATTAAAAATAAGAACGATTTCGTTTCTAAATACTGTAACAGCATATTAAAATGATATTTTTAAAATATTTTCATCACCATTTGTAACTTATAATGTATTCTATAAGTTACGGATAAAAATACTGTCAACTATGCATTGAAAATACAAAAATCTCGCTTGCGCACGGACCAAAATGTTTTAAAAACTATCCCAAAACTGTGATTTTTTATATATATTTTTCTAAATAAAAAAAGTTTCAATGACAATTTTCTTTATTTTTTTCAATTTTCTGATAAAATGTTTATGAAAATGTAAAAAAATACATACCTCACCAGATTTGTTTTTTAACTAAAACTGCTTTTTTATTGAAATTTTAGCCAAATTTGCATAAAAACACTAAACTGTGACTTTTTGTACCTTCAAAATTTGGTAAATATACTTTTGATGATATTCTTATTACACGAATCTTAAAATTTGGGCTTTCTCTAACATTCAACTTAAATGAGAATTCAAAAATATTTTTTTTACCAAAATCAAAATCAGCCGTAACCCGCTGAAACGTCCTTAAATTCATGTGAGGTCAAAATGAAATGAAAAAAGAGACTCAGGAAAATACACGAAATGATGAAATATCAATTAGCTACCATGTTTGAGTTATTTCATAAGAAAAAAAAATCTGTCAAGAATCTGTAACTCGCATGGGGCCGAGCGGCAATACTTATCCAAGAGCTAAACCTAGTTTAAAATATGTATAAATTAACACTAAAATATACATGTACTAAAACATAATATGAATCAGCTAAGGTGATGACACCATGCAGCCGAGACAATAAAACAACAAAGATCTATAAAATTTTCCATAGGGCAACCTGCCTGATAATAAGATCAAAATGATTCGACAATGATTTCCAAAATAAAAAAAGCTAAAAGTAAAAATAATAAAAACAAAAAAACAACAACAACAAAAATCAATGACTTACTGGATTAAACTTACCATATAAACAAATTAAAGTGACCCTACCACTAATACTTGTAGCTTACTATTGTTACGAGCGCTGGAAAGAAGTAAAACACGACAGTTTTACAGAGTTTCAGCACTTCATTAACAAAAAAAATAAATAAATCATCATCAACAATAACAACAACAACAACAAAAATTATTTAAATCACTTACTTGTTACAGTAACGTTATCATATACATACAAATACTAAAAGGTAACCTTCCTTGGTCACTATTTTTTGAACACAGAATCCTTCAAATTAAAATAATACTCCAGCTATCTTAGATAAAGTCCAACAAGTTTACCAGTATAAGGTATCTCCAGTACTGAAAGTAACTGACAGTAACGACGTTTTATCAATTCTTACAGGTACCCGACCTTACTACAGAGAGAGTAAATTCCGGTGACGTCATTTTTGGAATTCTCTAGATCTCTCAAAATGCATCATTCTTGAGGGGCATTTCGAAAGGTTTTTCATAAAAGCAATAATCTAACATAACTACAGTAACACAAATTTGCGTATTGAAAACTTTGATTAAGCGGATACTTGTAAGAGTAATTCTTTTGTACTATTTAGTTGGAAATAAAATTCTTTATTAGAAAACTATTTTATAGTTTGTCATTTATTAATGTACATGTACAGAGCAAAATGACGAATTTTGTCCTCGGGGAAATTTCATATAAATGTATATACACAATTTTGGATTTGTTTTCTTCGAAAAATGTCATTACATTGTATCTGTTTATTATTTCACTAAACAATGATTTCACATTAAGCATGCAACTGAAGATTAATTATTGTAGTAAATCCCCAAACATAAAAATAAGAATAATAAATGACATCTTTATGCGAATTTTTATTTAATGAAATGATATTAATATTGAAATAAATCTAATAATAAATATAATTCAAACATCTATTATTCTTATTGTATTTTATGTATTTAACGGTAAACACAAATCTTCCTTCATGTAAACTCAAAAGGTAAACATTGCCACTGGCTCAGCGAGCGCGATGAGAACTAAAAGTTTGGAGAAGTTACACTTTAAGTTGCCATCAGAATGAAAAGAAATATACTAGGTACCGAAGTTTATGCAAACCCAATTAAATTAATTAATGTATAAAACGGAAAAAAATATTTGAAAACAAATTTTATTTTATTCAAAACGCTTCACACTGGGGATAAAAAATACTATTTAAAAACATTTTAAAGTTTTGTACGAAGTCGCTTTACACAGCAAACTTTATTTTGCCCGTCTTTTGGATGGTCTTGAAATATGTACACAATTTATCGCAATAATAATTGCATGTAAAACAATGAAACAATATTCTTAAGAACATGTACATCTGCTTTACCTCACTTCTTCTAATAATATCCCACAAGATGTCTCAATTTAAAACCACTTTTACAACTATATTTTCTTAACCGTGTTTGTTATTTTACTTGCATATACTATATCACTTCTATCGCAACATATTTTCGTGACAATTAAGTGATTTTGTATTTAATTGTATCGTATTGTACTGTTTAAAGATTCCGAAATCTTATATAGCAACAGACCAAATAGTGTTCTTAAAATCGTGTCGTTCCTTGCCAAAATGTTCTGATCTTCACTGTTATTTTTCTTTTAAATAGAAAAAATTAGTTGGAATCCCCCAAAATAGCGTGACGTTAATTGGAAAACTCTCATAGTTATTATTAATAAATCTACATGAACAATAAGTTTAAATATATTGAAAACAAGAAAAAAGTGATTGTTGACTGCATCGGACGAGTCAAAATGGGATTTTCCCCCTAAAACATAAAATTGTAAGAGAGAGAGGGAGGGAGAGTTTTCAAAACTATCATTCATAACCGTTTCAATAAAAAAAAAAACTTTTTTCCAAACCATATTAGGGTCATAAAGAAAATAATATATGGTGTGTTTGCCACACATTCATGTTTCGGTATTTCTTTTATTAATTAAAAAGTTTCATAGTACAAAATAGAATAGATTTTTTTACACGTAAGCTTTACATTTTTGTGTTACATATACATAATTTATAAAATAAAGATATGTAAGACCAACAATGCATGCACCGATCTTAATGTCTTTGTTCGAACTCATAAAACCGAAATAAAATACATATAAAAAAAAGTTTTTTCATTCTATAAAATGTACACGAGAGAAACTATGAAATGTTTTCTCACCTGTTTAACTTCTCCTCTTTTTCTTTTGTACCACATGCATATACCGGCAATACTTATAACATCTATACCGGATTTTTTCGAAGCTATTTTAGGAAATACAGGACCGGTTTTCGATAATCAGCATCCCTAGGTAAAATCCCCCGATTATTTTTGTAGCATCAATAATTATAAATAGATAGATGGAAAATCAACGAAAAGGTAAGGTTGACCTTTTGTGACCTTATCAATAGCCTATCATTACATGCTAACACTTGACACTTGATTAGCAGATTTATCAAATTGTTGAACTGATCATGGTGGTCAGTGTACATTCATAAGGATAATAGCTTAAAAAAAAAAAGAAAAAAAAAAGCTAGCGGATGGCTCGATATGTATTTTTATGGTATAGTTGAGAAGTGCATGCGGTGTGTGTGTGTGTGTTTTCATTCAAAATGGTTCTGTAAGAAAATTATCATAATGCTACTCGTCTCTAAAATAATTAAATGTAATAGCGTTTGTTGTTTTGGAATTTACTACGACAATATTTCAGTCAAATATGGTGACGTCATTTTCAAGGGCAAATAGCTCAATATTATGGGCTATAAACACCTCATTTGATTTCAGCTCGATGATTGGTACATTATCCTCTATCACTGTGTAAAAGTTGTTGAAATTCTATGCAATAGTTTTTATACTTTAGTCACAAACGCGACATATAAAAAACATTTTTTTCAAGAAAAACGCAGTAAAGTTATTTGCTGAAACATTGTGAAAAAATCAGATGGATGAAATTGTTTTAAAATTTGCATAATGACTAAGACTGAAACAACAAACAATAATGTGAAATAAAATAAGGTATCGATAGGCTTAATTTTGAGTTGTCTCCCTTGGAAATGACAGAAAAGAGCCAAAAAACTCATATTCAGGGGCAGATAACTCAAAAAGTAGCATGGAGACCCCGGTTCCATAAATTTGTTTCTAGTGTGATTCTCTATAATCTTGCCAAGTTTAAAAAAAATCTGATCGTTAGTTTTGAACTTCATTCTTTGTCTTTGTAGTAAAATGGCGCTATTGGGATATACGCCCTTAATGCATAAAATAATTATACTTACTGTCTGTTCATTTAATATAAGTTATATAATTGTATTAAAACAATGTTATGTAACATTTAGGGGAAGGGAAGAATTTAGTGTTGTAAGGACCAATTTCTATGTTATCTATTGTAAACATACTTTTATTATCATACGATACACCAAGCATCAATTAGACGTCGATACAGAAATCTCTTCTTGATAATGTTTACCAAGTTTACATACATGTATACACAGATCATGATAACAATGAAAGATTGTGATATTGGTTTTACAATGATTGTTTATGTAGATCTGACCTTTATGTGTGTTCAAACTTTTACTGAAAATAGCCACGTTACAGTTTTAAAAATCATTTCAGAACTGTGTTTCACACAGCATGTTATATTTTCAGTATGAATAAGTTCTAAAGTTTCTACAACTTATCAGATTCATTTACTGAAAAACCTTATTCGCAATAAGTAATATTTTTTTTTTGTTGTGTGTGTGTGTGTGTGTGTTTCACAAGGTTTAAATTTCTTTTAAGATGATCTGATGATCGGCATCTATTTGAAAATCTTAACTTTGGCACTTCCGATGACGATTCTCTGAAAATGTAAGAAATTGTTGACCTATTTAACCTACATAATGATGATAGCCGCCTTCCTCCTCTTTTATGATGAAGTTAGATTCAGATCAAATCAAATGTTAAGTTTTTTTCAAGATGATTTTTTTTTCTTATTTTTCATTTTCATAACAATTATACAATAGACCTTTCGTCTCAGGGTAGAGTGTCATGTGTTTGCTTTATAGCAAAAACGTGTTGTTAAAAAATACTCATACGACATGAATGCGGAACAATTTCCTGGTGCCCTGCCCAGGAGTTTTACCAGAACTGTCAGGCCCTGGTTCAAGATAATGTCTCTGAACGTGGTATCATGCCACATAACGTGGTATCATGCCACATAACGTGGTATGGCAGTGAGGCATCGTCTCAGGTAGGCACAGTCTCAAAATGGTAATAATAATAATAAAACATGTTATTGGTGAGACAGCTCAATTAACCAAACAGCTAGACAAGGAGTTTTCCCTCAGGGTGAGCTATTAGAATCGTTACATGTCTGTCGTCCGTCGTTCCCAGTTACATCGTTTACAATCTTGCATCTTCTTTTTTATATAGCTGGGAGACGATATTCAAAGCCACGAGTTGGATTGTGGCAAGTAGAGCAATATTGACATTTATCAAGTTCAAATATTCGGTTTGTTTATACTTGATCATCAGCATTAATCTTATGATCAAGTACAAGGAAACCTCGTTACCCCGCCCACTTTGGTTCCTAAGAAAAAGTCCGGATAAATGAGTTTTCTCTTTTAATGAATCAAACTGCTTTATTTCTCCCTAACTCACTCTCTCTCTCTCTCTCTCTCTCTTCATATTGTTGGTGTCAATGTAAGCAGTCTAGGGGGACTATTATATATGCATTATATTAATTATAAGTTGTGATACACAATTAAATGGATCAAAGATATAGATATCGATATGGTTCAAGTAACCATGCGAAAGGAGAAAACACACACACACACACACACACACACACACACATTTAATAGCATAACGTAGTAGGGAAATCAAATATATACATATAGAGGGTCAAACATCAAACAGTATCGACTAAGCTCTGTCTGGTTCGAGTTAACAATACTTTGCGCTAAGTAATACTCAATTTCTTTGGTAAGTTTAAACTTTATTCATTTTACATCGATTACGAAACAAGTTATCACAACTTATATTAATCATGTTTGTGGTCATTATTGTAGGAGGAAATCAGAGATCCCGGAGAAAACCCACGTTCCTGGACGGTCGACCACTGTACTCTCTCACGTACGTGACCAGGAATCGAACCCGAGACGCATTGGTGAGAAGCAAGGCACGTTACACAACGCTATCCAGGCACCCTATCATTTCTTTGGTAAACTAAGCTAAAACAGTATTCAATCATTCCTGTTTTACAGAATTTTGAATATAATGACGATAATGACCTTCAGTTATGACCTCATTAACTGGCAATACTAAGTGATAAATGAACTATTTTGGCATTAAAGACAAAAAAAGATGAATTTCTTGAAACCATTTAAGCATTTCTTAGCTCTAAGTTCGAACTTGTAAAACATCTCAATCGAACGCGGTATTATTATTTTGCGTGTGCTTGTAATGCCCATACGAAGCAATGGCCACAAACTTTACCAGTCGTGATGTTGATTGTCACACTGCACTGGTCGGTCGTGACACTCGTGACCTTTCAGGTTGCGGTATTCTAGGGGTGAGCGGGAAACCAGACATTCGTGTTTGTTTGTTGTTTTTTCTTTTCCCCAGAGATTTAAGTTATCTAATGTAGCTTCTTGTAAAAGTTGTTGCAATTCAACTTGGAAGGTTCTTTTTAACCCTTTCCCTCATAGAGGATACCATGAAAAGACCTATGTTTTATGCTGTTCGCTGCTCCTCAGTGGTCTGGAAATGAGGATTTTGTAATTAAATTTGGTAAGGTTTAACTGTGGTTTTCTGCAGATCAGGCTTTATGTGGTACCTATTGAGTGCGTCAAAATGAGTCTATATGAGGGAAACGGTTAAGTATTAATTTACGGAAATAAATTTGCCCTGATACATTTGATTGCTATCGGTTAGTTATATTAAGAAAACAGTTCATAAGCAGACAAATATTTACAAAGACAAAAAAAAATTCCGGTAATTTATTTATACTATCCTTCTTTACAGACGTAATTTGTTTGGTGCATCTTCCCATTTTTATGATATAAAATCACGAACAAACGAGACTGAAAAAGCAGCGACATGATAATTGATAAAATCGGAATGTAGTCTCGCATGATCGCGATATCGCGAGCTTTAACGATAGTTAAAATATAAGGTTTAAGCTATTCTGATATACATTCGGGTTTCCCTACGATCTGTGGGCCCTGTGCGTTTACACTATCACTCACTCCCCTGTGCGCCCCTTATATCGACGTCGTCACCAGGGAAACGCATTGTAACAGTCTCTAAACAATACATAGACCAGTCGAGCATGACAGAAGATGACAGTTACTTACACTTGGCTAATTAGACTTGTCAGGGAGAGTTAATTGTGTATTCACTCATATCCGGTCCATTTGCTGAAAAATGTCGACATGAGACAACGTTTTTCTGTTGTTTGATTCAAACGCAAACTCATGTTAATGTCCCTCCTCATTTGTGTTTTAAAATTTGTTGTTCTAACGTTTTCTGGTACATCGACAAGACTGTTTTAATGCAAACTAATAGTTATAATGAAAAAAAAGGGCATGGATGATAAATAGCTGACCAATAGTTTTGTGTGCTGTATATTTAATAATAATAATAAAAAAGAATCACTAAGTGAGCAAAATGTATATGTTTGGATTACAATCTTGGATATGTTGCCTCGTGATTTTGTTGATCTGCATCGGCGGAAATGGAGGTAAACAATGCTTTGTAACACATGCGATCGCGTTCGGTTTCTCATATATATATATATCCGTATATTAATCGATGACACATATATTTTATATATTATTTTGCGTAAATCTATTTATAATACAATTCACATTTAAACTGTTTTAAAGACATACAACATCATCCTGTGCTAGGAATATAATAATAATAATAATAATAATAATAATATAATAAGAAATTTAAAAAAAACGTACCTAAAAATCTTTATCGTACCTGTATATCATTCTTAAAACATCGAACATTGTTTCGTTCACAAAAAATATCTTTGCAATAGGAAATGCAAATTTCCGAGGAGAGATTTAGAGTATATCCTGCATATTTCAAGGTAAAGTCCAGGTTTCTGTGCGGGGAAATGACGAGCTCAAGAAGGAAAAAAGGTCTCGAATGTTCAAGCATAATATTTCTCCCATAAGTGCTCAAATTATCGCCGATCTACAATAAATAGATGAGTTCCCGTTCTAGGGTGCCGGAATTGGCGTGTATATTATTTGAATAAGTTATACTTTTAAACAAATATTCAGATATAACTTTCTGTTTATAAAACAAGTAAATAATCTATATCAGTCGTGCAAAAAATATGTATCTTCATCAATAATATGTAGACAATTCATGAAGTTAATAATTAAATACTTATTTTAATGATGCTTGATTAACTTACAATACTATTGCGGTATTTCGAGAACTGAACCGAAAGAGGCTATAAAACCATTGTATTATCGCGAGGAAGGGACAACTGAAGGAGTTGAAGTTGATGAGCTTGCATCGTGATTAGGATATTTGGTAAGCATGGTATTCAATATTGAAACTTGGAAATTCGGTATTTTACTGTAGTTTTCCTCATTTATATATGAGACAGTATAAAGTAATTTAGACGAAATTATATGTATATACTACATTTTTAATTAACAGTGACTACGCCGGGTTTCTCAAAATGTTTCCTATCTGTTCAGTTGAAAAAGAAAGGGTGCAAGACTCCTTCTCGTGCAATTTGTAACCAGTCGACCAGTGTTTGTCAAAGTATCAGCACAGAATAAGTGCACTCATATGGAGTATGAAGACACGTGTAAATCAAGGATTTTCTAATATGGGTGTCTAAACCCTATTAACTTTATATTTTTTAGCGCAAGTCCTAAAAAATAAACTAGAACGAGTTCGGTGGTTTACCGGCGGTCTGTCTTTTCATCATCCAGTTCTGGGACGATCCAGTATCGTTAAGCAAACTGAAAAATAAAACCCCAATTTAACAAAAATGAGAGATACGTTTATACACTTAACGGTCATTTCTAAAAACCACTGCTCACATTTTTCATGAAAGTTCTCAAAAATGACTAATAAGTGAATGTTATATTCTGTATATTTTTATTGTAAATTACCTGTTGGTTGTAAAATTACACCTGTCCCAAATCGAAAGTTGTTTTCTCAATGTGTTATGGAACGCATTGTCAAGGTCACATTTCTTCTTTTATTTGTTTCATTCTATATCGGCAGAATATCCGAATTTTATCCGAAGTACTTCATGAATTTACCATTGTTAAACAATTTAAAGATGGAATAAAATATCGAAATGTTGATTTTCAACCCCTGAAATTCGGTGTTCATGTTTGCGACTTTCGATTTCGAGGGTAACTTACACTACACATCAAGAAAATAATGTATTATACCACTAGCGGTGAAATACAACATGTGGTGAAAATTGGCTTAATATATCTAGTACAGTTTTTTGAGATAATTGTATTCAATTATATAGAAAGTTCAGTTAACATTGCAGCGGCGGAAGCTGGTCTCGAAGCATTGACTCCCAGATACTTAACTGGCACGGTTTAGATCTAGTCTGATCACCGAGGTTTTTTTTGTTTTTTGTTTTTTTTTTGTTTTGTTTACATGGGGAAGTATCAAAACGACTATATAAGAATTTACCGTATGATTGCCTTTTGATTGTTAATATCTGTCTAGTATAAAATAAACATTACGTTTATTTTCAATTATTTCAGCAATGATATATCAAGTGACCTACAAAGAGACATGACCAGCTACCGCCACAATAGCTGTGTATTGCCTGGTAGCCTACATATAACCTTGCGTTCGTTTCCCGCAATTGGGTCAAGGTCAAAGTCAAGTATCGACCTCCGTCTGGAAGCTGACCTCGAGCAACCGGAATTTGGAACCACATTTTTGCTGAATAAGTTGAATCAGGATATTCAAAATGGAGCAACAAGCGACCGATCTCAAGTATGTATGATAAATTTATGATCTGGCGAGCCTAATAACATTTCTATGAACGAGTTAATTAAAATTGATATGAAATGACAATTCATGTCTAATTCTTTTTATCATATGACCTATACTGACATTAAATCGCAATTATAACAACAAACAAACATGAATGAATGAACGGACTGTGAACGAATTACTATTTGTAATCTAACACCAATAAAACAGCTTCAAATAATAACTGAAAATCTTATCTTATATAACTAGATGAAACTGAAAAAAAAAAATACAGAAATTTAAAAAAATATAATTATTGATAAATGGATATTGTCCTTTATATTCTTCCTTTTACTTACTATCATAACTTTTGACCCTTTGAAAAGAATTTATCCCTTTCAGCGTTAAATTGGAAATCATGAATAACAGAACGAAATTCATTTTTTTTATATTATTTGCACAAATTATAATAAAAAAGAATTATAATCATTTTTCTTTTCGTAAAAAACAGAACATGGTATGGTGATTTCTGCGATCGGCGTATCTTTATGAAGGTTTTTTTTTTCCCCAAAACTTTGGAAATCTCTCTCTCTCTCTCTCTCATTAATTTCAAAATAGCAAAGAGGGTGTGTGAAACTGACACTTCACGTGATGCGTGGTGACGGTTAGTGGTTACCGATGACGTCACGACGCGGTTATTACCTGTCTGGTTAGTAGGTTCATATTTTATGTCTCGGCTTGTAAACCAGTCAAGCGCTCTTCACTAATTGACAGACATAACACAGGCTAGCCACTTAATGACCAAACGTCATTACTCGTATGATATCGGGATTTTCCGTGTAGAACGTCGTAAAACAATCCTTTGTAAAGCTCTGACAGTATTTCAGCATTTGGGAAGATCGTTTTTGAATGCCATCGCTTAGTAATATACTTAAGATCTTTGAAAACGCACGCTTTGGATAAGTGCGTTTTTACAATGAAAGCACTTACTGTATAATTATATATACACATTTCATCACTTTTGAATATTTTCAGGTTAAATAAATGTTTTATAAAGTAAATATATATACATTTGATAGAATCCTTCTTATTTCGTTTAAAAAAAATATATACAGATGTGCGTTAAGTCCTAAAGTATACAAAATTCTTGAGTAGGTTGAAACACATTCCACCAAGTAAACGATTAAGTGGGCATAAATTATTGCTAACATATTTACAATACTTGTTATATATGCATTTGAAATGAATTTTTTCATTTTTATTAGAGAAATTCGCCCATAAGTATTCAAGTACCGGTACTTCTATGACTTTGCGCTAATAAGGTTTTGTAATATTAATTATATGCATTTGATTGAAATTTCATGAGAAATAAAAAAAATAATAAATAAATAAAAAAAAATAATTAAAAAAAAAAAAAAAAAAAAAGTAGTGCTTCGATTTCCGAAAATTTCGAGAAAAAAAATCAACGTCGGTTTCTATGAGAACACGTTTAGAATATATGCTTTGTTGGTGTTTTCCGTTGTACGGAAGACACCGACCGCGAACGATTTGTACGTAGTCGGTATTCGAATTGTTCAACCTTAAATATAACAGCAATATTGTCCTTTTTAGCTCACATGAGCACAACGTGCTCAAGGTGAGCTTTTCTGATCGCCTTTTGTCCGGCGTCCGTCGTCCGTCGTCCGTGCGTGCGTGCGTGCGTCCGTGCGTCCGTGCGTCCGGCGTCAACAATTGCTTCAAACAACATCTCCTCCTAAACGGCTTGGCCAATTTGAAAAATATTTTGCAGGAATGTTCCTTGGATGAAGCTCTACTAAAGTTGTATAAATGGTTCTGGTCCATCGCATAATTAGGTCACAGGAGCTAAAAATAGATTTTAAAAATGAAAATTTAAAAAATCTTCTTCTCTGAAACCACAAGGCCTAGCCTTTTGATTTTTGGTATGTAGCATGATCTTATGACTTTCTACCAGGATTGTACAAATTATGACCCTGGGGTCAAAATTGGCCCCGCCCCAGGGGTCACTTGATTTCACATAGGCTAATATAGGAAAAACTTGAAAAAATCTTCTTCGGGTACTAAATTGTACAAATCATAGCCCTTGGTGATAAATGACCCCGCACCAGGGGTCACTTGTTTTACATAGAGTTATATAGAAAAAACTCTTAAAAAATCTTCTTCCATGAATGCATAAGGCCTAGAGCTTAGATATTTGGTATGAAGCATCATCTTATGGGCCACTACCAAGATTGTACAAATCATAGCCCTATGGTGATAAAATTGGCCCCGCCCCAGGGGTCACTTGTTTTACATAGAGTTATATAGGAAAATCTTAAAAAATCTTCTTCTATGAATCCATAAGGCCTAGAGCTTAGATATTTGGTATGTAGCATCATCTTATGGGCCACTACCAAGATTGTACAAATCATAGCCCTATGGTGATAAAATTGACCCCGCACCAGGGGTCACTTGTTTTACATAGAGTTATATAGGAAAATCTTAAAAAATCTTCTTCTATGAATCCATAAGGCCTAGAGCTTAGATATTTGGTATGTAGCATCATCTTATGGGCCACTACCAAGATAGTACAAATCATAGCCCTATGGTGATAAATGACCCCGCACCAGGGGTCACTTGTTTTACATAGAGTTATATAGGAAAATCTTAAAAAATCTTCTTCTATGAATCCATAAGGCCTAGAGCTTAGATATTTGGTATGTAGCATCATCTTATGGGCCACTACCAAGATTGTACAAATCATAGCCCTATGGTGATAAATGACCCCGCACCAGGGGTCACTTGTTTTACATAGAGTTATATAGGAAAATCTTAAAAAATCTTCTTCTATGAATGCATAAGGCCTAGAGCTTAGATATTTGGTATGTAGCATCATCTTATGGGCCACTACCAAGATTGTACATATCATAGCCCTATGGTGATAAATGACCCCGCACCAGGGGTCACTTGTTTTACACAGAGTTATATAGGAAAATCTTAAAAAATCTTCTTCTATGAATGCATAAGGCCTAGAGCTTAGATATTTGGTATGTAGCATCATCTTATGGGCCACTACCAAGATTGTACAAATCATAGCCCAATGGTGATAAATGACCCCACACCAGGGGTCACTTGTTTTACAAGAGTTAAATAGGAAAATCTTAAAAAATCTTCTTCTATGAATCAATAAGGCCTAGAGCTAAGATTTTTGGTATGTAGTAGCATCTAATGGTTCATTACAAAGATTTTCAAAGTCTTGGCCCTACGGTGATAAATGACCCTGCGCCCAAGTCTTCTCTGAAACCATATGGCCCATTGCTTAGGTATTTGGTGTGTAGTATTGTCAGGGGTAAAATGTTTTAGATTAAGTTATATCAGAATCCTTGTCTGTTTAAAAACCTTGACATCAGTTGAAGCAATGGTACTCAGGTGAGCGATTCAGGGCCATCATGGCCCTCTTGTTCTTTAATATCATCACCATTAATTGAATAAATGCAAAACGTTTTACCTTAAATAAGATTATTTTTACAATTCCAGAATCAATCGTCAAGATTGTACACAGCGAAGGGAAACATAGCAAGGCTTCTGGTGAAGTGTCATCAAAATACAGGGACCAACGTCTCAATCACACTAGTAAGTATTTGCAATAATAGTTTCCAGTTTAAGAATGATATTCAGCACTGGGAAAGTTGGAGTTAAACAACAACAACAACAACAACAGCAGCAGCAGCAGCAACAACAACAACAACAACAATGAATTTTATCATACTAGAGCACATTAGCCAAATCTACCACATTACATGGAGAGTATTTGGCTAGTTCTATGACAAACACACACGAAATATAGTCTTCGAAAATTGAATCTGATATATTTGCTTAATATGAAATATTTAAAATTGATAAGTGCATATTTTCTTTTGGAACTGAATGTATGTATCATGCCGCATACTTTCAGTTTGATATGGGAGTAAGAGAGCGACATATGTCTCATCAAGACAAATCATCCAACTGATTGAAATAATATCGATGGAACGTTTAATCTAACCATGAAAGAAAACATCTATATTTTTGTTTTGTAGTCTGGTATACTCATCATGAACAATTCGGAATACCTTGTGCGGCCAGATAGGGGCAAACCTCTGTGGGAGGCAACAATGGGGGAGGGAACCAGCCAGGTTAGATTGGACAAAATATCCAGTATCCCGCCACTAGCCGGGATTCATTTATCAGGTAACAGAAATAAGACACACTTTAAGTAGTATCTATAATTCTATGGTTCAGTTTGCCTGAGTACCTCTGCTCAAACTTGTTATCAGCTCTGTATGACAGAAATAATCTTCCAGTGCCAGTAATTACAAAAAAACGTATCATACAACTGATCTGCAAGGGATATTGCACTGGGGCTGCACTGTGTCTCACTTAGGACACAGTCCGTAAAAAAAACATGGCCGCCAGGGGCAGGGCTGATTTGCCTTATATGTATATAGAGAAACCTTTAAACAACATCTTCTCTGAAACCGCTGTACAGAATTTGATTAAACTTGGCAGGGATGATCCTTGGGTCAACCTTCACAAAAGTTGCTAAAATAAACTTGATCCATGTAGAACTCTGGTTGCCATGGCAACAAAAAGAAAAAAATATGAAAACTTTAAAAATCATCTCCTTCAAAACTACTGGCCAGATTTTACAGATGTTCCTTGGATCAACCTATGTATCTCAGGTGAGCGATTTAGGGCCATCATGGGCCTCTTGTTTAAAGATACCATACCATCGCATGATAAGTATGGCTTCAAACATCAGGTATAATATAGGTAATAAGTGTGGAACTTTACATTGTCTGACAAACCTACATGCCAGACCAAACACAGTGTTTACGAATTCATGTTGAAGTACGCTATGAAGTCTCTAGATGACATATGAAAATAATTACGTTCAGCATGCCAACGCCTGTCCTGCACGCGCAGCCTGAGGGGCTGACGTTGAGCTCTCGTTGGTACCTTGATCACGTGTGTACTGTCACATGATATATTTCATCATTCGGAACACCTTTGTCCCAAGCGTAATAATATCACAACTATTCTACATATCTGTAATGACCGATATAAACTTTTTTTTTTTTATCGGCGATAACATTTTTTCTCAAATGTTTTCTCATAAGGGATTATCACTCAAAAATATTATCAGCAGCGACGTTTGTGAAACAGGAACTATGATTGTGTTCGATGTCGAATAACTCGTATCTTTCGTTGTTTCGGTTGTAGTTTCGATAGTAGTAGTATCTGGCTACATCAATGAATTGTATTGGTGTTTATCAGCCGCGTTTTTTATTGGTTGATCAAATGAGAACAGCGCACTCGTAATAAATAATTTATGTTGTCCTCTTTTCGACGTGTATTGCCAACTTAGCATAGAGAGCAAACCCCTGAAAGGAACTGTCTGATCAGGGTCCTGTGTTTGTTTTTACAATATCGTCGCTCATATTCTACACAGCCTGCATGGCAAAGGCAATCAACTGTTTCATATATTATTCAAGTTTCAGTTAATCAATCAATATTCATCAAGTCAAATGCCTATATTTGTATATGAATATTCATGAGGTAGAGGGTAATGAATTGTGTTGATTTATACCACACATGTTTTAAAACACATGGTCTGCCATTTACTAAAAAAATAGTGCATCAGATCAGCATTGATTCTGTCAGAGATTTAAATTACCTAGAATTTGTGTTGCTTCTATTTTTTCTGTAAAAGTCGAAAAGAAACAGACATATTTTTTATATTTTGTGCCTGTAAAAATGTATGTAAATAACGTGCTTTTACTTTCTACTCTTTTCATACACTATGATCGAGATTCAGAACAAATAAATTAGGGCAAAATATTTATATATCTAAATATTTAATGGCCAATATTTATCATAACAAAGCATCAAGAAACTGAACAGAAAACTTTATAGACAGTCAAATGCATTTACATGGATTAAATAAAGTTAGAGGGAAACTGGTACATCTTATTTAAAATATTAATTTTGTTCAAAGTAAATATAATGATAAACCGATAATTGGTATATTTATCATCAAATGATTTTAAAGATTTAGAAAATGAAAAAAAGATATTGAATTTGTTTGTATGTTTAGTAAAAGTATGACTCAACATTAAAGCACTACTAGATAGCAAAGTTTCAGGAATATATCGGTCTTACCAGTTTTTGCCCTAGACTGTTCGTATCATTTTAGTCTCTAAGCTACATTCATGCTATTTCACGATTTCAAACTCTTAATGATTAAGAAGTACGCAACCGTATATTCTTAATAAAACGAGAAATTAAAAAAAAAAAATCGAATTTCGTTGGAGGAACAAGTAACACTTCAATGCCCTTGTATATATACAGAACACATGTTTATTTTTGGGGGTGAATATTGATATTTTGTTTTTCAGAGAAATCCATTTCATACAAGCAAAAGCTAAATAAAGACAGATGGCGACGTGACGCGATAGAATTGGTCCAGTTCACGGTGGAAGTCCTAGCGGTTGTAGACTACATAGTATTTGTAAAGTAAGACATCACTTCCGGTGTCGAATGACATCATAATTTCACCACACTGCTCTAGATTATAAATATTCTTTACGTGTTTCTAGAGCATGTACCAACTGATATTTTCTTACACATTTTAAACGTACAAATACTTTTGCAAAGTATAAACTTAAAGAAGCGTAGTGATTAATTCATTTCGGGTTCCTCTGATTGGCTAAAATAGTATGATATCATAGCACGTGACCTGTCTTGAACCGGGGGTAACATAAGAATGTTTAGTATACTAAATACTCGGATAAACACACACGGTGTGTAAGAAATATAAAGTGGAAGAAAAAACTTCGAGTATATTTATCACTAATTTATTCACGAACAGTATCTAATTAGGACTCTTTTTTTTCCAACCTCAGATGGAAAGCTAAAGCCAACTCTACAACCATAGCGCGAGGAGATGACGACATAAAACGGGAAATCCAAGAATATTATTTACATGTCATTAATGGGGTAAGCACGAATACTATACAAATATAATATAAATATAATATACTTCCGCATTTATCGAATATTATGCTGGTATCTTTCCATCTCTCACCACTCTTTTTCATGCATTTATGTCTGTAATTTCATCAACCCATCCGCAATTATGTCACTCTGTATGCTTGTCTCCATAGACTTTTCATTTTCCTTCAACTCTACCTCTCTCTCCACCTCTGTCTCTTTCTCTCTCTCTCTCTAACCAGAAACGTTTCTCTTATTTCAGGTAGACCTTAGGTTCAGCAATATCCATTTTAAAGATTTTCAGATCAGGGTCAAGCTCGTCGGAGTTATCGTCCTTGATGTAAGTTGTAATTATATTCATGTACTTGTGTTCACTCGATGTCCCCCGACACTCCGTTTTCTTCTATACTAGTGATCGAAATTAACTTGCCTAAAATAGATTTAGCTGCCAATGTAATATAACGTTACCATTTAACCTTATTTTCATATTGTTTACCTCCTGACCACTGACACATTTTTACTACGGGACTATTTAGAATCCAGGACCCTACCAGTGGAACCCGTCCGAAACTACATCAGCACCACATGATAAACTGGAGGCTGGGGACACTTTAAACAACTTCCGGGACTGGATGAACGTCACAGAGGGACTTCCTGTCCACGACCACGCTATTTTATTTACAGGGTAAATGCACATTTTAAATTGTACAGTACAAGATTTACGTACATTGGTACTCGTATCATTGTATCAGGTGTGAAGTAGTCATTTTTCGGCGTTCAAATTTTCGTTCATGATTTAACTGCGTACATGTATATTGAACCGTGCAGTAGACAAGGCATTTTCTAGAACACGAATTAATGGATAAATTAACCAAGGAAATCGCTTTCAATGCAATTTTAGTAAAAGTTAATATCAAGAAATACATTTATTTACGGTTCACGACAGTATGACGCTTTTGTTGATGAGTATACTATTTGTCGTGTGGCATTGTAAATATTTATATATACTAATAAGAAAATGATCTAAGAATGAAGTGGTTTGTATAGATATAACAAAAATCGAAAATTTAGATTAACAGTTTCTCTTTATCTTTGACAGGCACGATTTATTCACCCAAGGGGGGAGAACTGAAGATCAGATGTCCCAAACCTCAGGTAGAGTTGTATTCCCTTATTTTTTTTTTATTTTTTTTTTTTAAATAAGATCATTTAATTATAATGGTATATCATGCTGTAAAACAATTTTACTTATTTGGTTTAACGTCCCATCGATATCATTTCGATAATATGGGAATTCCTTGTCTAAATGAGACGAAATATAGTGATGTCACGCTGAGATATATTGTAGACAAGTGGCACAATATCACAATTATTCACATTGTCCCGAGAGCAGTTCGGCCAGTAATGGAACTCTCTTTACATGCTGAGCGCCAAACTGTTGATACATAAAAATCTCGGCACAACCTTCCAATTCATATCCTCTTACTACTCACTCTGCCACAAGGAACATTCGAATATTTTTGTTAAGTATTGACATGAAATGAATATACTGATAATTACTGGTTTTATTTCTATGTTCAGGGCTGGCATACATAAGTACACTGTGTAACCACGGCGATAGTGTTTCCATCGTTGAGGAGCCGGGTGGATTCCAAGGGATCGGGACCACGGCTCACGAAATAGGTCACAGGTACGTCCATGACCATTAGCCAATGGGGTTTCGAGTGTCTTCCTTGCAAATAGGATCGGCCCTAAAATAAGACGTTTGAGAGAGGAACCGATGCATAAATAGACAGGGGTCGCTAAGCGAGGGGGCCTTACCGGAACCGTATTTAGGCTTTTGTATTTCGCCACCGGAAATCAGAAAATACATTCGCTCGAACGATCTTACCCTTCTATTCGGATAATGGGGCTTTGTTTTGACACATGATATTTCTATATCTACACGGATGTTGATTAAATTTATGCTCTGCAACTCGATTAGCTCTCAATGCTTATTGCCTCTTTGAGTCAATATGTGCATGCACTGGTGCCTGATGAATGTACCCATGAACATATAATATCTTATTAGACATGCATTTTTTTCTGTGGAAAAAATGAACAGGCGGAAACGTATATCGATGATTTGGTCACAATAGTAACTACATATGAAGATACAAGAGTTTTGCATCTAGCCCTCGATATGTATAGCATAAAGAAACGTGTATTAAAATGATAGAGATCCATTTTCTCCGTTTCTCAAACATTGTTGTTTCATTCTATCCATTTATAGATAGGTATATAGATTTTATTAAATCCATAACATGTCGGCTTTCAACGAATGCAAGAAAGGTCAATTTATTTATATATAACTGACAGAGAACATAAATATTATACCATGCACTGTCTCTCTCTTTTTCTCCCCTTCCATGTACAGCGAGACCAGTAGATATGTATGTAGTAGCGGGTAAAAGGGTCGAATTTCATATTGCTTACATTTCCTATCCAAATAGCAACCGCAGTAGCTTTTTTCATTTAACAGATTTTATGACCGTATGAAAATTTTCGTGTGTAAAAATGAATTACTGAGGGATAGAACCAAATTGTTAACAAAAGTGACAATGGACTTTGATAGTGTCTTCAAATATGTAAAGAAAATCTTGCGAATCGATTTCAGTTTCAGTGATTATCTAATGCTGCTACCTACAATCCTGTTGTTCAAACTGTTAAAATGGGCTTACCCTCTTTGTTTTTACTTCCTGAACACCTGTTTCAGCTACATTGAAAAAAAATAAACAAAGGACATAATATATATTAATATATTTTCTAGTATTAAATCCCCCATGATCAAAACACGAGTCTTTGAACCGTTATTTGGTCTAAGATGAGTTATTAGGATTGTTTCCGTGAATATCACCGTTACAAAGAAGATATCTACTGTATTATATTCTACAATAACTTTGGAGAAATGGTATCCATGTGTATATCAGACACATCAAATACTGTTTTTAATTGACTTAATGTCTATATCATCTTTTAGCCTTGGTGCTCTCCACGACGGGAAAACAACACATGTCGATCCGAGGACCGATACATAATGGCGGCGTCGGGGTTTGGCCCTGTTCCAGACGAAGTGAAACTGAATCCCTGGCTGTTCTCTGACTGTTCCATAGAGTACTTCCATCGGTTTATAGCGGGACAGATAGCGTAAGATTTTTTTTATTGTGCTTAAGAGATATCCTTTATTTGCGGTCTTAAAATTTTGAATTTAGAAATAAGATTGTCATTTATTCAGAGCATATACTATATTTATTCTTCATCTATTTGCTGTAAGGATAAATACCGATGACATCAGGTGCTTTAGTAATGGATAGCAAATATCCGTCTTTTCTGCTTCTGTGATTGGTTCGGAAAGCTATGATGTCATAGCATGTAGGCTGTTTACCATTAATGAGGGAGGAGCAGGAGTGTATTGAAACTTTTGAAGCATACTTGTATTGTTGTATAAAACGTGTATGTAAAAGTGTGCTGAGTTATCAGGCATTATTTTATTTAAATACAATGTGTTCATTTTCACCCCTTTCTTTCAGTGAAAGCTAATTATAATAATTTGCGATTGTATAAAGTGTCATTTCAATTGTATGTTATATAGATATTTCCAAGGCAAATACTGTAACAATAATTTTAAATGACATTAAGGGGCTAACGAAACGCAAAACAAAAAAAACAAACAAAAAATATGAAAACTTTTTTCGAATTTTCTAGATATCCTAGATTTCGAGGGTACAGTTATTCGTAGATACGTGAGGTCAATTAAATGAACGATTTTCGTGCCGGTTAATATTCATTTATAACCCCCCTCCACCCCCCAGGAAATCAACCAAATTTAGTGTCCAACGAAAATGAATGATTTTACATTACTGAATATGAATACATGTTTTTTTAATTGATAAACAATGAAAAGTTGGAAGTTTTATATTCTCATATTCAAATAATTAAAGAAAGCAATGATAAATTAACAAATAAATACAATCGATTGATAATGAAAAATAAAAATTACAGGAAAGGTTCAACCTGTCTTCAATCTTCTGAGTCCAGCACAATCCATGCGGACGGCGAACTGGAAGTTGCCGGCAACCGTGGGTCCAGGCGTATGCCGGGTCAGATTTATACCCCGGACCAGCAGTGTCAGTTGATATGGGGACCTAGTTCCTATCTGTGCCGGGTAAATAGACTAAAGTGTCACAGGCCAAAACCTTTCTTAAGCGGGTACTAAATAAAACAATAAAAACATTAGCACTAGATTTGTATAATTCGGTTTCATTTGGAATCTTGCTTATCAAAGATATGAACGATTTTGGTTTGGTGCTCATGTATATTGAAATATACAGTACAGAGGAACCAAATAATGAATCAAACAAATCAAGATTCCAATGAAAATGGCAACACGCAACCAAATTATGCGGTTCTAATTCCCGTGATTTAGCAATGCCGGCTTTATATGGAGAAGTATATAATTATACAGCATATATATTTTTTTTTTAATTTTAAGTTTTGTCGTTTAAAAAAATGACTGCTTAGAACATGTGTAAGAAAAACCAAATGTTATTTTTGTATTTCGTATATGACGAATTCTGGCTAACTGACCCAAATTCAAAACACTACTAACTGCAAAATAATACTCAAAATCTTCAGTTAGGTAGACACGCATTTTACCATTCTTGTTTAACGAAATATTCCAGAACATGACTTATTTAACATGAATCATGATTATCATAATAAACAACATTTGTTATTAGAGAAAAATATTGTTGAAATTCGCCCATAAATTCCCCATAGCGCTAAATATGGTTTGTTATTTTGATAAATTCCTTATATGGATACAACATATTTCCTTAAAATTTTTGTATGATAAACTATTTATTTTTCGTGGACTGAATTGTAAAATGAAATGCTTAGATTTCGTGAGGCTTCATATCTTTTTTTTCCCTATTTATATATTTGGCGACTTGTCTGGCTGTCAGTCAATCCTTCTGGTTTTGTCCGGAGTTTAACTCGAAAACCAATCAATGGGTTTACTTTAAACTTCATACAAAGATAAAAGACATTGAAAATAAGTGAGTGCATAAGAATCCCATCTCTATGGTGGCATATTTCTGCCAGCCACTTATCCACTTAGCTATGTCGAAACTTTTCTGAAAAATTGTCACATAGTCAGTTAGTATCTGGCAAGTAGAAAACTTTCGTGTTATCCTCTTAGGTATCTTAACAGAATAAAACTGTCTGTTAGTGCCCACTACTGCCAGCCATATATTCACTTAAGATAACTGGATATCTCGCCTTTTTTCAAGTTAATTAGTTAAATCGTGTGGATAACAAGCATTTTTTCACATAATTATCTGGAAAAAGGCATGATATCCAGTTAAAATAAGTGAATATGTGATTGGCAGTAGTGGGCACTAACAGACAGTTTAGTCCTGTTAAGATACCTAAGTAGATAACTTGAAAATTTGCTATTTGCCAGATACTAACTGGATATGTGACAATATTTCAGAAAAGTTTCAACATAGCTAAGTGGATAAGTGGCTGGCAGAAATATGCCACATCTCTATCTAGCTCGCTTTTCTGGTATATCTTCCTTGTTACATTTTGCTTTTCCGGAGCATATCTCGAAAACTATTAGAGGGATTTAGTTGATATTGCACATATTTATACAAAGGAGTTAATGGAAGTGCAGTATCCAGGAACTATAACTCTATTTTCCCCATTTTTAGTTATCTCCTTTTTTCTAGTTTAAACATGATAATCCATGTCCTGAGCAGAACTAAAAAATCAGAACAGGGGTTTTGCTGATACAAAAAATATTGATAGAATTGATAGAGAGCATTTACATGAAGCGCAGTATTGAAAAAAAGAAACACCTTTTTTTTAATTACCTCCCTTTATTATATTGAAAAATGCTTGTCCTGAGCATTACTCAAAAACTATATGAAAAATAGAGGAAGTTCAGTTTTTAAGGACTATATCTCTACCTGGCCCAATTTTCTATTATCTTATTTATTCATTTCTTTTATTGAGAATATCTTTAACCCGTTTTCTCACGAATATTCATGTTCAAATTTATGACTTGATGAATATTAACTGACTGAGCCTTAAATAATATTTAATTATTGATTTTATCTTTTCCATGCAGATTGTGAAAATTAAATTAAAGGTTTCCAATTATTTTATTAAGTGCATTATGTAACGAAACACAATTTGTTTACAAGAAAGTTTATAAAAGTTGAATAACGGGTTTTTGTTGAACTAATTTTGCTCTATGTTACTAACTTCACTCATTATCACATACATGCACACACGCACGAGCATCTAGGTGGTCTTTTGTTTGTGTTTGAAATGCAGACATTATATTATCTTCAACATCCCATTGACAGGGGTCTGAGTTTGGAAATGCTTCTACTATTTGCACGGCAATGTACTGCCGGGATCCATCCTCAAAATCGGACTGTGTGCTCCATACGGCTGCACCGGGAACCACATGCGGTAACAAACGGGTAAATTTGTTCTCTGTGGTACTCAAGGTGTCCCTTTTTTATACAGAACGGAGACCTAGCAAAAGTTCCAATCGCACGTTTCGTGTATTTGGCGAGTGGACACGCATGAATTCGAGTCAGTTAATTTTTTCATATAAATATTGAAGAATGAATTTAGAAATAAAAAACAAGTGCAGCAATCCAAAAGCAAAATAACTGCACAAGAATCCGGCCACTAAATAGGAGCACAGTTTTCTGTACTGCTCTGTATTTACGTACTTAATTTTTTTTTCGACAAATACATATGAATATTAACGTTACCCAACCACATTTGTACAGGAAAAAAAAATAAAACTGCATACTCTTTTTATTGTCAATTTATTTTTTTATTTTACCTATATCTCATTTTGAAAACAAATTATTACAACTTAAACGGATGTCTGTGATGGGATTTTGTGTTGGACCAGTATTTTGCACTTAGGGAGGCCTTGAAATATTACCGCACGCAAAGGGGATTGCACATCTGATACCGTAGTAACACAACCAATTAACCCTTCTTTAGTGACCAGCCAAATGAAATGGAGAATGCTGGGCGGATAGAGTAATAATTTTGAATTATTATTTTCGATTATTAAAGCTGGAAACTTAAGATTTCACTTTAAAAATGTATTTTAAAATATAAATTTGGGATTTAGTCAACAAATTATATTTGTACTTATGACAGTGGTGTGCACGAGGTCAGTGTGAATACTCCGAAGAAGCTCCTGCTGCACGTGGTAAGTGTATGCACGTGATCTCATTTGCATAATGTTGTAAGGTTCTAATTCAAATTTTACATAAGAATGAAATCACGCGTCTGAATATGAAACCATGAATAAAGACAATAGTATATAAATACAAAACATTCACTGATAGATAAAAAAATACCATGGCCTTTTGATTTTTGCTAATATTTTGATGTTGATGTCGTTGAAGTTTAAACATTTATGTAGGAAGTTTATGGTTTCTTTTAATCAAATTCTTTTCAATGTGAACTATAGTCACCCAAAAGAGCGGGCGGACACATGTAATCGATTCTCTTGTTCCTACTTCCAGATTTTTGCATCCTCGGGGACCAGCCAGGGACAGCGTTTAATGATCTCACCTGTTCACAGCTCGTGGCCCAGTCCCCATCCTTCTGTTACCAGGAGAAGGTCCGGGCTCGGTGCTGCAGCTCATGTGCCTATAGCCGCTTTTCTGTCACAGGTTGTATCAAGATTCACCACTTCACCTTGTTTTCATCTTCAACTACATGTGCTGCTCATGTCCATCTATTTTACCGCCATCAACAACTTCTACTACTTTCTACTACTACCATTTCTTTTACTACAGCTTATAGCATTACTACTACCACTATTACTTCTATTACTTTTACTAACTTTACTTCTTCTTCTACAACTACTACATCTACTCGTATATGTACTGCTACTTTTCGATATTATCTACATCCGTTTATTTTTTTTTTTTTTTTTTTAAATGAATTTTATTATTTTAAGACATGTACAGGTGCTCCAAAATCATATTTTCAAATATTGACAGAACAGTACATAAAATCGTGGGTATGATCGGTATGTAAGTTGGTGTCATGATAATAGGAACATTTGAACACTTACACCCGCAACTATATAGATCTATATGTTTTTTTTAAGAGGAAAACATTGAGAGAGAGAGATTTTCATAATACATGTATTATTTCAAAAATGTAAGAAATCGCGTTCCTGTTTCCAGGGTGTGAATATGGTGACCGCATTCACGGTTGTAAGCCCTGGCACTGCGACCTCCGGTTGGGAACCAGGAACATCCGGCATGACTGCTGTCACACGTGTCAATCTGGTAGTTATATCACAACTGTATTCTACCCTAGTTGAATATTGCATACTGTTAAATCATTATTTTTCGGGTGGGGGTATTTTCGTTGACATAATACAATGTAGCTTACATGTACATACTGGCTGTTGTGTTTCGGCTGCGTCGTCCAGTGCATTGGCGGGGGGGGGGGGGGGGGGGGGGGGGGAGGAAATATGGGGTGCATTGAGGCACCAGTCTGGGTAGAACCATCGTCTTACAACAACTCTGCCCAAATGCTTCTCCATATGAAAATCGGGGTGGCCCTATAAAACGATTATATGATATCTAAGAATGCAAAATGATTTTGTAATTATTTACATGAAGTATTGAATTTAAGATATTTAAATACCTGAAACTTATTGTATAGATAATATACTATTAAAGTGATACTTTTTGTTTGTTATGACCATGTGTACTACAAGAAATTAAGCTTGACATGATAAAAAAAGATAATGTAACGATCTAGATAAATATCAGATCCGTATATCACCCTCTGGAATGGATATTATCAACTATTAGTTTCCTTCCTTGTTATATCACTTATCAACATTCATAGACGTGTGTGCATATTTGCAGGGGAAGTCAAGCTGTCTTCTTACAACCATTCTATGCATGAACCCGGAAGCACATCAACCACTTTGAAACCAGCCAATGAAAAGCAGTGTACAGACCGAGAGTCTCAGTATGAGGGATCATGTCATGACCTTATAAACAAATATGGGCGTCACATTTGTTACAGCCCAATTATGGAAAAGAAATGCTGCAATACGTGTTCTTTGGTGAACAATTCAATAGGACTTGGTAAGTAAATAGAACTGAGAAGTTTATTTTGCTATTACATTGATAATTTGCTTCCTTGTGTTTAACATCCCAAACTGACAGTAATAAAATAATTCTGGGCATTTTTGTCGATAGGATACAATATAATACTGCTGCCCTGCGATATCACGCCGTTGAGAACTGACATATGATGCTACATCCAGTCACATGATCATGTCACTGGAGCACCCAGTTCATTAGCTGAGCGCCAAGCACAGCGGAGATGTAACAGGAACAGTTTTAACGACTTTGTATATCACGGTCGGGGATCGAACCCACGCCATCCTAGTGGTTGGGCGCACGCTTTAACCACTCTACCGCCCGTAACGATTTAACAAGTATGCCATCTAATTGATGAAATAAGAGCATTAATAGAATTGCAGTGTCCTTATTATTTAAAAAATATTAGTGTTTGTTCTTCTCTTCCTTCTTCTTAAACACTGACTACATGTACTACAGACTGTCACTATGGGGACCGCACACCATCATTATGCGCGCGCATGTCCAACATGACGCAGCTGACGTGTACATCACATGGGTACTTTTGCTGTCAATCATGCCAACGCCTGGTTCAAGTAACGCCGCCAGTCTCCGCCATGACGCCAGGACTATCTCCATCAACATTTTTGCGCTCATTTTCAGTATCTTTATTTGTTGATTATTGATATAGATTTCCATATTTATTTAATTTATATCTAAATTACAGTGTATATTTTATGTAATTTAATTGCGCACGTTTATGGTTTATGTTCGTTAGTTATTATCATCAAAGACGTACCCGGTTGTTTTTGAATATTGCACCAATATGAGCAGCAATGTTACTGCCAACGTTAGATGTCTGTCTTAAATGGGATTTTGAGGCTAATTTATATCTTTTTATGCTTCCACCAAAAATGGGGCGGGGGGGGGGGGGGGGGGGGGTGGCGCTATAGCGCTATAGATTTGCCTTTGCACAAGTTTAACTCTAAAAGTATTTGCAATACAGACTTGAAACTTCATTGATATATTATTCAGGTCGTGAACTTGTGCAGCTGCGTATTTTCATCGATTTGCCGTTGAAGTCGACAGAGTTATGGGCCTTAGTTTATAAAACATATGGAATTCTATGCTTGTGACGCACAAAACTCTGAAAGTATTTGTACTACAGACTTGAAACTTCATGGATGTATTAATCAGGACATGACCTTGTCCACCTGGGTATTTTCATCGAACCGCCATTGAAGTTGACAAATATGGGCCTTGTTTTTTTTTTTTTTTCAAAAATGGAATTTCATGCTTGTGACGCATGCAACTCTGAAAGTATTTGTGCTACAGACTTTAAACTTCATGGATATATTACTCAGGACATGACTTTGCACCTTGGTGTTGGCCTTTGTTTTGGAAAATGCGACGGACGGGGGCATCTGTGTCCCCTGGACACATTTATAGTTTACATATGTATTCACATGTATAATTTACATACGTTGATGTGGTGTTTTCAACTTCACACAGCAAACTGTTTATTTTTCCCTCTTCCTGGCGATTTGTATGCATTGGCGTTTTTGCATATACCTAGACATCTGTCTGATAACCTAGCTCCATCACGCAAACATTCAAGGTAGTCCATCCATCATCAAATCTTAATCATGATCCTTCAACTGCTTAAAAGGACTTCAGTGAAGATGCAAGCATCCATTGACTTGTAGATGAATACTCTTTTGGCTAAAGTCTATAAAGGCTTGCAGTTACTATAAAGTTCCCACGATCCCTTGGTGGACCGTGATCACAATTTAATGATGGGTTACCTCATGATGTTGTATATCAACTGGTCACGTAAGTGTTTATTTAAAATTTAATAGAAAACCCCTTCATAATTTATTCTTTTTGCTTTATTTGAAAAGATAGACAGTAGTTTACACATAAGATGAATTCATTTCATGACATTTTCATCATAAGAGAGGACATTAACACTGAATCTTGCTTGTTCAGCCTACTCACCCTTTTAGTGATATTCATAGTTTCTGATATTTGATATTTTGTGATTTCAAGTAAAGGTTATATAAATTAGATGTTTTATCTTTTGACTAGAACACACACACACACACACACACACACACACACACACAGAGTATACATTTATCACTCTGCATGGTATAATATTGATAAAAAATCACACTTAGTTAAGAATAATCAAATAAACAGAGGTTATTGAATACGCGATTATATGGCTAGTTGAAAAAGGTAAATCACATTGCTTGTACAAAGTTTGATAATCAACACAAAAAAGTTATTTCAAAAGTTTGAGGTGCATGAAACAGATAATGCTTAATATTATAAGAACGAAGTCTGGATATAAAACAATCAACATTTTCTAGGTTTTTTTTGGTACGGGTATATCATCATCGAATACCCACGCGCGATCGATATCATCTATAAACGATGGGGTTTTAAGCCTGTTTTTTGTCGTGTTGATACGTGTCATATTGCGACAGATCATATTCCATCATGTTTCTTTAATCTCTCAATCAAAATAGTCGTTTACAATAAAAATAGTTTTCGCACGAGATATCTAGTTATGGTTTGATGAATTTCCTTAATTTCAATGCTTTCCTATTCTATGCACGTCACTCTCAAAGTCGATCGCCGCATGTTTGTATATTGAACTCTATCTTGCTATTCCTTGTTGCACAGTTGGTGTGTATTTGTGCCGCATGACACAGGAGAATTTTAGAGACAGGCGAAGTGGGGATGCATTCTTAAATCATCAGCGATCACACCGGATTTATTGGACGTATTTCCTCACCAGCATTCGATAATCACTGAAATTTTATCAGTTAGCAAAATTTGCTTCGCACTCAAAGTCCATGTTCTTCAACATTTTTGTATACTGTCACAATACGGTTGGTGCATTCTTGGCCTTACTAAACACGAGCTTTATCACACAGGCGGAATAACATAATGGTTGGTTAGACACTTATACAGAATTAGGGTCAGTGTTTGGAAATTTATAAACTCTACAAGGATTAGTCATTAGAGACAGAGAATTATGAGGGCATGAGAGACAATGGATTCTCCGCCAATAACTGTCGTGAAGCATGCTGTTATCATATTAATTTGATACTATATTTATATCAAACATATATTCATATGGTTTGAGCAAAGAATAAACGTGATACCTGGAGTTGCTTTTTGATAGATCCTAAAAAGAGAACAAAGCATTATTAGAAAGGCTATATATAACGTTATATGGGAGTTGGGTATAGAGGTACCGAAGGCAGATATTAACGTAATTATTTTCTATTTTATGATATGACGTATAAATTGAAAAAAAGATAAAGACCTTTCAGATCAGATTCTCAATTATCATTTACAAATATAGCTCATAGATGACAAAGATATGAGAAACTTACCAAAAGGAAAATAGATCCAGTGCCTTTATCCAATTCATGTTTTGAATGGATTCTCTGCAATTTATCCCTGTAAAAATAGCTAACGAGACCCGATTGTTTCGTATGAATCACACCAGGTTTTCAAACTGTTTTTTTTTTTTCAATAAGGGGAAAATACTTTGAAGGTTTGAACTACATGTATTTTTTTTATGAATCAATCGAACCCAAATGACAATCTGTTTGAAGGACGATCGTTTTCAATAAGCGTAGTGGTCTAAAATACACTTCAGATCCGAAGGTTAAAAGTTCGATTCCAGTTAAGGTTGAGTATGTATCTGTTAAGTCCGTCACAGGCGTAATTATACACCCCAGGGATCGCCATTTTAAAATGTTATCCATTCAGTGTAAGAGAAATACGTTAATCAAGAAGTTGACTTTAACACGCTTTTATGCTTGCGTGATTTTCGTTAACCGCCATCAACGGGACCCATGAGTTCTTCATTCCGTTTCTCTCCACACATATCTCCCTTAGGATATTTTTCGTTTACACCTGCTTATACTTGATTATTTGAAAAGCAGTGGTCCCATTATTTGCCGGGGATTTTTGTACCATTGAAACTGATGTTCGCACACCGATCTTTTGACACAGCGACATGCGTAGATTCTAATTTCGGTTCACATGTGACAATTTAAAATTTGGCAAATTACTTAATTTTTAACGATTATCCTGAAATTTTATGATTATGATGTAGAAAGGTGTGATCTTGTCTATCAGATTTTCCCGATTTACTTGTGACGTACTCGACTTAGGAGTACTCATTTGCATAAGCAACTTTTCATTAGTCGCCTAATCAATTTCAGGGCCTCCGTGGCCGAGATTGTATAGTCGCTGACTTAAACACTCACTCAACCCTCACCGCGTGGGTTCGAATCCTGGCAGGGTCATTCGGATTTTCATGTGAAGAAGCCTTCCAGCTGGCTTTCGGTAGGTCGGTGGTTCTACCCGGATGCCTCAGTGCATTCGGGGTCTTCCTCCACCCGTAATTAGCTGGACGTCGCTATATGACTGAAATAGTGTCGCAGCGACGGTAAACTCAAAAATCAATCTATCAGTCTAATCAATTTCTTTGAAAAGGCGAAGCTCTGGCCAAGTACCCAACGGCTTATAAATGTAGTGAACCATTATATGTACTCGTTAGTAGCATTCATATTCTGTTACTTATGTATATTAAGCTCTTATATACATCGTTTAGAAAAATAATATCATTTATTTTACGTCGATTTGGAAACAAAATTTTACAACTTCTACTAATCTCTCTCGACGGTTTCTTGGTAAGACCAATACTTAGCGCCTTGGAAGGTCATAAAAATCCTTTCCCCGGACGGGTTCGAACCTTCGGATCCGCAGTCGAGTATGTAACCACTTCAAACCCAGGAAAAAGTTCTTCAGTGTCACAAATGGTAGATAGGGACTGATGTTTTTGGCAGTTTGGGAATATGTCACATACACCATTGCAAACATTTTGCCACTAACCCTGTCAGCACTGTTAATATTGAATATTGAACAACATTGAACCTCTTTGTAACGAGGTCACACCAGTTAAGTGAAACACGGACATCTCAGTCAATAGAGTATTTTTCCTGGGTCCCGGCTTCAAGCCCCGACCTGAATTTCTAAGGTTAAGTATGATGAGTGGAATTATCGCAAAAACGTACTTAGTTTTAGAAACATTTGTATATTTATCCCTACACCGCGTTACAGTAGTACTTTCTGGACTAGACCGACTGTTAAATCTAACCATGTGCATTAAGCAAGCTTACTCTTAAACGTTGAAGAATTACACAGGACCATCACAAAATCATTAATTAAAAGAATTACGGGTTACCAGTGCTTGCAGCGTGTGTATGTATAGTAGAATAAGGTTTAAAGGCTTAACGAGCGATCCAGTATTGACTGAAGACAACACGAACGATAATCAGTTTATCCGCGAAAATGTCAACGGCCAGTAAGTCACTAACAGTTTAACAGCATATCCCGTTACCTGAAAGGTACCGTATGTTCGATCCTACGACAGTCATTAAAATTGGCACAAAAAAGATTTTTCCTTACTTAACTTCGGAAGGAGCACCCAGGTCATTAAATGGTATTGATCTGGGGTCGGGCCACACATTCTAATGCTATTTATTAATCAAATAAAACCACATTCAAAATACACAATACTGTAAGAGCTTTATCCGGAAAAAAAAGCAATTAAATGTTTATTTAAATTCACGCTTACCGCTTAATGCTAAACCGTATCGCGAGTATAAAACTACCCGTACCCTTCGTCCAATGGTTTCTGCTCTGTCTTTAGAGAAAGTTAAAAAATAAATAAATAAATAAATAAATAAATAAATAAATATAAATAAGCTCGCACAGGCGCATCAGAATGAATAAATGAAGATTTAATGCATGGCATCATACAATGTATCACACAAAAAACCTCCAAGCTTCTGAGAAAGGTTAAAGTTACACTGGAAAAGATTAGCACTGCAGTTATCGCAATTGATTGACATTGAATAAGATTGTATAACTATAAACATTTATTTAACTATGGAACAGAATCAGGTGAAAAATGCATATTGCCTTCTTTCAATTCCATGCCTACATGTGACATTCTGACTTCGTCATACTGACACGTGAAATGTCACCTACTTTCAGACTGATCTGGGTTAATTTTGGTTTGCATAGGTCTGTTAACGTGAAGACTTTTCTGGTCAAAAACAAGTTTACTATCAGGCTAATCGATCTGGGTTTATACTAGTAGCAGAAGTTAGTTTACTTACATGCTGATTTGGTTTTATACTAATTGCATAGATCAGTTAACTTGCAGACTGATCTTGGTTTAAACTGTTTCCAATGATAAAACTAGATCATTCTGCTAATTAACTGACATATGCAACCAGTATAAACCCTGATCAACCAGTATATAAAAATTTAATCGCAGACTCATCTCAGTTTTCACTGGTTGCAGAAGTCAGCTAACTTGCAGGTTGATCTAGGTTTATGCTTGTTGAGTAATAGTTTACATGCCGGTTGATCTGGGTCGATACTGGTTGCATAGACATAAGTTTACTTGCAGGTTGATCTAGGTTTACACTGATTGAATAACGACGCTAGTTTACTTGTTGGTTGATTTGGGTTTATACTGATTGAATGGACATCAGTTCACTTATAGAATGATCTCGTTAAACCCAACAAACAAACAAACAAACAAAAAAGCTTTAGAATGATCTGAGTTTATAGAATCACCTAACGAGAACTTAGTATAATAATATATTTTTGATAGAAGCTCCCAAAATGTAGCAGACTGCGGTAATAGGACGTTTCGATACATGTATATATATATATATATATATATATATATATATATATATATATATATATATATATATATATATATATATATGTATTTTATATATATATACTATTATAAAGAGAGAGAGAGAGAGAGAGAGAGATGTGCAGGGTAATGCTCTGGGCTAATCATTTCTCTTTTTGGCAAATCGATAGTTCCAGTTTAAAGGTGTGAATTAAGACACTCTATTTATCGATATCATTATAAAACTTGTTTTTATATACGTATTTGTTACACATTTCATATAGAAAGAACGCACAGAAAGGTTTTGGAATATAAATTACTCCAGAAAGGGCCGGGAAAACAGTACAGTCACACCGTTTACAAACAGCTTATATTTTAGTTTCACAAACGGAATGCGGTAAGTGAATTATAGATAACGGAATGAATTGTAGATCTAATGGATTAACACATCAATAGAATAAATTGTCTACAGAGTCAATAATCAAGAATATATTTATCATTAAGTTCTATAAATAGGCATTCACACACATTCGGAATATCAACATCAATAGCCGGAAAATGATTACAGTTGAATACAGAATATCAACATCAATAGCCGGAAAATGATTACAGTTGAATACAGAATATCAACATCAATAGCCGGAAAATGATTACAGTTGAATACAGAATATCAACATCAATAGCCGGAAAATGATTACAGTTGAATACAGAATATCAACATCAATAGCCGGAAAATGATTACAGTTGAATACAGAATATCAACATCAATAGCCGGAAAATGATTACAGTTGAATACAGAATATCAACATCAATAGCCGGAAAATGATTTCAGTTGAATACAGAATATCAACATCAATAGCCGGAAAATGATTACAGTTGAATACAGAATATCAACATCAATAGCCGGAAAATGATTACAGTTGAATACAGAATATCAACATCAATAGCCGGAAAATGATTACAGTTGAATACAGAATATCAACATCAATAGCCGGAAAATGATTACAGTTGAATACAGAATATCAACATCAATAGCCGGAAAATGATTTCAGTTGAATACAGAATATCAACATCAATAGCCGGAAAATGATTTCAGTTGAATACAGAATATCAACATCAATAGCCGGAAAATGATTACAGTTGAATACAGAATATCAACATCAATAGACGGAAAATGATTACAGTTGAATACAGAATATCAACATCAATAGCCGGAAAATGATTACAGTTGAATACAGAATATCAACATCAATAGACGGAAAATGATTACAGTTGAATACAGAATATCAACATCAATAGACGGAAAATGATTACAGTTGAATACAGAATATCAACATCAATAGACGGAAAATGATTACAGTTGAATACAGAATATCAACATCAATAGCCGGAAAATGATTACAGTTGAATACAGAATATCAACATCAATAGCCGGAAAATGATTACAGTTGAATACAGAATATCAACATCAATAGCCGGAAAATGATTACAGTTGAATACAGAATATCAACATCAATAGCCGGAAAATGATTTCAGTTGAATACAGAATATCAACATCAATAGCCGGAAAATGATTACAGTTGAATACAGAATATCAACATCAATAGCCGGAAAATGATTACAGTTGAATACAGAATATCAACATCAATAGACGGAAAATGATTACAGTTGAATACAGAATATCAACATCAATAGCCGGAAAATGATTACAATTGAAATTTAAAGGTATGTAGTAAACAACATCAACATAAGTAACAAACGGAATAGAATTTTCACCTGATTGCCCTTCCATACTCAATATGTACATGCATAAATCAGGATGTATCATCGCAAAAAAAAATATTAAGGAAGTAATATATAAAGGGCAGTATATGGCCGCGATTTCTGTATGAGTGTATGTGTGCGTGCGTGCGTATGTATGCGTGTATAAATTTATGTATTATGCATTTGTGTGTACATTTGTGCGTGCAAACGCATCCGTGTATGTACGTGTATGTGTTTTTGTGTGTGAAGGCATTTGTAAGTATATACGAATATAAATTAATGTTTGTGTGTAAATCTACGTGTGGGCGTGCGTACGCACCCATGTTTTTTATATGTGCGTGTTAGTGTATGTACCATTGTACATGTATGTATTCATGCAAGTATGGTTTGATGTATGCACGCAATTGCAAAAAAAAATATATAGTTCACGATGAAAAAAATGATAGCCGAACATATCATATGACGTTTAAACCACACATGACTACACGGTGTCTCTTAACAGTTAGAGAGAGAGAGAGAGAGAGAGAGAGAGAGAGCAACACAATATCGCAAAACTTAAGTTAAAATAAACGCATGATCGTGTGTGCGTAACGGCCGGGCGTCTAACAATAATGATAACAATGAAGGCAAATCAGGAAGTAAATGAACGTCTCAGGTATAACGCGACGTTTTGATTGGTTGATATTTGCTGACCTCTTTCCGGGAGCAGTACGTTGTCGTTGCATACATTACCGGCGATATATATGGGAACAAGGAACTATTTACAAAGTGAGTTTATCAATTGACATATTTAACGCATTAAACTTTGCTTAAATCTGGTACACATGCCTTGATAAGACCCTTAAAAACATGCATTGCATTTAACATTCTTTGCTCAAACATAATTAAGTACAAATAATTCTGACATGCGCGCTTTGTTCCCCTTCTCCCCGTCGAGAAAGAAACTATTTTTTTTTTTTAAGTATGGGCCTCTGACGATTTGTTATTGTAGTGAAGGAAATAAGGGGGATACTTAAACGTATTAGCATGTTTGTTGTTCAAAATATACAGGGAACATGTATGTGTGTAGTGTTTATATTCTAACTGAATGTCACGGATATATTGTAAAAAGGTCGGTATTGTTTTATTAATTACTTGAGAGGAGAAAATTATTATGCGGTAGTTTTATAGTGCATATCATGCATGCGGGTGTATATATTCTGTATGCGTATCTGTGCAACATTAACATGGGGGTGGGGGTGTACTTTAGGTATATTGAAGTTCGATCCGAGATAAAGCAACCTTATACTATGATATTGTTAACCGGTCCTTCACAAAAATAAGAGATATGCTATGTTAATTTATAAGACAGTCATTAATTATCTTCATAAAATTATTGCAAATCTTTAGGAAAAGTGTACTCTAAATTCATCATTTTTCATTTTTTTCATTGACATTAAATATCTCGATGTCTACTAAGTGAAGGCTTGTTCACGAAGATTAATATCAACGAACATTTGTACTCCACGAAAATATTTGATTTTACAATATTTGCTTATATTTGACTGGTCTATCTGTCAGTATAATTTCACTAATATTAAAAATACGGTATTTTATATATTTTATGCTACACTAAAAATATATGAAGGAATATAGCAAAGTTTTGCGGGTCATGAACAAATTGTACAAAAAGTTTGATTATTTGTAACTTGTGTAGATATTGCATCAAATTTGTTGAAAACAAATGTAAACTTCATGGTCGAGTGACATGCCTTTCTTTCACCGTTATTATATGTAGAGAATGATATGGAAACCTTCCGTCTGTTCTGTATTAAATGCATTTGTACTCATATTTCATTCGTCTTTGTTTTTTCTTGTTTTTCATGTACTTTTAAGAAGTAAAAAAAGAAAAAGAAAAAAAAACAACAACCCTAATTGGGAAGGTGTACATAAAGAAGTCACAGTTTTTATACATGCACCGTGCGAAATTATGTGACGTGCAACTGACATATATATAGTACATTCTTCATATCATTTTTCTTTTTCTTAAGACCAAATGTATAGCCTTCATGCTCAGGTCCAGCAATTTAACCCAGTGGAGGTCTAAACCCAGCGGATGCAAAGTAACCCCGAAGTTTGACCCCCCCCATCTCTCTCTGTACGAGTTTTATCGTTATAGTTGAGAAACGGACAGGATTTAATAGAAAGAGCCTTGTTTTACAATTACACAATACGCTACACACGAAGCGGTCTCTTGATCCACGCATGGCCTTAACATTTTTATATTTACTATATTTCTACAATTTGTAGAGAGAAAATATCTAAATCGATAAAATTTGTTTGTTTGTTTCATTACTGCTTTCGTCTCTTTCTTGTATTGAAATATTTAAACGTAGATTTATTTATATTTTATTAATGCATGTCTATGGATATTGAGCAAGTTGAATATGCTTATCCGATATTTCTTTTTTTTAATTTAATTTTGCACACATCCCCTTATCAATATTGCTTCCTCTTATAAATTTTAAAGTTTGCATAAATGATAGTGCAGTAAGCCGGGAGAAGGAAGTAGCCTTTGAAGCACTGCTTAGTCCGTTTGCAGGTTTAAAATATGTGTGTATGATAGGTATTGAATTGCCTTCGTATGGACAGTGTTTTGAGAAAACTATTATTTATAAGGTTTTGAAGAGTGTGGTTTGGGCTTCCTGGAAGTAAACTAGCTAACCGGATGTGGGATTAATTACGTGTCCAGACTGGTTTGCAACTGTCAAAGGTACACAGATTGGCACGGAGCCTCCTCGCTAATTAGCTTGTTCATTGACCAAATATGGAAATACTATCAACTTTGTTTGATGGGTTTGATAAATGGGATTTATTTTTTGTTTCATCATGCAGTTTCTCTGAAACCGCTGTATTCTAAATGATGTATTTCCAAAAACATCCAAAATTTATAAAAAATAACAAAATCGATATTTCAAAAAATTATTTTGATAAATAATGCTCTCAATAAACAACAGGAATATGTTCAAGTTCTTTACATTTGAAATGTTTAAGTTACAAAATAACAACAATGGACGGGTATAATTTACCAACCAAATACAAAATACTTGAAAAGGTAACATCGTTGTCATGAATCATACGCTGTATTATCCGTCCTTAGAGTTTGCATTTCGGTTTTATTTTGGTATACACGTACTGTATACACAATTTGTTTTTCTTAACAGCTACGTGCATAAGTATGCAGTTAACCTTTATAAAGTCTTCAGTTCAAATGCGGAAGTGCTTTCAAATATTGGAGATAAAAGGAAAATATCTTGACGTAATTAATGCGTAGATAAGCAGACGGACTTCTGTATGTGCATTCATACGTCTAACTATTAATCCATCCATCCATCCATCCATCTGACTGTCTACCTACATTAATCCATCCACCCATCCATCCGTCTGTCTGTTCATGTACAGTTTTACATACATTTACGCACATACTTTAACACACACTCAGTCCCTCACCGCGTGGGTTCGAATCCCGGCAGGGTCATTCAGATTTTCATGTGAGGAAGCCTTCCAGCTGGCTTGGGGTAGGTCGGTGGTTCTACCCGGATGCCTTCGTGCATTCGGGATCTTCCCCCACCTGTAATTAGCTGGATGTCGCTATTTAACTGAAATACTGTCGAAGCGACGGTAAACTCAAATAGTCAAGTCAGACATACATATTATACGTATTGCATTCCGGTACAGTTACATAGACAACAGTCTGTATTTCTGACTTTGCATAGGTTTTATGTTCTGGTACATTCGTGGAAAGTAAAAAGACCAGCCTGGACCATTAGCCAATGAGAATTAGGTACGCTTAGAAATAAATTTCTGATACTTTATGACTGGCCGAAATGCGGTGAAAAATCTGGGTTAATAGTATACAGCTGCCACCGAATAAAACAAGTCTGTCCTAGATCAGTTTTCGTGGTTACTCTTCAAACTTGAATTTTCACTTGAATTTGGGAAACTTATAAGAAAATTCTTATAAATTTCATTTAGTTAACGTCGGTTAATAATGGAATTATTGCAACTTTCAAAGCCCTGTTAGTGCTTCTGTTAGCTCGAATACCCTATTCGAACTCTGTCTCATGTCGACAAAAGTAAACTTATGACTGAAATATTGTTATTGGGTGATTTTTGGTATACGAGTTTATTAATTATTCTATAGAGAATGACTGAAACTCCTAATCTAAATCAGTATATCGTTCTCGGGATCATTTTTAAACCCAAAATGGGAAATTGTCACAACCAAATTATAAGCCGCATCTGAAGAAGAATTGATTCCTGAAGTCTAGGGGGTATAGGGCATGTATTACGAGGTATATGTGTCGCCAAATTCTTGTCCCAACGAGTGTAATTCGCTCATTTGAAAACTATTTGTCTACAGTATCACGTGGACCTTATACATGTGACATTATACCACACCCAGTAACAAGTATTCTGACACACTGCAACACGCCCCGGAACTACCTGTCGTATATATAATGGCCGTACAACACGCAAACACAGGAGCCGTCTTGGTCTTTCTTCACTTTATTTATGTACATTGTCGATCGACATTATAAGGAGGCTCACTCCGAAAGGAGCGCTGCCCGTAGAAGCTCCCAAAGACGCGTTCTTTCTCTTCATTTCTAGGTCTCTCTTTCTCTAGGCATTTCTCTCTCTCTCCCTCTCTCTCACCTTTAGCAGACCAGCAGATAATACCAACGGCAAAAAACATGTTAACCATAGTGACAACAGAACTTGTTACATACAGTCATACAATCGGACATGACTAGTGATAAACAGTTATTCTATAATCAAAATATTTTACCACGAAGCTGATTCAGATTTAGGTAATGTAAGTGACTAATAGTTGATTGATTTTTTGAGTTTACCGTCGCTAGAACCTCCGACTTACCGCAAGCCAGCTGGAAGACTTCCTTAGATGAAAATCCGAATGACCCTGCCGGGACTCGAACCCACGCGGTGATGGGCTGAGTGAGTGTTAAATTCAGCGACTTACCCTCTTTCGACGTATAATTCTGAATATTTTCTTGTGTTTAACTTCTGTTTGATAATTATTTACCTGTTAAGAATAAGGAATTCGTTTTCGGAAGCAGTTTTCGAATTTCTCTACGTAAACTATGGGAGACATATAATATTATTAACAAACAAAACTTGCAACAGATAGTGTAAACATGCCATACTATCTCGTTTGAAAAAAAAATGCTATTGAATGAGATAGCTTAGCAGTACACATTTGGCATTTATCTTATTAATCCGAGCAAAATCATTTCAAATCATTGACAATCATCCGGAGACACAGAATGGGCGTTTGGGTGATACTGACGTCCTACATCATATCTTTCTCAGACGGCGCTTGCTATGTGGTGTATATGTGGTTTTAACAAGAGAGAAGTATGTGTTCTTCAATAAATACCGTGATCAAACTCTTTCGGATTTGTATAAAGTGGACATTTTGATCATGTATTTCACATATTTGCTGATCATTGCTGTTTGTAGATTCTAAATTAGTTTGTTTGCCACGATGAAACATTTTTGACCTTGATATATATATTTGGATAACAATGATTTAAATATGTTATCTGCTTAAAATACCACGTAAGCTATCGATCGAGATTTTAAAGCAAATAAAAATATTTCTTGAATATAGAGTTACTTTCTCGTAAGCTTAATATCAAGACTACAGCTTCTGAAAGTTTAAAGTTTGCAAGTTATTTCAAGGAAGCCGGATGTAAGAAATGCTGATTTGTCAAAAAAAAAAAAAGCAACAACAAACTATCTAACCGTCCATCTCGAACCGGAAATACTCTTCCTGTAGGTTAAACATGAATATATTATATAAAAACTCGCATATTTACAGGTGAAAATAAAGCAACTATGCTATGCTTTCAAATTATACAATTGCAAATACGCATGTCCTTCATATTAAGAACATTGGAAAGGATCTTCTGTGTTGTCATATGCCTCGAGCTTTGTAAATATCATTTCGATATCAATATATAATAAATAACAGCATTTTACTCTTACATAAACAAAAACACTATGAATATATACATGCACGGACAAAGTAATCAATACGTCATCATATTAAAGGAATAACCGTCCCCGGTGGCCTAGTGGTTTGGGCGTCCGCCTCGGGAGCGGGAGGTCGTGGGTTCGATCCTCGGCCGCGACATACCAAAGTCGTAAAAAATGGTACTGTTATAGCTCCCTTGCTTGGCGCTCAGCATATAAGGGTAGTTGCAGGACTGGTTAGCCCGGTGTCAAGATAATGTGACTGGGTGTGGTATCATGCCACATGTCTACGGCGTGATACTGCAGTGTGGCAGCACTATATCTGTCTCAAGTAGACATCGTCTCCAAATGACTGAAATGCTGTCAGCAGGACGTTAAATCCAATAAACAAACAAACAAACAAACAAAAATAAAGAAATAAGAGATGTATAATAGTTCAAAAGGTTGTATAAAATGTTAGAAAAACTTCATTACAATACAATCCATTACTATTTACTCCATTATTACGCGGATGACAGACTAGATCGGTTCACACCATTGCTATATCCATGATTTTTGAAGTTACATGGTCTTATAAAGGAACAGTTATATTATCACAGTAATCCGAGAATGCAATATTTGTTTGTATGCTCTATTTTAATCAGACTTTAAGGTCAACATTCGGCCACTTTCAAACTTTATTTTGTTATCAAAATGATGTAGTTGAGCCGTGAACATTGTTGAAAGGTTCGCAGCAGCGCGCATTCGCCGTTACTATGGAACTGCGTTTTATAAGGTGGCACCTTATGTTTTATATACAGGATGGGTTCATATATACCCCATGTACCCGCACACCGCTCTCGAGCATACCCACACCTCAAAGATATACACAGTGTAACGTTTATATCTTACTGTCATTATTCTTACCATTATGGAAACTCCTAAACGTTTGATTATATAGTATGATATGGAGAAATGATAAATCATGATAAATTTTGAAAATATAAAAATTACCCAACGGACACGTGACCTGTATTGACCAATCACATAGCGGCAATTTTGTAGGAGGTGAGATACATTTTCATTTCTGAAAAGATTGAGAAGTCTGCTAGCCCTCCATTGAAATGTTTTGCAAGACAAACGGAAATATGCTTCGCCAGTCTCTACGGGACTTCAGTTATTCTTTTATTGGTGACTACCTTTTCTTAGCATCTAGCTGTTTTAAACGACAGAAGTATACCATTTATCTAACCTCCATTGGACAGCTATCTGGCTTAAGCAGCCAATTTACATTGTTCCCCCGACAGACGGACTATGTTAGGCTTTACTGTATTTGTACAAACAATTTATGTGTATACCTGTAATAAAATGGGAACTACTTTCCTAATAAGTTTGAGATAAAGATATGTATTTTGAAATTTATCGGGAAGTGATATTGCAAAACTAATGTTTGATGCAGGCTTATGACGTAATTGGGTGTTATTTATAGCAGGTCGACACGATTTTTTAAACTGATATTTCACACGGAAGCATATCCAGTGTCCTAGCCAAAAACTGTACGACACATCAGAGTCCTAGCATGCAGAGAAAATAAATTTGAGTCATACATATTGTTAAAAAAAACATTCTTTTATAATTTTATATTTGCGAGAAATACAGTCGATTCATGTAAATATATTTATAGATATAATAAAAATGGGAACGAAACGGTAAGGGTACGAATGCTACAACAAATGATTCACTTTTAATTAAAATCAAATACGTCAAATCATTTTGCATTCTGGCATAAAAATATACATGTTCAGTGCTAATATCATTAAAAAATAGTATATTGCAATCAATACTGAAATTATCCATCACTTTACAGCCATTGGTCTTTAACAATGATTCCGAAAGAAACAAAAAACAAAGATCTGGTCATTAGCTTGGCGAAAGTCGGCGGCCGGGCGTAACGTTTCTTGGCCAGACAATAAATTTGTCGTGCTTTGAGACATTACGACACTGCGTACATGCGCGTATTACCCAAGTTCGAAAATCGTAGGCAAATGTTATACTTTAAGAGTGAATGTCAATTAACTTAAACAATCCAGGTGGGAGACTTCTTTAATGAAATGTAAGAATTACTAGGTACGTACGCATAACGCGAAGGTGTGTCAGGGCTCAACCAAAGCTCGTAGTTCAAAGGTCAATGTCACAATAAGATGTTCAAGGATACATATGGATATAAATTATCTTGTTCGCGCTGTATTTAAATGATTTCGATAAAAAAAAATAAAAAATTCAGAGATGTTCTGACTGATTTAGGTGGCATGCATGTGCATGCTCCAGGTTGTTAATAGCTGAACATGAGGTTTATTGTCAAAATTAACCTTTTTTCGAGCTTCCAGTCAGTATCTTCAACATGTATTGGGATACTTTGAAGAAAAACTTGGAACATGTCTAATAAGCATATAAGTCGGAAGGCAAGCGCATATACGAGGTCCAAATCTGAGACCCCAAGGTCGTACTGATCAAATATGGATGAGATGGACTTAAACAGTCTGTATCCGCCTAATTTATGGTAGGATTTTAAAATAAATTGAA
>CM037790.1:27100529-27150529 GCA_021229015.1 Solen grandis | reverse complement strand
TTAGACCATTGGTTATGAAACATTCTATAGACGTTATAACATAGCTTGATGTTTATTTGCTTAAATCACCTTTCGTAACACTGTACTTTCTTTCTCCCTTAAACATCCTTAATCTTGTTTTCATAACAGTTTTCTATGTTTGATTATGATTGTATTTGTGGCACGTTATTTTAAGAACCAGACGTGTGTACTAATTATCTGCTCAGTTATCCGTGTCACTTTGAGCATGGTTTGGTTGCATGTGAGAGAGTCAGTTGGACATACGGAACCGCGTGTGAAACATCGGAAGAATCAAAATAAGTGTATTGTATATTTGTAATATAAGTTGAATATAGTAGTAAAATAAAGAAGATAATATTAAGCTGTATATAGTCTTCGCTAATTCCCCAGTGCAAAGGAGAAGAGTGAAAGAAGAGAAACAAAGGGAGAAAGCGTAAAGTAACAGCGGGTGAAAGTTGCACACTGTTACAATAATAATATGTCGCTATATTCAGATCTTCTGCCCAAACAATCTAGAAAGTTTTTTTCCACATATTGGCACAAAGTTCATGTAAAATAATGTCTCACAGCATTGTGTCGGTTACATCTCCGGTCACAAAATACAAATTGTACTCCTATGACCCTCTTTTTTGGCACAAAGCTTATGAATTGGTTGGCTAGTTTCCAGTATAATATTTGTATTCAGACTACTTGTCAACAACGTAATTTTACTGTGGTGCATCAATATACTGGCTCATTGATTCGAAATCTCACAAATGACTGACTAAAAATTCCTCATGCTGGTACAGTTTCGACTTGAATTTACGAAACAGCGCCCATCCATCGGCAACATTTTCTTGCAGCTTTTCATAATATGTCTCCTCTGCATCCTTCCCAAAAGAATGAAATTCCCCGTCACTGTCTAGCAGGACTGCTGTAGGAGCCTGCACACATTTCCGGGGAGAGAAAAAAGACTTTGGTGCATGCAAAAACGAACATTTGAGCCTGCTGTAGATTGTTCCAATGTCAATAGCAGCTGTAATGAGGAATCCTGAAGTTGCCATCGTTCACTTAAGCTGGGAAAACCTATAAGATAAGGAAATAAAACATTACGACAAGAGCGCCCGCAGAAGAACAAAATTAAGTGTACATTCAGCCTTTCGTTAATTTAAATATAATGCTCATTTCCCAACGAAATATATTGTTTTTGACATATACACTTTGAGTATTGAAGGATCAAAATTTTATACATTTCCATTTTCTTTCGAAAGTATGGTAATATTCGGGGTAAATTTCTTGAGGTTAAGATATATCACTTTCCATCAAAAGGGTATATTCACTTTCAAACTTGGTATTTATCAAATGTCTCCTATTCTTGTGACTGTGACACAAGCATGTCATTGCTTATAACTTAGTTAATTAGACGTATTGCAGGTCCAGGATAAATTTCTCTTAATGTTTATGTTTTAATCCAGTGAATAAATAATAAAAAGACATGGCAATGTCACAGAAACCAGATTTGTCATCTACGAAATGATAAAATGTTTGATTTAAGCATGAAAATGTTGCGTGTAAACTAATAAGATATAGAGATTATTCAACAATGACATCAAAGTTAACCAAACCTGACTATAAACACATTGTGTCCAAGTTTGAAACAAGAGTGCCAGTGATGCCACAATATACGCCGCCACAAAATATAAAGACCAAGAGGGGTCTTTTAATTATTGCTTTTAACATTTTGGTAAGCATAACCTCATAATGAAGTCTGTAAGACCAATTAATTTAGCTGAACAGAGATAGAACCCTAAAAATGCTTCCAATATGACAGTAGGTCAAATAGCAGTATCAATTTGAATCCTTTTTTCTTTCTCCCCATAACTCTTGCAAAAATCACTGTACCAGAAAATCCTTGCCTTATGCACTTTTACCTGTTTAGAAACTTGAGTTGTGTTTTAAAGAGACCATGTTTAGAAAGGCATAACTATTGCAAATATTGATGAACATCAAAGCCCCTGCTTTGTGCATATCTACCCAGTATAGTAATGACATTGCCCAAGTTTTGAAAAGATTAGGTCAGAAACATACAAGAAATTGCATTCCCAAAGCTGAAATATCAATCAGCTAAAAAGACTAAGTTTCAGGGGACACAAATCTTGCAAAAATTAATGTACCGGAAAATCACCACTTCATGCACATCTACCCATTATAGTAATGATATTGACCAAGTTTTGAAAAGATTCATTCAGAAATGTAGGAGGAGTTGCGTTCACAAGGCTGCAATATCAATCAGCTACAGAGACTAAGTTTCAAGGTACACAAATCTTGTAAAAATCAATGAACCATAAAATCACCACTTCATGCACATCTACCCATTATAGTAATGATATTGACCAAGTTTTGAAAAGATTCATTCAGAAATGTAGGAGGAGTTGCGTTCACAAGGCTGCAATATCATTCAGCTACAGAGACTAAGTTTCAAGGGACACAAACCTTGTAAAAATCAATGAACCGGAAAATCACCACTTCATGCACATCTACCCATTATAGTTATGATATTGACCAAGTTTTGAAAAGATTCATTCAGAAATGTAGGAGGAGTTGCGTTCACAAGGCTGAAATATCATTCAACTACAGAGACTAAGTTTCAAAGGGACACAAATCATGTAAAAATCAATGAACCGGAAAATCGCCACTTCATGCACATCTACCCATTATAGTAATGACACTGACCAAGTTTTGAAAAGATTCATTCAGAAATGTAGGAGGAGTTGCGTTCACAAGGCTGCAATATCATTCAGCTACAGAGACTAAGTTTCAAAGGGACAAAATCTGTAAAAATCAATGAACCGGAAATCGCCACTTCATGCACTTCTACCCATTATAGTAATGACATTGACCAAGTTTTGAAAAGATTCATTCAGAAACGTAGGAGGAGTTGCGTTCACAAGATATGGACGTACAGACGTACGGACGGACGGACAGACGGAGAAGATGACGCCAATATACGACCGCCTCCGGCGGCGTATAAAAATCGACCCACGTTTGCGTGCGTTAAAGAGCGAACACCACAAAATTTGCATCTTTTACCAATTCAATGACCGTATCTCCGGAGTGTCTGAGACATTCTGGCTTATCATCGAACTTGGCTGATACAGTTTGCTGGGTTACCGAACGTGGCTGAGGTGATATTCCCATACACACTGTGACCAAGTTTGGTAAAAATCGGCTCTATTGTCCTAAAGTTTGAAGATAGTTGCTTAGGAAATGAAGATGCTAGAATGCAAAAGTGAAATCTGGCATATTTTTTATATTAAAAGGGCCAGTTCATCTGACCTAATCGGGCGATATCAGCCATTATCGAATTTGGCCGAGACATTATGATCAGTGTGAACAAGTATAAACAGTGTCATGAAGTTTTAAGATGATTGCTCAAGAAATGACGATGCTAGAATGCAAACAAAGTGAAATCTGGCATTCCACTACTCCTGACCTAATTGACCAGATTCAGCCATTATCGAACTTGGAAGAGAAAATACGGAAAAAATCAAAATTGAAAGTTAAAGAAATCAACTTTAGTGCAAAGAATAATTGTCGACGACGCACGGAAGGGTGGACGACGGACATTCATTGATCCTAAAAGCTCATCCTGAGAAAATGTGCTCAGGTGAGTAAAAAAAATCACTGCTGGCTATAATTTACATATTTATAAAAAAAATAGCAAAATCAAACATTTTGAAACAATCTCCATGATATTCACATCTACTAATTAAAATTAATAATAAAGGAATTTAATATACAATTTACGTATGAGAATTTTACGAAACTTGGAGCCATCCTGAGTGTTTCATTTTTCAAGGGATCTATTTCATTTTAGCAATTTTGGTAGATAACTATGAGGTGACCATTTGTGCCAAAGGAAATTAAATTCTGACCTTTGATTTCAGATAAGATGATACGTTTTTCTTTTATCTTTCTTTCTTTGTTTTATTTATTTTATTTATTTATTTATTTTTTTTGTAAATACATGTAATATGGTATTTGTTGCCATGTTAACCAGATTTCTGCATGGATCAACTACATTTTAGCAAAACTGATAGACAAATATTAAGTAACCAATAGTGCCAAATGAAATAAAATTCATACAATTAGTTTCAACGATGATTTTGATAGTTTCTATATAGAGTATATAAGACAACTAGCCAACCCCGTGCGGACCTCATTTTTTTTAAAGGGATCAATTTCATTTTAGCAATTTTGCTAGATGACTATGAGGTGACCATTTGTGCCAAAGGAAATTAAATTCTAACTATTGGTGTCAGGGGAGATTTTTTTTAAAATAAAATGATGATTGTTTCCTTGACAACCAGAATTCAGTATGGATAATGTTTAAACACAATCACGTGACTACAATGGCGTCGAGAAAGAAAATTTGAAATCTCTTGTGTGAAAGAAATGGATTTTGATATATTTCAACGCATTCTAGAGCATAAGAATGTCGTACACTGTTGAATGAATGAATGAATGAATGAATGAATGAATGAATGATTGAATATCAAATACACCTAGGATTATTGTCTGTTATTTGAAAACAGTGCGTAATTTAACATAAACTGCTGTGTGTACTCCCCGGGCATATCGTGAGGGACTGAGAACAAAGGGCCGAGACCGGGGGTCCATTGACCAGACAGTTGAACAAGTAGGTAGGTTTGATTTATTTTGGAAAGAAACCATACATCAGATTTATACATTGCCATTTTAACATGATGATATGAGTGGAAAAAACAAAACCAAAACCAAGAACAAAGGACAAAAAAATAAAAAAAATTGATAAGTGATAACGGAATAACACAATTCTCAAAGTCAAACCCCCAACAACATACGGCCGCAAATATATATACTAAATATTTCCGACCGCAGACTTAATGAGTCAAACAAGAGACATATGGGGCAAATTCTTTTTTCTCAAAACAATATAGAAAATCAATAAAATCAAGGCTGTCATAATATGCAACACATTCAAGACATAAATTCATCACGACAAGGTCAGGATGCGTGTTGTTTTTTTAGAAGATTGTCCCTGTCCAGAAAAATAGCATTTACAAAAAAACATACGTTGTCTCCAGTGAAAGTGAGAGCGATGACTTCACGCATGAGCCACTGTGCACGCAAAAATCTCCACCGTTATTGCAAAATTATATCATACTGTAATGCCCAGCATTGTGTTAAAAATTGTACATGTATTGTTTATATAAATCAGAGCGTGTAATGTCCAGCATTATTACAGTAAATAATAAGATAGATATTGCACTTAGGTAAAGCTATTTTTCTTAAAGATGCTCTGCATTATTGTATAAGTATTATAAAACATTGTAAATAAAAAGTTTAAAACGTCATGTGTAGTTGACTGTTTCTTTCCATTTGAGATCTAGAACTTTGTGTATTGGCATTTCACTGAAATATGTATTGTTATAAACATGTCATCTTTTAAAGATTGCATTGATAATAAGCTTATTATTACCTTCTTTATGTTAATCCAATTTCCTTTGAATTAAATCCCTTTAACTGTTAAATCACTTCCATGTTTAAATCTTGTATCTTAGTACACTTTATATGCAGTGTGTGTATTTTTAGAATGTGTACAGCTGACGTAATGCATTATGGGAAATTATGATGATGTCACAGGGCAAAGGTCATGTTTATATCTTCTGCCAAGATCTGTCAAACGAGTTCAACTGTGATTTAAAGTCAGAAAATTGTGTATTTCAAAAAGGAAACTTTCAGGTCTTTACTATTGATGATTAATTAATGTATTCATGTGTTTTGTATATATTTATTCATTCAAGTTAATTGTTTAAACACTGTTAGAAGTGTGCATAGCACTGTTTCCTTAACGAGGGATTCTGACATTCCCACATATTATTTTGAGGGATTTGACCTTGTGGGAAACATAGGGAGTTTTAGGGAACGTTTTGGGAGTAGTGGGAAGTGAGGGAAGTGGGTACTATATAAGGCTTCTCCCACTGATTTTTGGGGACTCCAATTCCAAACTTCTTAGGGTTAGGATCTGATTTTTGGTTATTTTTCTTAGGCTTTCTTTATCATTTTTACACCAACGTAAGATTATTAACTGAGTTCTAGAATTGCATTTTAAGAGAATACTATCATATTAAGCTCATACTGTATTAGGGATATCATCATAGATTTTATCATTTAAGCACACTATACTTCCACTGATTTTGAAGTTGATTTTAAGTGTAAATCTGTACATGTATTAGCCATTATGGTCACTGAATGGTTAATCTATAAGTCCTGGGGAAATGTATTTTCTTTTCAGAAGTGCCGAAATCTGATTGTGCACATTGGTTATGAATTTATGACCAAGATTTAGGAAACTGTTGAGATAAGATATTCTGATTATTAAAACTCTAGTTGAATCCAACTTTGCATTATTGTTTTTTCATCGTCCCTTCATAGAGAGTTCCTTCCTTTATTATTTTTCATAAATGTAAGCTCGGAGTCAGTTTTATTTTAAACTTAAACATTTCACTTTGAGTGAAAGAGAAGTAGCCAATGCCACTTGATTGTCAGGTGCGTGTATGGTAAAGAGAGAAAGAGTCACACGCAGACACGCATCCGTTCAACCTAGATCAACCTGCTCATTACACACCCATCCGTTCGACCCAGATCAGCCGGCTCGCTACAATACAAACTTGACCAACAGAAGCATGTATGGAAATCCAGACGCCCCCATTAATAACATTACCCCCATGCGGGACTGATCATGATCAGGTATCAGAAAAAGCACGTGTAACTTTGGGATACCTTTGAAAAGTGGTACACGTGACTAACGATGTCTGGGAACCGGCTACCGTGACCTAGTTCATAGGGATGACGATTGTACTATTTATGATTTAAAGCTTCTATCTATAACTGTATGCGGTATCTTGCGAAACTAAATTTTCCTGATTTATGTATTATAAGCAATTATGATATAATTGGTTTACAGGAAATAAAAAAAGACGATACAGATCACATTTACATCCCGGGTTATGTTACTTATTTGTTTAACCGCAGAAAAATCACTGACTATCGTTCAGGTGAAATAGCTCTGTTGATTAAAAATGATCTGTCTGATTATGTTAACATTGATACCAAGTTCTTTTCAGTTGCAAACAAATATTTATGGTACAAAAAATACTCCATATGACGAAGACCTAAAGTGCAGAAGTATTCATGTTCTGCCAGCTGGTTCAAAATTTGCACATAAAGACCTTTTCTTTGAAATACAAAACGAAATGTTCCGATGTTTCGGCAATAGTAAACCTTGTTTAATTACTCGGTGATTTTAATGGTCGTTGTGGATATTTGTCCGACTACACTTTTACAGACGAAATTATATCAGATTTATATGAACTTGAAATATTGAAAATGAAGATGGAAAATTTTTTGAGAACTTTAAGAAGTGAAGTATACCATGATAGAAAATACATAGATGGTACAATATATCATTACGGTTATAATTTATTGATTTATGCAAAAATAACGATATGTTATTTGGAATGACAGGATTATTGGGGACTATTATTGTTATATTATATTCTTCGAAAGTTTACTTACTGTTTGTTGTAAATTTTGAAAATATTGTGTTTTATATTCATTATATGATTTTCTTGTTTTGTTATATATATCTCGCTTTTTCTGGCATGACTGGTCAAACCAGGGATAGCCGTTTTATCTAGTTTGTTTTATATTTTGAATTGTGTTTATTACTCCAAAGGATTGTTCAAATATTACCAAACATTTAGCACTATCAGACACTATTTCATCTAATTGTTTTGTGTTATGTTATTGCTGTCGATTATCATGTCAAGTTTCATTTCTATTTCTAAGACTTTTATTATATCTGTATTTTCTGAAAACAAGTTAATTTCTTTATTATCCCATAATTTTATTTTTGGTTTATTCTTTGTATTTATTGTTTGTTTTTAATTTTATCTTTAATGTTAAATTTAGTTTTCAGATAAGCTGTTAGTGGACAGTGAACATCTGAATATAGGCAACAGAATTCATCTACTTTAAAATCAATAAAAGTTTCAAATACATAGGAAGATGAGATAAAATAATCATTATAATAGAATGAGCTTAAAATTGAAAAAGTACGGGTGCTATAGTCAAACGACCCTAAACACTACTGGAAAAGTATAAATGACTCTATTTCTTTGTAAGGCTTTTATGATTATTTCAAAAATTTAAATGATAATCTTGACTACACTGAAACAAATGATCCGGATGAAAACGATAACAACTTTATTTATAACGAAGAAATCAATGGCCCAATAACCAGAGAGGAAATACTTAAAGCAGTTAAAAGTCTAAAAAATAATAAAGCGCCAGGAACAGATGAAACTAGAAGTCGTTTGTTTAAGATACAAACGAAGCGGCTTTCCGTTTGCTTATTTCAAAGGTATTGAATATATAAGTTAATACAAAAAAATGGAATAATGATGCATAATAATGTATGATTTAATGCGGAAATCATTTTTATCATAAATATATACTTATGTTCAAAAATAAGGTTTAAATCTTTTTTTTTCTTTTTTTTTCTTTTTCATTTTCTTAAGAAGATATTGAGAAGGCATAAATATAGATCTTATTTGATTACACATCCGTTAACTATCATGCAGAAAAAAAAAACAAAAAAAAAAACAGGAAAATTTTAAGATGATAATACTTTCCTCAAGAAATTTTTTCTCACGTTATTCAATCGATTTTAAAAGTTTTTATTTTTTATTTAATATCTATTTCTTCGTAAGTATATGACTTAACAAATATTCATTGCAATTTGATCCACATAATTGAAAGTGTAAGAAACAACAAAAATATTTTGAAATCAATGACTTTTAACCTTTAAATTGATTGAGATTTACATTTGCAAAGATAGATGGAAACAAGGGCAGAGGTGTAAGCAAAATCGTGAAAATAATTTCTTATTTCTATGTAATTAACGTTATTTACGTCTAGAAACTTTCAACAACTCATTTACTTTATATATTTGCTTATTTTTACAGATTTAGAAAAAGAAACCATAAAAACATTTAGAAAACATAAAAAAATCGATAGGTAGATATACATGTATTTGTCATTTTCTTCAGGTTTGCGTAAAGCCGTGATAGTAAATGCAATAAGTTTTCCGTATAGGTTTTCTGGCTCTAGTATAACTATACTAATTCATCGTAAATGCGACTCATTTACTCAAAAACGTATCACAATTCAATATTCAACAAAGGCACTCTTTCCTGCAAAAAAGGACAGTCGGATCTTGCTCAACCAAGACAATGACCGCTTTCATTTCTTTCTTCAAATTAATAGATTTTCATGATTTAGCCCTTTTACGAAAAACATGAATAAGTTTTGATAACGTAATCACTTGAAATTTTCTGGACTTTTTGCGCATGTTAAGGTACAGCAATATTTCTTATTTAAAGTTAATATATCCAATCTTATGATCTTTTTAATATATCACAAATCAATGTTGTCATAAACAAGTGACACAACATAAATTTCTTAAGGTATGCTTAAGATTGGCATTAATACTCATGACGCTGAAGCGCGAATACAAATTGAAATGAATGATTTTTATATTTCAACGACGTCAAAGTCAAGTGACTAAAAATATCTTTTTTGCTATGACATATTCATTCTAACGTTCTATTTATCCAGAAAAAAAATATCTTCGCCAATGCGAACAGGTTTGTTTTCACATTTTCAAGTAGGCATTCCATCAAACATGAATAACTGCCATGTTTGATGACGTAATCACTTGAAATTTTCAAGACCTTATGAAGGTACTACGTTTCGAAAATTTTTAAAATTTTAAGTTCATTGGTCTAATTGGCGATTTTATATGATTTTTTAAAATAATTCTTGCTTTAGTATGCATGACGTCAGAACCACGTGACAAAACAAACATTTCTTGCAGTATGCATCATTTACATTTTAACTCTATAAATTCTAAAGATTTAATTAAGATTGACTCAAAATTCATGATACCAGAACGAGAGAAATCTTTAAAAAGAAATGCATTTTGTCTTTTTGATGACGTCATAACCACGTGAATTAAGAGAAAATTATTCAAAAAATAGAATGTAAACTTCTATGCTGATATGTTGCCCAATGTTCATGCTTCTAACACATCAGGGGGCTTTGTAACATTTAAACTTAATTTTTGGACCATAGTTCGAAACTCGGTATTGCCATGAAATCTTATTTTTTTCGAATTTGGAAATTTGAATGCCAAGGTGCACATCTACATCCTAAAATACATCTTCTGTAAAAATGTCAAGATAATCGGACCAAAATTGGAGGCTCTAGAGCGCAAACAAACTTTTGAAGCTGACGTCAAATCTGACGTCAGATGACGCCAATGATGATTCAAAATGACCGAATGTATAAAAAGATAACAAAATCCCGATATATATCTTCTTTGAAAAATTGAAGAAGATCCGCCTGTTATGAGATTTAGTGATTTTAATTTAGTAAATTATGACCCCTTTTGAACTTAAGCATTTTGATTAAAGTAAAGCGTCAATAATAAGCTTTGGAATAGTCTAGTGTGCTGTCTTACGGACAACTCCTGTTGTTCTTTTCAAATATTATTCATATTCATAATTCCTTGATTACTTACCCGCATCATTTGGCTTTTCATGTATTAGTAACATGACACGTTATCATCACTCCAATTGTATATCAGGTCATATGAAGCACTATAACCTTTCGTAGCTCACCTGAGCACAACATGCTCAATGTGAGCTTTTGTGGTCACCTTGCGTCCGTCGTTATGCGTCGTCATTAATTTACTTTAAGACATATCTTCTGAAACCACAAGGTAGAAATTGATGAAACTTAGCATGAGTGATCCTTGGTAGGCCTTTCACCAAAGACGTTAAAATGAATTTCATCCATTTAGAACTCTTGTTGCCATGGCAACCAACATAATTTTATCTTATAAACTTAAAAGTGTTTCTCCTCTAAAACTAAGAATAGTAAGAATTTAATGTCGTTTGGCACAAATGGTTTCATTATAGTGCTCTACCATAAGCTAAAATAAAATTGATCCCTTAAAAATGAGACCCCTAAGAGATCGGCTAATTTCCTCATATACTCTATATAGAAATTTCAAAATTCCTCCTCAAGGAATATAATATCATTTGACAGAAACGGTCACCTCTTAGTGCTTTAACAAAATTTAAGAAATACAATAAATAACTTATGAGGACTGCAGGGGCTCGACCCATTTTCTTTTATACTTTGTACAGAACATTTCAATTTTTTTTTCTGTCAACCGAAAAGTCAGAACTTCATGTCATTTGGTACAAATGGTCAACCCAATGTGCTCTACCATAATTGCTTAAATAAAGTTTATCCCTTGGAAAATGGGACTTCTCTATATAGAACATTTCAAATTCTTCTATCAAACAAGTAGTCAGAATTTAATTTCATTGGGCACAAATTTGTTCTACTAACATTGCTTAAATAAAGTTGATTCCTTGAAATATACGGTCTGCAGAATGATGATTGACTAGTATTCTTGAGAATTATGTATATGAAATTTGAAACAAATCTGCTGAAGCTTACAAGGTAAAATCAAATGGCCTGAATTGTTTTAATTAGGCTAATGATACTCTAGATCAACCATGGCCCTCTTCTTTCAAGGTCAGATATAACAAAGACAAGGTGAGAATCGGGGGTATTAGTTGCCTTTAGTGATAACTCTAGCTATTGTCAGACATTATTTTGACCTAGTGTTTGGCGCACGTTTGCAAAACAAAATCTCATGTTACCGGAATGATTATACTTGTAAAGGTTTAGTGATATTTCAGAAATCCATGCTTTTATTTATAAACAATTCCATGACATGGCGTAAACTTATGCAGACGCTTGCAAAACAAAACTCTCATATTAAATAAATACTTTTACGGGTAAGGGTTCTTTTCAATGTGTCTCAATGCTTCCCTGCCCAAAGGAGATTGAAATACTCTGTAAAATGTAAAAAACAAAACAAACCAAAAAACCCGCTTTGTATTGTTCTATGTGGTGGTTAATGGTTATATTGTTGTTGCTTCTATATTAAACAACGATGCTTACCTAAATATTTTAAAATTCTGGTAACAATAAATTCTTTTTTGTACCATCAGTGCACTAAAGAATACATGATTTTCAATATTACTATTTAGTCATTAACGGAACGATGATGATCTATCAGTGCATGTCTTACTGGCATACTTGGGTGTAAATACAATGTACATACATTCTGCCATTTTGAAATATATGTCCTTGCTCGCTGCAAACATACGTGTGTATTTATTTCATGATTTGTATTGTACGTATGCATTTGTTTCCACCCCAGAGACCCCTGGAGATTATGTAAAATCAAGTTTTCACTATATGAATACATTGACACTGTAATGTATCCTCGCTGTGTATTATCAAATTACACATAATCGTGACTGCACGTTTTTAAGGAATGTGAAAACAATGCACGCATCTCGGTCATATGGGCCACAAAAGATTTCACTTGTGAAATAGTACAAGAAATGAGTCAACGTCGCCGAGAAAAATATGTCAAGGAGAAATATGCAAACTGGAATCGATTTTAAGTTTTTTTATTCTTTATCTAATATCTTTTTCTTCGTAAGCATATTACTTAACAAATATTCATTGCAATTTGACCCACAATTGAAATTGTAAAGAAGAAAAAAAAGTTTGAAATCCATGACTTTCAACCTTTAAATTGATTGAGTTTTACATTTGGAAACATACATGGAAAGAAAGGCAGAGGTTTAAGCAAAATAATGAAAATACTTTCTTATTTCTATATAATTAACGTTATAAACGTCTTGAAACTTTCAACTATTCATTTGCTTATTATATTTGCTTATTTTACAGATTTAGAAAAAGAAACCGTTATACATTTAGAAAACATAAAAAATCGGTAGGTAGAATTACATGTATTTGTCATTTTCTTCAGGTTTGCGGAAAGCCGTGATAACAAATGCAATAAGATATCCGTATAGGTTTTCTGGCTCTAGTATAATTTTACTAATTCATCGTAAATTCGACTTATTTACTCAAAAACGTATCACAATTCACTATTCAACGCAGGCACTCATTCCTGCAAAAGAACAATGGGATCTTGCTCAATCAAACCAATGACCACTTTCATTTCTTTCTTCAAATTAATAGATTTACATGAATTAGCCCTTTTACGAAAAACATGAATAAGTCATGTTTGATAACGTAATCACTTGAAATTTTCTGGACTTTTTGCGCATGCTAAGGTACGGCAATTTTACTTATCTAATGTTAATATATCCAATCTTTTGATCTTTTTTAAAATATGTTGCTTACAAACCAATGATGTCATAAACAAGTGACACAACATAAATTCCTTAAAGTATGCTTAAGATTGGCATCAATACTCATGACGCTAGAGCGCGAATACATATTGAAATGAATGATTTTTTATATTTCAACGACGTCAAAATCAAGTGACTAAAGAAAAATATCATTTTTTTGCAAGGACATGTTCAGCTAACGTTATTTTAATCCAGAAAAAAAATATCTTCGAGAATGCGAACAGGTTTGTTTTCAAGTAGGCATTCCATCAAACATGAACATCCGACATGTTTGATGACGTAATTACTTGAAATTTTGAAGACCTTATGAACGAACATATTTCGACATTTTTGAAAATTATAAATTCAATGGTCTAATTGGCGATTTTATATGATTTTTTAAAATAATTCTTCCTTTAGTATGCATGACGTCATAACCACGTGACCTTTTTTTTTTGCAGTATGCATCACTTCAATCTTAACTCTATCAATTCTGAAGATTTAATTAAGACTGACTCAAAATTCATGATACTAGAGCGAGAGAAATCTTTAAAAAGAAATGCTTTTTATCATTTTGATGACGTCATAACCACGTGACTCAAAATAAATAATGCAGAAAATAGAATGTAAACCTCTATGCCAATATGCTGTCCAATTTTTATGCTTCTAACGCATCAGGGGGCTTTGTAACAGTTAAATTTAGTTTTTGGACCAAAGTTCGAAACTCGGTATTGCCATAAAATCTTAATCTTTTCGAATTTGGAAATTCAAATGCCAAGGTGCACATCTACACCCTAAAATACATCTTCTGTAAAAATATCAAGATAATCGGATCAGAATTGAAGGCTCTAGAGCGCGAAAAAACTTTTGAAGCTGACATCAAATATGACGTCATATGACGCCAATGAAAATTGAAAATGAAAGAATGTATAAAAAAATACTCTTTTATCGCTGCAATTTCAATTTCATAATTTCATTTAAATTGACTCAAAATGTATGATGCCAGAGCGAGAGAAATCCTTGAAAAAATAGGATTTTGCCCTTTAAATGACGTCATTACCACGTGACTTAAAAGGTAATCTTTCAGAAAAAAAGAAAGTAGATCTCTGGGCTGATTAGCTGTTTATTTTTCATGCTTCTTACTCATCAGTAGCCTTTGTAACATTAAATGATAGTTTTAGGACCAAATAATAAAGAATAAACATTACAAACCCTATACGTTTTCCGCAGGTTTGCGGAAAGCCGTAATAACAAACCCTATACGTTTTCCGCAGGTTTGCGGAAAGCCGTAATAATAAATTAAACATTCTATTAATTACATGATAAATATATACATAAAGTTATTTAACATAGTATTTGACAAGGGAATTGTACCTGAAAGTTGGACAATAGGCCTAGTCAAACCAGTATATAAAAATAAAGGAAACCCACAGTTTCCAGAAAATTACAGACCAATATCACTCTTTAGCTGCCTAGGAAAGCTTTGTACATGTATTATAAATAACAGATTAAATATATACGTAGAAAATGCAAATCTCATTCACGAGACTCAAGCAGGATTCCAAAGAAATTCTCGATAACTGACAATATATTAATTCTAAAAGGTTTAATTGATAAGAAAAAAATATACTGTTGCTTTATTGACTTCAAACAGGCTTTTCATTCAGTATGGAGAGTAGGGTTGTGAAAAAAACATAAAACCGAAAATATTAATGGTAAATGTTTAAAAGTTATCCAAAACTTATACAGTAACATAAAATCAAAGGTAGTAACACCAGAAGGAGAAACGTCTTTTTCCAACTGTTAACTCGAAGTGAGACAGAGAGAAAATATATCGCCTTTTTTATTTTCATTTTCTTTAAATGATCTTGACTTTAACTTAAGAACAAACAACATAAATGGAATATCAAGAACAACTATTACGGAGGAGGCACACATATATCTAAAGCTTTTAAATTCTTCTATATGCGGATGATAAATAATCTTCAGTGACAATGAAACAGATTGACAAAAAGCACTAAATAATTTTTAAGTATTATTGTGACGCGTGGAAACTAAAGATCAATACCAGTAAAACTAAAGTTATGTATTTCAGTAAAGGGAATCCAAAAAGGCCAAAAAAGTTTAAGATAGGAGATACCACTATAGAATTCGTAGATGAATATAAATTGTTTTGTATTGTATTGGGGTTTACCGTCGCTGCGATAGTATTTCAATCATATAGCGACGTCCAGCTAATTACAGGTGGAGGAAGACCCCGAGTACGCAGAGGTACCTGGGTAGAACCACCGACCTACCGCAAGCCAGCTGGAAGGCTTCCTCACATGAAAAATCCGAAGTCCCTACCGGGATTCGAACCCACAGCGGTGAGGGGCTGAGAGATTTGTAGTCCACGACTGTAACCGCTCGGCCACGGCGGCCCCATGAATATAAATACCTTGGTCTATACTTAACAAAAACTGGCTCGTACGTTGTGCTCTGGTGAGCTAAAATACGTTTGACTAAGGTAACTATTCACAATAGCTAGTGATTAAAGATAAAGAAAAGACGGAGAAGATCTTTTTTTTGACCTACTACACAATGATACTCTACAGTAGGAGTTCCACCTCATTACATTCCTACACCTTAACGGCACCTTAACGACGTCAATATAGCCCAGGGTGCTTGATACACTCTTGTCTATTTTTAGCCACTGTCATTGCGTTATTATGAAATTTACACGGTTACAAAATTCGAATATTCAATGAGGGGCGTTATAAAAGTTTACCAGAGAGAGATTTTGTATGCTGCATTTTGGTTGCGATCTGCATTTCACTAACATGGGATAAAATTCCGAATTACTCCTTAAAAATATCATGGAAATGACTTTTTAGCTCACCTGAGCACAACGTGCTCATGGTGAGCTTTTGTGATCGCCTTTTGTCCGTCGTCCGTGCGTGCGTGCGTGCGTGCGTCCGTCGTCAACAATTTGCTTTAAACAACATCTCCTCATGAACCGCTGAAGGGATTTTGACCAAACTTCACAGGAATCATCCTTATGATGCCCTCTATCAAATTGTACAAATTTTTCGTTAAAAAAGTAGGTCACAGGAGCTAAAAAAAGATTTTAAAAATGCAAACTTTGAAAATCTTCTTCTGCAAAACTGCAAGGCCTAGAGCTTAGATATTTGGTATGTAGCATCATCTTATGGGCCATTACCAAGATTGTAAATCATAGCCCTACGGCCCCGACCAGGGTCACTTGTTTTACATAGAGTTATATAGGAAAATCTTTAAAAATCTTTTTCTATGAATCCATTAGGCCTAGAGCTTAGATATTTGGTATGTAGCATCATCTAATGGTTCATTACCAAGATTGTTCAACGGTGATAAATGACCCCGCGGTCACTTGTTTTACATAGAGTTATATAGGAAAATTTTAAAAATCTTCTTCTATGAATCCATAAGGCCTAGAGGTTAGATATTTGGTATGAAGCATCATCTTATGGTTCATTACCAAGATTGTACAAATCATGACCCTATGGTGATAAATGCCCCCGCACCATGGGTCACTTGTTTTACAAAGAGTTATATAGGAAAAGCTTTAAAAATCTTCTTCTATGAATCCATAAGGCCTAGAGATTAGATATTTGGTATGTAGCATCATCTAATGGTTCATTACCAAGATTGTACATATCATAGCCCTACGGTGATAAATGCCCCCGCACAGGGGTCACTTGTTTTACATAGAGTTATATAGGAAAATGTTTAAAAATCTTCTTCTATGAATCCATAAGGCCTAGAGATTAGATATTTGGTATGAAGCATCATCTTATGGTTCATTACCAAGATTGTACAAATCATGACCCTATGGTGATAAATGACCCCGCACCATGGGTCACTTGTTTTACATAGAGTTATATAGGAAAAACTTTAAAAATCTTCTTCTATGAATCCATAAGGCCTAGAGATTAGATATTTGGTATGAAGCATCATCTTATGGTTCATTACCAAGATTGTACAAATCATGCCCTACGGTGATAAATGACCCCGCACCAGGGGTCACTTGTTTTACATAGAGTTATATAGGAAAATCTTTAAAAATCTTCTTCTATGAATCCATTAGGCCTAGAGCTTAGATATTTGGTATGTAGCATCATCTTATGGGCCATTACCAAGATTGTACAAATCATAGCCCTATGGTGATAAATGACCCCACACCAGGGGTCACTTGTTTAACATAGAGTTATATAGGAAAATCTTTAAAAATCTTCTTCTATGAATCCATTAGGCCTAGAGCTTAGATATTTGGTATGTAGCATCATCTAATGGTTCATTATCAAGATTTTCAAAATGGTGGCCCTTTGGAGATAAATGACCCCGCACTAAGTCTTCTCCTCTGAAACCATAAGGCCCAGTGCTTATATATTTGGTGTGTAGTATTGTCAGGGCTAAAATGTTTAAGATTGAGTTATATCAGAATTCTTGTCTGTTTAAAAACCTTGTAATCAGTTGTAGCAATGGTACTCAGGTGAGCGATCCAGGGCCATCATGGCCCTCTTGTTTTATCTTTTCCACTCATAATTAACATTATTTTTGTACATCAAGGTAATTGTTAAAATATGCTGGGAATTATGTAAATGCATGCACTTACCCTCGCTCTCCCTCTCTCTTTATATTTCACTTAACGAATCGACATATCTTTTTCTCATCTTTATTTATATTAACACGCAATAAATATCAGTGCAGTCTGTGAATAACACATAAACATGCAACTACACATTTATCTCATTGCTAAGAGAGAGAGAGAGAGAGAGAGAGAGTCTTATCTATCCTGAAGGCTTTAAATGCAGTGAGAATCGGCAAGAAAAAATGCAAATGCATATGAACTAAATATTTATATATAAAGAGAAATCATTTTTGAAATTTAAGATGGTTTTTAATGTGTATTCAATGAGGTTCGTTATGAAAGTTTACCAGAGAGATTTTGTATGCTGCATTTTGGTTGCTAAATGGATGCTAAATATTTTCTTTTAAAAGGTGATTTTATTATACAAAATCATTTTTATCCAATAGAAATTAATGTACTGTGGATGAAAAGAAGCTCATTATTGTAATAATCATGATATGAGATTGAAAACATGTAAGGATGTACGTCACGTTAGATATTGACTACAGTATTGTTCTGTAGAATAAGTTCATATAAACTGTTAATATCGCTTTTGAAACAACCCTCTTTCAATACACGGGGTCACTGAGTAAAAATTCGTGTTGAAAACAAATTTGACACAAGAAGCAGATAAACGGACTTGATTGTGTAATGATTTTGTTAGTGAAAATTCAAAATTATTCCAGTTATTATACCTAAAAAGAGTTTAAAACATCTCATAATCCTCCATCTTACAAATCTTTGCACAAACTCCACACTGTGATCTCCCTTGCAAGCAAAAATATTATCTACAACTGTAAGGGGAGGTAACTACTGCGTAGAGTTTGATCTTTACACAGCCGTCTGCATGCGTATGATAATGATGGCGATTTAATCGTTTGGAAGGCGTCTCAGTAAAAAGTTCATTTCTTCCTTAGATAAAAAAAAGTATATTTTAAAGACGGGTGGTCAAATAAACCATTACAACCTCCTAGTTTTTACGTTTTACAAGAATATCATGTGCAATGAAAATGGCGCGCGCAGAACCATGGCAGTTGATAGACCGTACAAAAAAAAACTTAAAAAAATCAATTAAACTCGTAATATAATACATATTTATTGTAACGAACTAGTTCATGAAAACGTACTTTACCTTTATTTTCAAATCCTTTGATAATTTCGTTGATAATGTAGCAGAATTCTTTAGCCAAAATTAACGCTGGCTTTCATCACAGCATGGAAAACCATTACTGTAGCACCGCTTCCGAGTTGTTACACGTAAGAGTAAAACGTACCATAATTACCGAAAAGGGACTGAATTTCGGGAAAGTTATTTAGAAACAAGCCAAAATAATTACTAGTTTGATTTCTGCACATATTGTCTTTATTTTACGCAATGAACAACAAATGAAAGGTATTTTATTTTGGGTTATGAAATAAAAAAAATGAAATCAACTTCCGGTTTGACCTACAAAATACGGTGAGTTAAATAAAATACGATTTTCAAAAAATCTGTAATACAAATTTTCTTTTTACTCTTATATATAGTAGTTAAGAAAATATCGTACTAATAAACAAAATATAAAGAAACTTTGTATTACAGATTTTTAGCTTTTTGAAGGAGAAAAGTGCGTATTTCACTAAAAAAATAAAAAAAATAAAATAAGATAAAACCGATTTACGCAATAAAAGTACTATTTCTTTGAAACAAATGAATGTCAGTCAAAATAATTGTTTGCTGAATTTGAAAAAACCTATTCCTTATAAATTGCAATATAATTTAGTACAAAAACATAATGAAAAGTGGTTGAAATATCCATTTTATTGAGGTTATAAAAAATAGGCACTAAACCGGATGTAGAATTAGTAGCGGCATATTTCTGAAAATCGGAGGTAGATTCGTACAAAGGTGATGAGGTGTATCACGTGAAGTAGTTCCGTGGAACACCTACTGCTATGTTAATTTAAAAAGCGGATAGTCTACTGAAGAAATGAATACCTAAATAAATTAAACCATAAACAATACTTAGTTCCTTAGTTACTTAGACACTGCACACATTCTCTAGATTTTTTTTCTACATTTACTTGAAGTTTATATTCTATACACAAAACTTTTAACAAATTAAGTTGTTTTAATTGTTTATAGTAATAGTCTTATGTATTGATAGGCAGATGTATACTTTTGATTATATTAAGTTAATTAAACAAACGATCTTTAAGAATAAAATAGTCAATAACGCTAGTCCCATTTTGATTCATAAATGTGATATCTCGACTATGCTGTTGTGGCGAATAATTCATTTCTCGATCATTCATACTATAGAATGAGAAAGTTTGAAAGAATCTTACAAGTCCCCGCCCAAATGTATTCACTTTGTTTATCACGGAGGGGTAATATCGTTATCTTATACTTCACTATATTCATCCAAGTCTGGTATCTGTTCGTATTCTGTATAATCACATGTTCACATATTCTTATCTTGAATGTGATGTTGAATATATAGTTCCATTGTAATAAAACCGCATATCGACCGATTAATGAATAATACATATATAACTTTCACTAATGAAAACATTTTATTGATCGATGGGGAAATATCAATTTTCTATGTCTGATTATGTTTTCGAGAGAAAGCATAAGTAAGAACAGCAAAACAATAAACATAAATATATATAAATAATGATATATGAGTATTGCATATTGACGATTATTAAACGAACATTAAGCCTTACCTTATCATTATAAGACAGCAAATAAGCTAATGAATGATAAATTAATGATACTACTAATACCAGATTCGTGTTTTTATTTCGCAGCATTGAATTGAACACAAAATATATTTATGAACATTTATAAATTTACTGATTATTCTTAATAATTTTAATCATTCTACTACGCAAATAAATCTATTCTCTTTATTTATCTTGTCGTTTTCGTTGTTATAAGGATCATCAATTTCTCAAGTTTAAAAGCTAGGCTGAAATCTAAGCGAGTAGCTGCTCTACTGATAATTTCTGTTTAATATGAGGCAACAAGTGACGCTAAGTGTCAGTTGGTGATAACCCATATCCTCTTTTACTTCAACGCAGTGGATTGCTGTTACCACGTGACTATTGGGTGTACCAAAAGTCACGCTTTTTAGCTGGCATACAGCTATTTTTGTATTCACTGTGACAGAGATCTTAACGAGATACTGAGATAATTATAAAATGCTCAATCTTTTACAGTTTTACAAATTTTACAGTTTTAACTGTAATTTAACAAAAAAAGTGAGAATTTTACAGAAAAAAAATGTGAATTTAAAAGTTTAAACTGTAAATTTTACATATTAAACTGTAAGTTTTACAGAAAAATGTGTGATTAAAATGTCGAAAATAAAAAAATAATAATAAGTGAAAATGTGGCTCAAATACGCTTCCGCAGATTTTATATATATTTTATTCAGAATAATATTATCGGATTGTTTTTTTAAACCAATATTTGATTGTGTGGACTTATCTGTCAATTTATAAGGGATATTGTCGTAATTTACCATATACTGATGCCGTTAAAGAACTTTGTTTCACGCAGAGAATTCCGCGTGGGTTCGAATTCCGGCAGGGTCATTCGGATTTTCATGTGAGGAAGCCTTCCGGCTCGCTTGCGGTAGGTCGGTAGTTCTACCCGGATGCCTCCGTGCATTCGTGGTCTTCCTCCACCTGTAATTAGCTGGACGTCGCTATATGACTGAAATACTGTCGAAGCGACGGTAAACTCAAATAGTCAAGTCAAGTCACCCAGAGAATTAATTTACAAAATTTCTTAAGAACAACTTGAAGCACAACTTATCCCCTTCACCACTGTGGGTTTGAATACCAATATGATCACTCCAGTTTTCCATGTGAGATTGAACAGAATTGGTTTGAGTTTGCACAGGCTTAATAAGCTGGACGTCGCTGTATAATTGAAATATTGTCACATAACTATCACTCCAAAATGACAACGCTTTACAGAGCAATTACGTACACGTAAAAAAAAAAAAATATTAAAAATTAGATACGAGTTTTACATAGGGAACTGCATGTATTTTGACATGTTTTTCGCCTTAACAAACAATCTAGACCCATATCAGACAGCCCATAGAAGGGCCGATCTGATAAAGGCCTCAAGTGTTTTCTCATACAAAACTTTAACCCATAGTCTACACAACAAAGAACATATTTTCATCATACAGTTTGAATTTCAGTAATAAATTCGTACATGCATATTCATGAGGCAAACGGTTCAAATGTCACACATTTTTTGCATGAAATTTCATATTCAGTCTCTCTCTCTCTCTCTCTCTCTCTCTCTCTCTCTATATATATATAGAGAGAGAGTTATTTGATATATATAGTGATAGATTAATGTTTCTCCTGGCATATATACCGACTTTGTCTTAAATAAAGTCTGACAACTGATATATAGCCACTGGCGTAGCTTCCTTTAGGCACAATAGGCACGTGCCTACACATACATTTTCTCTAAGATGCACTAAAGGGAGAGATTGAAACACAGTGAGTTATACAGTGGATTTCTAATATTTTACTTATTAAACAATTGTGTCAAATAATGCATATACCGAAAGCATAGCGTACGAAGAAAAAAGCGGCCATAGCTTGATATGTAATTAAAAAAGACAAGTGCTGGATATCATGATTACATTTCTGGCCGTCTGAATTTAAAAATGTAAAAACAAACAACGTGGTCGCTGATCAAGACTCTATTTTTCGTGGAGCTGGAGTGTAGACAAACGAACGCCGGCTTCTGAACGAAAGATTCGATTCGATTTTGTCGTTTTCATAATCGGTATCCAACCAGATTAGCAATTATTTCTTCTACAAGTACATCCGGGATTACCAGTCGTTCTTCAAACAATCTATATGAGCTATAACAAGCTATGTTCATGTTTTGTAATATGATATGTTAATTATTCCTTTGAACTGACTTTTAAACTTTTGTCAATGTATGTTTCCTTCTTAATATATCCGTATATGTTGAGAATGAAAACAAAATGATAAAGGGGTCCACGTAAATCTCTATAGTGACTGGTTGCTCCCAATACAGACGCTCTTGAGTATGATCAGATTTTTAACAAGTGGATAAGTTAAGATATATTTATTAAAATTTCAAGCAATTTTTATAGCGGATATTTGCTACTTAAAACGAAGCTATGTCGGCCATTGTGTACATATGCATTTGAAATACAATTAAATTCATGACATACAACTTTTGTGTAATCCAAGATCGGCAGTTACCACGTGGCCAGGACTTTTCTAATTACACATTGCTTACTCTAACCTTACCCTAGTTAACCCTAGTTAAACGTACCAAACATAATTATTAACGTAAATCAAACGTAGTTTAGCCGTATTACCTCTCTTGCTGACCGTACCGTAAGCCGTAGCAGAAATGGTTGTAACATGTTATTATTAACGTAAACTACAGTAAACACTACGGTCAAGTAGAGTTAAGTACGTTTAAAATAGGGTCAACGACGTTCAAAGTACGGTTGCAGTAGGGTCACGTCACCCTAGTTGACCGTAGACATTTTTTTAACATGTTGAATAATTTTGAAACTACTACGGCCAAATCACGAGTTCGAACTACGGTAATAACTACGTTGAATTATGTTTAACTACGTCAAACTGCGCTTTGTACGTTTGACCAAGTTTATCTACGACCAACTATGAATATCCTCCATTACGGTCAACTACGATTAATTTACTCTAATGTGACCGAGGCTTTACACAGCGTATTTTTCTGGTGCAGGTCCGTCTAGGTCCTCTAAATAATAATAAAATATAATGATGTAATAACTAAACGTCGGAATGTTTTCAGTGATCTTTGTTGATGTTGTAAAATTACAGAAAATATTCAACAACCTTAAACCCTTTGCCTCGTGAATATTCATATACAAATTTATGACTGAGATGACTTTTGGTTTCCTGAATTTTACTTAGGATATGAAACAATGGATTTTCTTCGCCGTTCGGACTGAATAGAATCTAAGCTAAAATATTATATGAGAAACATACGACAAGTACATAGTCATGCTATCAACACCTCAGAACACAACAAACAATCAGATTCTTTAGCATGAGTCTACCCTAATCCACGTGAATTAATTTGTCGGACGGGAAATTCTTAATATCGCGATTCTGAGTTTTTCCGAAGTCTGATTTAAAAAAAAATGACATGTTTTCACGATAGCTATAAAAAAGTATTTATACTCTATTTTCATAAGCATCTTGTACAAAATATGCTTCAAACATTCAAGTTTGGTACCATAAAAAAGAAAAAAAAAATTAGCGTCAAATTTTACATTGATTATATTCTAATATTCCAGTGATCAGTTAGCCCTATAATCTCATCTAAGTTCAGGTATTAATGCAGACGTAAAGCGTATCAGTAATAAATCGCTTGAGAAATATAGGTCCTGTTCATAACATTAAAATTAGACATATTTCGCATACAAAGCTACTGAAAAAAATTAAACATTAAACGTTTACTTTACATAAATCCCGTTAAATAGTTTTTTTTTTTTTTTATAAATGACGTCTTTGAACTTTGTCGCGATTTCTTGTTCCGTATAGCGTCGTGACGTCACTTGAAATGTGAAATAGTTCTAAACATTGTGAAGTAGTACAATATGGACAGTGGTCTGGTTCCCGATTCCCGAACTTTACGACCCGATAACGTAGTGTCAGGGGAAGGAACTCCAGACTAGTGTCAGGGGAAGGAACTCCAGACTATATGGACAGTAGGAACCACTTCACGTGCATACATCTCATCACCTTTGCACCTAACCTCCGATTTTTAGGAAATAGGTCCCGTCTAGTTCTACATCCGGTTTATTGCTTTTTTTAATAAGCGCAGTAAAATGGATATTTCAGCCCCTTTTCATTATGTTTTTGTACTGAAATAAATTGAAATTTATAAGGAATAGATTCAGCAAATCTTTTTTTCCACTGACATCTATTTATTTCGAAGAAAAATTGAAAAAGTACTTTTATGGCAGAAAATTTGTTGTTTTTTGTTGTTTTTTTTTTAGTGGAATGCGCACTTTTATCTGTAGCTAAATATCTGTAATACAAATTTCTTTATATTTTTTTATTAGTACGATATTACCTTAAACATTAGATTAAGTAAAAAGAAAATTTGTACTACAGATTTTTAGAAAATCGTATTTAAATTAACTCACCGTATTTTGTAGGTCAAACCGGAAGTTTTTTTTCTTTTTTTTTCCTAAAATAAAAACAAAATGTGCAGAAGTCAAACAAGTATGTGTTTTGGCCTGTTTCTAAATGAATTTCCCGAAATTCAGCCCCTTTTCGGTAATTACGGTACGTTTCTCTCTTACGTGTAACAACTTGGAAGCGATGCTACAGTAAAGGTTTTCTATGCTGTGATGAAAGCCGGCATGCTTTATTGACTAAAAACTCTGCTACATTATCAACGAAATCATGGAAAGAGTTGAAAATAAAAGTAAAGTACGTTTTCATGAACTAGTTCATAACAATAAATTATATTGTGAGTTAAATGTTGTTGTTTTTTTTATTGTCTATCAACTGTCATGGTTCTGCGCGCGCTATTTTCATCGCACATGATATTCTTGTAAAATGTTTTTAAACTAGGAGGTTGTAATGTTGTTGTTTTTTTTTTTATATAGACACCCGTTTTCAAAATATACTTTTTCATCTAAACAAGAAATGAACTTTTTATTGAGACGCCTTCCATACGATTAAATCACCATCATGGTCACACGCATGCGGACGACTGTGTAAATATTTGTAAGTTGGAGGATTATGAGATGTTTTAAACTCATTTTTAGGTATAATAACTGGAATAATTTTGATTTTTCACTAGCAAAAGCAATACACAATCAAGTCCGTTTATCTGCTTCTTGTGTCAAATTTGTTTTCAACATGAATTTCTAACTTTTACTCAATGACTCGTGTATTGAAAGAGGGCTGTTTCAAAGGTGTTATAAACAGTTTATATTCCACAGAACAATACTGTAGTCAATATCTAACATACATCTTATATGTTTTCAGTCTCATTTCAAGATTATTACTATTAATGAGCTTCTTTACATCCACAGTAAATTAATTTCTAATAAAAAATTGAGTTTTTATAATAAAATCAATTTTAAAATAAAATATTTAGCTCTATTCTTACAAATCTATATGCAGTAAAACAAAGTTTAGAAAATTAAATGACAGATTAATCAAATATTTAATTTCCTAATAACAAAGGCCCTGTTCCTCTTCCAAGTTTGTCTGGCAAACATGTTTTTTTATTCAGGTGCATTTTTGTGACATAATCATAACCATGACTTTTCATCATGAAGAATAACCAATTTGACAATACATTCCATGCATGTTTTTTTGTTTTACCAAAGGAAAATAATTTTTATGAAAATAATTTATTGTTTGGCCAAATCAAGATTTATGAAACAAAACCATGGTGTTATTACTAATAAATTAGTCACACGGCAGTATTATGTGAAGGAAGATAAAAAATGTTTAAAGACATGAATGCTTATGCAAAGTAGAAAAAAAAAATGATTTATGTAAACTGTAAATATCTGCAAACCAAACCTTAATTTATTTCTTATCTACAGTGTTAAGCTTTCTTTGTCTTGGAAAGAGAACAGACCTCAAATCAAATTAAATGTACTATATAAAGAGTATTTTACTTATTATGTGAAATTGTAGCCTGTGCCTGACAGAAAAACACACAACACACGTGAAACAAGCAGTATTACTTGCATGGACAGTTGTGGTGAAGAAAAGGAAGAAAAACTGTCAGTGAACGATGTTTAAAAAAGAATAAATGGAAATATTACAATATTTTGATGGTATTTCACCTCATGTAGTGTTGGAATTTGGAATTAAGCTGTTTGGGTTTGAGTTTATATTTCTGTTAAGTATTCGCACTGAAGATGTGACCATGTTATAACTTATGCATACTATTGATACTAATGATCATTATTACTTCTTTTCAGATTTTAGAAAACAGACAAAGGTGTATGCTCTCATTTTAAATTTAGACGTTGCTGAATGTTGAAATATTGTGATGTCATAAATGTAATCTTAGAATTTCAATAAACAACTAAAAATATATTGTGCATTATTTAGTGTGAATTGTGAAATTATTAATTTGTTTTTGCATTGTGTGTGTGTGTGTGAGAGTGAGAGAGAGAGAGAGAGAGAAGCCATAAATACTCTTATATACTTCAAGATCATTATATTAAAATAATGATTTTTTGCTGTATATGAAATGTACACAATATACAGAAAACTAGATATACAGATTCATAGGTTTAGTTACATATTGTTAGTTCTACTCCAACTTGAAAACACGTTCTTATAACGTACAGGTTCATTGGCTGGACTAGTACTTTGTGGCTTCACTTTTGAAGGTGTATAGGTTTAAAGCTATACTGTAAATGAAAATGATATCATTAAGGGCATCATTGAAAATAGGTTTACTGTTGAGCAACTGAACTAAAAACAGGCCCGTACTCATTTTAATCAAGAAGAGGGAGGAACTTTTTTTTCTGATGAATAAGTTTTAATGTCCCAATAACATAGGAATGGAATGTAACCGTGTGTGAAAATAAATATTATTGCATAGATAAGTATAGAAAATGGCACTCAAAGTCAATGTAAATTTATATTAACACCAACTTAGATTTCACAAATGATTTCTCTTTATATATAAATAATTCATATGCATTTGCAATTTTCTTGCTGATTCTCACTGCTTTTAAAACCTTCAGTGACTGTATAAGACACACACACTCATTCTCTCTCTTTGTTTTAGCATTGTGATAAATATGTAGTTGCATGTTTCTGTGTTATTCACAGACTGTACTGATATTTATTTGCGTGTTTATATAAATAAAGATGAGAAAAAGATAAGTTGATCAGTTAACTGAAATATAAAGAAAGAGGGAGAGCGAGAGAAAGTGCAAACATTTACATCAAATCCAGCATATTTTAACAATCATCATCATCATCATCATCATCCAGTTTTGATTATCCAGGCCTTGAATTATTCCTTTTCACAAGGGTTAGGCCTGGCTGTCCAGTCGGGAGCGAAGTCTCCCTCTCCATGCCTGGCGATCTTGTGGGTTGGGTAGAGTCCATCCCTAGAGACTCGCGTTCCCGCTTCTCTAGGTCGGGCTAAGACAGCCTTGGTCTGCCTTGAGCCCTTTGACCAGTAATGCTACGGTTACGCACCTGGGATATCCACCCTTGAATGCGCTCTACATGGCCAAACCATCTCAGCCTGTTTTTTTTCTTTTTTTTTTTTTTTCTTCCGAAGAATATCTGCAATGTCTCTAATATTAAGCTGAGAGTTAAGGGTCTCAAAGCGGACATTCTCTTCAGGCTTGACCAGGCAGGTCTATCTTATCATGGATCTGTCATTACGCTGCATTACGTTCCTGAATGTAGCAGCTGATACAGCCCATGTCTCGGAAACATATAGCAAGACAGGTCTTATGCAAAAAGAGAAGATACAACCTCTGGTAGCAATTGGCAGTTGTTTGCTTGCTAGGACTGGGAGGAGCTCTCTTAATTTGTTCCAGGCGGACTTGCAGCGTGTTATTGCAGCTACGAGGGCGAGTCAATAAATAACCAACCTATGATATCTCCGATCAACTGAGACATCCACAATTTTCACGCATTGTTTCAATACATGTACTATACCTGTGTACAAAACTACACATGTATACGGTCATTTATTTGTCAGATATTGAATGCCAAACATGGCTAGTGATGTAAAAGCAAGCTTTTCATCAAAAGTGGAGTACCATGTAGTAATTCGGTACTTGCATTTAAAAGGTAAAACTGGTAAGGACATACATGCTGAGTTAGTTGATGTGTATGGGTCTTCTGCACCATCTTATCCTCAAGTTAAATTCTGAGTTGGGGACTTTAAACGCGGTAGAACGTCTTTAGAAGATGAAGCCAGGTCTGGACGCCCAGTTGATGCCACCGACGAAGAAATGTGTAATAAAGTCAGAGATCTGGTATACTCAGATAGGCAAAGTCAGGTTGAAGAAATAGCACAGGCATTAGGCATTTCACATGGTACCGTTTCAACAATCTTGCATGATCGTTTAGGGATGCGCAAGCTTACAGCCCGTTGGGTCCCAAAATCCCTTAGCAATGAGCAAATGGCAACGAGAGCATCAGTATGCAGTGCGTTGTTGAAGCGTTTGAGGTCAAAAGATGAATTCCTTTTGCGTCTAGTTACTGTGGATGAGACTTGGGTGCATTATTATGAACCAGAAAATAAAGCCCAGAGTCGTCAGTGCGTAGGGCCGGGATCCCCAAGGCCAAAGAAGTTCAAGACTCAACCATCTGCTGGCAAAGTGATGGCCACAGTAGTTTGGGACACAAAGGGCGTTATTTTGTTGGACATTTTACCCAAGAGAAGTACAATAACCGGAGCATACTATGCAAACTTGCTAGACAAGCTGAGGGACGCCATCCGCGAGAAACGCCGTGGTAAACTCTCCAAAGGTGTTTTGCTGCAACAGGACAATGCAAGAGTCTACACTATCAAGTTGCAATGGATGCTGTGGAGCGAAATTGGTATGAATTAATACCGCACCCTGCCTACTCACCAGACCTGGCTCCTAGCGACTTCTTCCTTTGTTCCAAATTTGAAAAAGGATTTACGTGGACGTCATTTCCGGTCTGATGAAGAAGTCGTGGCGGCAGTTGAGGAGTGGTTCCATGGAAAGGACCCTGACTTCTTCACTTCTGGGCTGATGGCACTTGACTTGACTATTTGAGTTTACCGTCGCTTCGACAGTATTTCAGTCATATAGCGATGTCCAGCTAATTACAGATGGAGGAAGACCCCGAGTGCACTGAGGCATCCGGATAGAACCACCGACCTACCGCAAGGCAGCTGGAAGGCTTCCTCACATGAAAATCCGAATGACCCTGCCGGGTTTCGAACCCACGCGGTGAGGGGCTGAGTGAGTTCTAAAGTCAGCGACTTTACCCTCTCGGCCCCTGATGGCACTTGAAAACCGTTGGTCCAAGTGCATAGCCCTGGGGGGAAATTATATTGAAAAAAAAGAGGTAGATCTCAACCCGAAGTAGGTTAGGCTGGTTATTTATTGATTCGCCCTCGTAGTTCACAACCCCCTCCAGATGACAAAGTGTCTTCAAGGGAGTAGAAGTCAGCTTCAACCTCCAACTTTTCATCACCAACAGGCACCTCTTTAACTGGTCTACCATCAATAGGTCGAGCTTATCCATTGCAACGTGGACACCTGTAGCTAAGGTCAGAGGGCCCTTGATATCACTGCATTTCTTGTGGACCCAGTTTGAGCAGTTGGTGCAAAAGATGGAGTTTCTGCTTGTGCCGCTTAAGCAAGCAGCATAGGGGTGCTTTCTTGTTCTTCTCAGAGAATCAGTATTGGGACCAGAGATCATTACTTTGGTCTTATTAATGTTTACTATGGGTCCTTTCTCCCCCATGCCTTTCTTCCACTTCTGCACTTTCCAACAGCGCTTCTAGGGAGGTGACAACAAAAGCCAGGTCATCAGCATACAGGATTTCCCATGGACAGCTTGTGCGGAACTCAGATGACAATGCCTCCAGAACAATTAGGAATAGTTATGGGCTTAGTACAGAACCTTGATGAACACCTACATTGACATCAAATTCGTCACTGTAGCTATCCACCAACACGGACACTACTTCTAGCATAAATGTACATTGATTTTACAGTCTGGACAAGCCATTCTTCAATACCTAACTTTCGCATGGTCCACCATATGACTTTCCCTAGGAACGCGATCAAAGGCATTCTCAAGGTCAATGAAAGCCATATGTAAAGGTTTGATTGCTATGAGGTGTTTTTTTCCTGCATCTGCCGTGTGATGAAGATGGCATCCGTGGTTCCTCTGCCTGGCATGAAGCCAAATTGCATCCCATCAATCTGTACTTGATTTCTGATAAGTTCTTCCAAAACTCTCTCAGAGATTTTCATGACCTGGTCAAGCAGCTTTAGGCAGCGGTAATTTCCCATGATAACTGCATCACCCTTGCCTTTGTATAGGTTGACTATATAGCTTTCATAACAGAGAAAACAGTATCCTTACCAGTATTATACTTTCAGATAACCGCTTCATCTCAAACACCTTACCCCACCATTTCTCAGCAAGCAGGACTCCCACACCTCCTGTGCCTTTATCATTTCCAGATTAGAAGCACTGGAGGCAACGGAGGTCTACTTTCCTACGGGTCATGGTCTCCATAACTTCATTTGCTTTACCCCGGATCGTGCCTACATTTAAGGACCCAATGCGGAAATTCTCTGGGCGTTCGTAGGATTTGCCATGTTGGCCGGACCCTGCAGACCAACGCATTCTGAGGTCCATCAAGCCCGAGACACTACTAGCTGCACTATTGCTGCTGGCGCTGCCTGGTTTGGTTCTTTGTAGACTAGACATGTTAAATCTTAGACGGTTTTTCCAACCGGATGCCTTTCCTTGGCTAACTTGAGACATTTATGGCAGTGCAAGGCCTCCACCGTTCCCAACTGACTAGGGCCAGTGTGCTCTGGAGATTTCTCTCCGACCACTACTGATACACCGTTGCATCATTCAGATTGAAGCTCGCTGCATTAGCTACTGCCATCCTGGTTGTGACAGGCTATTTAAAAAGAAATAACTCTTGCCATTTGACCCAATGACTGGGAGTCTGTTCATAGGCACCAGGGCATTATCACACACTGGTGGGTTTGGCATGCCTTATGTCTTGGGGCAGACCTCCCCCGAGTCCCTTACAGTTAAGCCTGAGAACACGAGATGCTCAGTTACCATGTGTCACCACAAAGAGGCACTGTATAGGGCTTGGTCATAGAGAGGCTGTATACTGACAAGGAAGACTTACTCATTCACTAAAAACTAGCTAGCCAGCGGTGTGAGCTGAAAGCGAGAGGTGTCAATCACACACACACTGCGCACAACACACTAGACGAATCACATGACCCATTACGACACACTAAATGTACAAAAAATAATGTAAATTATGAGTTGAAAAGATAAAAAATCATTTCCATTATAACTTTTAAGGGGTAATTCAGAGTTTTATCCCATGTTAGTGAAATGCAGATCTCAACCAAAATTCAGCATACAAAATCTCCCCCCTTCTCTCTCTTTCTCTCTCTATCCCTTTTTCTCTTTCTCTGGTAAACTTTTATAACGCCCTTACACATTCTGCCGATTTGAAGTTTGTAACCGTGTAAATTTCATATTGACGTAATGACAGTGGCTAAAAATAGACAAGAGTGTGTCAAGCACCCTAGTTTAAGTAGTCATTTTATTTTCTTAATTGTTTATCGTCTGTAAGGTCAAGTCAGGAAAAAATCTTTCATGACCAAACAAAATGGCCACCGATTGAAAAAACGTTGACGTTGACGGACTAAACTGACGTCCTTAAGGTGTCGTTCAGGTGCAGGAATGTGATGCGGTGGAACTCCTACTGGAAAGTAATCTAATCAATCCTCTTTCATTCTTTTATTACCAATCCTAATTGTGAAGATTGATGTTTTAGAATAAGTATTTATATAGTGTATTATTAGGATTTAATTTAGGCTGACGCAGACCGATCTAAATTGTGTAGCACGTATATTGTTGATACATGTTTTTATTATTATTTCTTTGTTTACTTGTTTAATGCACACTAAAATTTTGTCAGAAAAATGGAAACCCTCTAAACACCGATGCCAGACGATTAAAACATAGTATTCGCGAATTTTGAAATTCAAAAGAAGCACAGGAATATTAGACTTTTCCATAATCAACATTCATGATATTTCTATCGCTGTTGGTTGTGTTATTATTTGACCTTTGAAAAAAAAAAAAAAAAAAAAAAAAAACAATAAATATGTCGTCTTAAAAGCGTGGTTTGGTAGGGTGGTGTGGAGTATATAGAGGATATATGGTCACGTGATTATCAAAAGATGTATTGTACAATCTAGAACATCACAGTGGAGGACTTATCAATTTCTTATACACTGCCCGTAATAAATAACTCTGTCAATACATATTTAGAAAACGATACCTATTTCATGGCTAGTGATATATAAACCATCATTATTGCTATTTGTATGTATATGGGTGAGTCAAAATGTTAATAATTATGTATGCTCTATTTCTGTTGAGCCATTTTTATTTTGTGAATGTATTAACCATACTGACTCTTTATACGACCAGCGGCGTGACTATTTAATCGTCGTCTGCGTTATTTGTGTTTTTTTTTTTTTACATTAAACATTTATTATTCATTCACATCATAATTAACTTCTGAAAATACACCTGCTTTTATTTCCATTTCATCACCGTATAGCACTGTGTATAGCTGGACAATCCAGTTTGCGCATTCGTATTAAAATGGAATTTATTTCGTCGTTTTAACGAATCGATGAATGACACATGTAGCAAAGCAAAATAACACATGTACGCAAGCAGAAGGACAAATGTCAAAACGTGCACCTAGCATTATGACGTTGGAGGGCGCTATGCCGGTTTGACCTGGAGCGAGTTCAGTTTACCAACTAGATTTAACCTAGAGTTACCAGAATTGCAATAAACGCGCGGGGTTTTTACCCTACGAACTCTGTCGGGTTACGCGAGTACAACCCAGCGAGGTAGGTGGGTAGACTAGAAAGCAATATGGCGGACGGAAAGCATATAGCCAAATTTATAGAAAATTATAAATATCTATGAGACAGTTAAATGTAAAGCAAATGTCACATTGATGGTTGCTCAACAAAACTTTAAAATATAACAGCATAAAATTATGACGCATGAAAGCCAAATCATTAACTAATGCAAGATACACAAGAGCATTAGTCAGTAGACAGCATTGATAAACGCACTTAACACAATACAGCATACCACTTGTCAATATGACAAAGGCAGAATGTCACGTGTAAACATGGACTTGTAAGACGGCAAGATGTAATTTTTGCCCTAATTCTGTTCCATAGATATATCTAAAATTCAAAACTTAAGGTATATACTGAAACGGGATACGCCCTTAGCAACAGACAATCTCAGCCATACGAATATGCACTTCCACACTGGCATATATAAACACAAATACAAGCGTTCACTCACCTGAGATATGTATGTATCAGTAGTTTGTATATATCCTTTTCTGTAACGAGCCGTGTCTAGCTTCATGACCCTCGACACATTCAAAATGCCTTTCTTTTTTTGACCCAACCACTTACCACCTTCCAAAATAAGAGAAGAATATCATCCTGCAGGGACCCCTGATAAACCAGGTAGTGGTGTCTGTATTTCACGTTTTTGCAAAAATTGGCAATTTGCCAATATATTGATCGCATTCAAAAATAACCTATTTCTACCCGTGCTTTGTTCTGTATTTAAAACACAGCAAACAGGTGGAGATATATTATTCGATTCTAACACGTTTTACGTTAATTATTTTTTTCGTGGATTAATTTCTTGAGACGTAGAAACGGAAAACCAAATTACTCCCCTCCAGCTTGCTGATCGATTTACCCCCCTCGTATATACAGATTGGCATATAAACGTAAAAAAACAACAACAACAAACGCACATGATATGCAATATATGATTTTTTTACATTTATTTGTCATTCCTTATGATTCATTTCATGTTTTATCCATGTAATTGAAAAAAAAAACACATCTAATGTACATCCATTACTTTCCATGACGTCATCAAAAGTATTAAACGTTTTCATTAACAAATTGTTACGAGGGAGGGCAATGTAATAGCAATAAATTCACGTGAGCACGCGCTGATGTTAAAGATCATAGGTTAAAACGAAAGTGACCGAAGAGCTTTATTTAACATTGGATATATGTATGGTCAAAATGATGGCTAGAATTTGCATGAAACTTTGGGTAACTATCATTATTTCTTTGTTTATCTGATTTACTCTATTACCAATGATTAAGGGTCGGTGATTACAATGGACAGAGTTCCGTCGAGAAAGCACTAGAAAAATGAGTAGTGATACCATTGTTCTCGATGTTCTATCAAATGCAACATATATGTCAACCAATTTAACGGTAAAACACAATAATAGAACGGTAGAAGAACGGTATATCGCTGAAGAACGGTGCATCACATCTATACCGTTACGGTATGACATCTATACCGTTACGGTATAATATGAGCCCATAGGAAAACCGCCGATCCATTACGAGACGATAGCAGTATTCGAAACTCCTAAACAAAGTTTCTATTTTCAATAATGAAGAGGAAAGTCTTGGGGAACTTCACATCTCTATATTGAAGAGTGTCACTGAACAAATAAGATTTTGTCGTCATAAATAACTACTTCACAATATAAAAAATACATGATTTCGGTTTTATAGAAATGGAATACTTGTGTGTCATGTTATATATGATTATAAACATTTTTAAGTTTTTTTACCCCTAAAACTACACTTTTTCGACAACAAAAAATCTTAATCATGTCTTATTGTCCACCATTAAAATTATGTTTGAAGATAAAATACAAATCCGTATTTTCCCTCATTGATCTTCATGAATTTACATAAAGCTCAAATACATCATGGTCATTTCGCCCGATGGTAAATGCTTTATTTTTATACCCATTTCAGTGTCGCCAACGATTAACCATGTTTCGACAGATCTCTCTTCGCCAGGATTTGCTTTCGGAACCCTCGCCGTAATTTTCTTAAGTTCTCGGCAGGTTGGATCTGAAATATACTTTGTGTCAGGATAGTTTGATGTATACAGACAGATGGTAATTTGTTTTTGGGATTCGTCGACAAGTTTGCTGCTATCTTTGACAACGTGGCCAAACGGTATAGTGTCGTTAACGCCAATCAACTTGACGAATCGTTCACAAACCCATTTTCCTTTCACTTTCTTCCTTTCATTCAAAGGGTCCTCTGACTCGTCAAAAGGCGTGACCTTTTTAATCCCATATGAGAACTTTGCTTTTCTTGCAGAGATGATGTTCGGTTCATGGCCATATAATACTGCCCCTTTCAAAGTAGCCAGACCAGCATCTTCCGGGAAAACAAGACTCTTACCGGGAAACGTAGTCCTTCTAAGATCTTCTAGCGCCACTCGAATCAGCTCGCATTCAGAAAATCCACCAACAACTATAATTTTATCAACGTTCTCAAGAGCCTTTTGCTTCAGTAGGCTTTTTACATGCCTGGTCAGATTTTCAGTAGGGTAGGAAAACATCCCTTTTGCGATACTTGCCTCAATACGCATTTTGTCTCCTTTGATAAAAAGGCCATCGGATTCTGTTTTAGCTCGCAAGGTTCTCATAAGCTCAGCTCGCGAAGAAGAAAGCTTTGATAGGCTCTCATTTTTGCATATGTTCATCAAGGATGAGGGCATTCTGATTGTCAAAAAACCATTCAGTGTAGACGTCACTGCACGCTTCTTGACTTCGAAATCTCTCAACAAATCAAACAAATCTTCCACGCATTCGTTTCCGAATTGCTTCATTGCGTTTTCCCCGACAACCTGGGTAATTTTGCTGATGAAGCTTTTATCAACAGCTGAACCACCCCATTTTCCTCCATTGCTTGTATCCACCTCTGCAAGTTTACCCATCGCCATAGTCTCATGAACTGTGATATCTGCCGTTCCACCTGAGGATAGAATAAGTTTGTTCAATCTTTTCTAAAGTCTACATAGAAAATATTTTTCTCAAACAATGTTTGCAAGGATTTGTTAAATGTCCTATCGACAGGGACATTGGACTACATAATGCAGACATAGTGCTCACAGCGATATCGTAGCATAATACCAAAGATTATTCTTACACTGGGTCAACCAGATAGGCTCTACCATAATAGGAACTACCATAATAAACCGATCATCAAGCTTATTAGTATAATTTAAATACGACTGTTGGGGAAATACACCGTGGTATCCCGGTTACAAAACAGGCGCTCTACGCATCCAACCAACGATGAAGGTTACTTACAGTATCGCCCAACTGAATTTTGTTGAAAGTATATGATATTAAAGTCTACTTTCCTTCTTTTCTATGTCATACTATTTAAGACAAATACCTAAAATAGTTTCCTTCTTTAACTCAATTTCAAACGTTTCATGTATTTTAAAAACTTGTATAATAAAACTAGTTTGTATATTGACACCTATCTGAATTTATCAAACCGCCTGCAACGTACAAATGTTAGTTATGTGTTTGGTTTGCTTTTTATACGTATTTGCTTATATTCAAACTCCAATGCATAATCACGATTTGAACGTATCTTCGTAAGTATTGATTTTGAAAATTGAATTTGTTGTACCTCCAATATCGATGACCATACACAGCGCTCCTTCCTTTTGAATGCTCTTATGGTGGTCCATGGAATGACACCAGATAGACGCAGCTTCAGATTCCAAGGCCATCTTCAGCTGATCGTCAGGTATACCTGCCTGTTTGATATACGCGAGGTACGTTGTGTAACGTGTTGCTTCATACGCATTTTTCTTTTTTATTGTACAGCGAATCTTTCGAAGTAACGCCGTGGTTCAAGACTGCAGATACAAACGTTGTCGGTTCGAACCCCGTTTAGGGCAAATATATTTCATGACCTTATCATCACACCAAGCACTAGTCCAACGCCAGATTTCAAAAGTCAAAATAAGCGGTAAAGAGCCCCCTACACCGCAACCGGCATGCACTCCATATGCAGGCATTTATTGCGCCCCTGCTTGCACTTTACACCAACGGTACAACAAACGCTAACTTTAGGGACTTTTAACGGTAACTGGATGAAGAACAAGTCTCAATGTGCATCTCAGACAACTGTTTTGATAAGAAACTATTATCTAGTCAGCATATTTAATTAAAAAAATCCTGAATACGAAGTACATTGTATATATTTTAGGGGGTCGTCAGCAAACAATGGTACGTAAAGGAGTAATCGCTTAAATACCGGTATTCATATGGTATTTTCATACGTAATCATCCCAAGTAAGTCAAAAGAGAGGCTTGCTACGTGGAAAATAAAAAAAAAACTCTGCAAAGAAAATAAACTCCTTTTGGTTATGCAATAGTGTTAAAGTTTTAGTGATTCAGACAAGAAAGTGTGACGACGACGCCGACGACGGACAATGTGATCCCTTTATGTCTGCCATGCTACGCTGGCAACACAAAAATGAAAGTTAATATTGTCGTATGATTAGTAAAACAATAATTACCTGTATTATCATTACTAATGATGATATGTACAGAGTTAGGGAAAGGGATGATCCCTGGTTTAAGAAGTCATATGGGCCTACTTTATCTCTATCAGCCGAGTTGAGATAGCAGGACGTTGTAGACTCACCTCTCGTGCGGCGTCCCTCATGAACGCCTTTGCCCTATCATCCCAGATTGCGGGGACCGTGATGACGAACAAAATGCTATCCTCGCTGTACCCTAGGGCGTACTTGACTTGTTTAATCACGTGATCTTTTAAGTATCTGATGGCCATGGCAAATATAGTTGAAGCTGGTTTCTGGATTCGGGAGGTGATGTCGCTCAACTTAAAGTCTGCAGAAGAACCCCACTGTAAAAGAGATCACCATCAATAAATAAAAGGATAGATAAATATAAAGAAATATAATATCATATACATATACCGATTCATGCAACACAGGTAGCCAAAGAATTTATCATACTCGTAGAACCATAGAAAATAGGAGCATATCTGATTACATATTAGATACATTGAGGGCATACTTTTAACAATTGCCGTATGATCAATCTGAATAAAAAAGTAAAATAATTTTTAAAGCAGCTTGTTCACAGTTAATCGGTAGAAATTAAAACAGTTTATGTATCTACTCTCCCTCGTAAGCGTTTGCGAAGTCTTTGTTGTTGTTGTTATAATGGGGTTTACCGCGATAGTATTTCAATCATATAGCAACGTCCAGCTAATTACAGGTGGAGGAAAACCCCGAGGACACAGAGGTACCCGGGTAGAACCACCGACCTACCGCAAGCCAGCTGGAAGGCTTCCTCACATGAAAAATCCGAAGTCCCTACCGGGATTCGAACCCACAGCGGGAGGGGGCGACGTCTTTGATCCTTGCAAATAAATTAAAAAAGTATATTTCATATCGTACAGGAAAACTTCATTTTTCGTTATTTCGGGGGAATTTCGGTTAAATATAGAACGGTATCGACTCCGGTGCGACACCAAGTGACACATTGCGCAGTGTGTCTTCGCCAGTTGTTGTTGTTGTATTAAGGTTTACCGTCGCTGCGATAGTATTTCAATCATATAGCGATGTCCAGCTAATTACAGGTGGAGGAAGACCCCAAGTACATAGAGGTACCCGGGTAGAACCACCGACCTACCGCAAGCCAACTGGAAGGCTTCCTCACATGAAAAATCCGACGTTCCTACCGGGATTCGAACCCAAAGCGGTGAGGGGCTGAGAGATTTGTAGTCCACGGCCAGTTTTTGTAGAGAATTCGTAAGTGTAATGTAAATGTCCAGCCTGTGAAATAATTATGCACAAAGAGTAAACCAGTCTTGTGACGGCACATGGAATTTTTAGATATATTTCATAATTCAAAATATATTAAGCAGGGTCTTTTCAGTATATCAGTATATACAGAGGCCTTGCTATAAGTTATATAACGTTCATAACGCTACATCCTGTGACAGAGAAACAAACAAATGCATTTTTTTACAAAGGGCGATAACCGGAACTCACATAAACGTTTTTTTTTTTCCCATTAGGTACAAACATGTTGTTATTATGATATTGAAAAGCATGCATCACAGCGGTGATTCTATCATTTTTCTTATAGACTTTTATTTGTTTCTAACGTTAAAAGTGTGTTTATGCATAGAAATATGAAAAATCATTGTGTTAGTTAGTCCAATGTTAGTATATCACGGAATTTTGCATGACCATGTGTCTGTATATGGATGTTGATAAAAGTAATACACACATACAATATTAAATCAAATTCCTAGATAATGCCTATCTGTGAACTAGCTACTTCATTTTTTTTTTATCTGAGCCTAAGGCATAAAATATCAGATATTGTTGCAAATTCTTCCATTCTTATTTAAAAATCTTTAATTCTTCCTAGATTTCATGTCATAGGAAGGTGAACTCTAATTCAGGTTATATATATAATGATCTGCCATCGCACAGGTGGTACTGTTATAGCTCTCTTGCTTGGCACTCAATGTATGTGGTTGTGGTGGTTGGCCAGCTATCAGGATAATATGACTAGGCCCAATGTTCTCGAATAAAAAAGGTACTTAACTATGAATTTCATACTTATACTTAACCTATGCCCATTAGTTTCAATAGAGTTTCAATAGAGATTTGAGTATGATACTCAAATTTGAGCCTGAAATCGTACTGAAGAATTTTCTAGAACACGGGGCCTGGTGTGCCATCGGGCTACTTGTCTACTGTAATGCAGTACAATATCTGTCTCGTACAGATTGAATTTCAGAAGTAACCATACTTCTATCTGTGTGTCACTAATGTCCAACTCCAGATAATATACCTCATGCTGGTACAGATTCATCTTGAATTTACGAAACAGCGCCCATCCATCAGCCACATTTTCTTGCAGCTTTTCGCAATAGGTCTCCTCCGCATTATATCCAAACGAATGGAAATCTCCGTCGCTGTCTAGCAGAACTGCTGTAGGAGTTTTCAACGACATCAGGGCCTTAGACCATACTTCGTTAGTGTAAATTCGCTTCGGATCACTCGCCAACGAAAATGCATACCCGCTATAGGCTGTTCCGAAGTCAATAGCAGCCGAAACGGTGAATTTGGAAGTTGCCATCGTTCACTTTAGCCTGACAAAGGAAAAAAGATAAATAAATAACGCTTACAACTAGAAAGCCTGCAAAGAAATAAAGACGGTGTTTCCTCAGTCTTTTTTGTTGATTCAAAGGGTGCCTGGATAGCGTAGTGGTAACGCGCCTCGCTTCTCACCAATGCGTCCCGGGTTCGATTCCTGGTCACGTACGTAAGAGGGTACAGTGGTCGCCCGTCCAGACACGTGGGTTTTCTCCGGGCTCTCCGGTTTCCTCCCACAATAATGACCACATACGCCGCCATCAGAGCCATCGAGAGTGATTAATTTAAGTTGTGAAAACTTGTTTCGTAATCGATGTAAAATAAATAAAGTTTAAAGCTTATTTCTAAACGAAACATACCATTCTACACACGTTTTGAGTAATTGTGTGACCAAAATAACATGAATTCCCATTCTTCGAACGTAATGCAGCTTTTTTTAGAGGAGTTACTTGTGATTTTAATAAATCACTTTCTTTTGGAACTGAGTTTACATGTTTAAACTTGGTATCATCCAGTTTCTCGTATTCTATTAGCATACATAATGCGGGTAGAGGATATTCGTCTGAAAATTTATGTTTAAGTAAATATTTCAATAATAAACGTCAATGTAGAAACAAGTGCATAAAATTTTAAATTCAATTAACATCAGAAATATAAGACATTGAAAGGACTTCATACTTAAATGCATTTAAATCTGAATGGTGTTTATCGATAAAAAGGTTGACCTAATAACCCGACCCTAATCGGTAGGTGGCGAAACAAATTTTCTCGTGTCTTAAACGTAATTCGGAGCTACGGGGTATACCTTGAGAAGAGTACCGTGGAAAACGAAGAGAATTTCAAATGTGCATAAAGAGGAGGCGTTTACTTTTAGGGACTGAAAAAAAATCTAACAAATGATAACAGAGAAGATAAGGTAGATTCATTATCAATGAGCACCCCTTGTATAATTATCTTTAAGCGACAACTTTATGGTCTGTTGAATGCACGCAAGTTTGAATTTGATCTTCAAAAATGACTCACATTCTACACGGCTTGTCTACGCGGATTATTACTACCCTTCATGTGACCGTGAGTGTTTGTATTAACAATTTATATTCATAATGCACTGCAGGAGCAATCTGACTAAAGTATATGATATTCCTTGTGTAGTGTAGCGTATATAAAGGAGATTTCAAACTAGACACCCCACTAGCTGGCATGGGTTAAGTTAGTGATCTGAAAACTCGGATTGTACCTCTAACTGTAAACAGATTGACCTCGTTTTAATTTAGATAAGTTGCAAAACCAGCACTTAAATTTCATGATATAGCAATCCGTGCATATCAATGTGGATAGGTTTTAACTCTAGGTCAACAAAATGCTGTGTATGCATTTGTTATATCAAAAGGAAGAATGCACAGAAATGTGAATATGTTCTATACCTCCAGACAGGCATTCACAATTACTGCAAAATTGCATACATGTATATGAAGCATCCATCATGAATTGTGCATGTAAGGACTTAGTTACCAGTCAGAATGAGTACACTGACCACAGGGTCTTGCTCCTGTTCGATTAAAAAGACCCTACTGTACAATTGAATATCAACAAGGGTGGACATCATTTTGGGGGTCGACTCGCTAACGCTCATTTCCCCTATCATTCGAAATAATTTACAGAATCAATGAAACATGTACATCTCTAACGAAAAATACAAAAATATCGAAAATGAATCTCATTTTGTCTGATTATTCATTTAAAACATTTACCAATTCACCCAAACGACAAAAACCTAGACCAAAGTGACAGTGCATTATGGAATGGTTCGAATTTTTACATTACGACAATGGTCAGCGATGCTGCGAAGAAGTATACATGCATTACCAAAAAATAAAATGATCGTATTGATTTATCGTAACCTTCCAATGCGCACAGTACTGGTCCAACCCAAGAACCGTCATGAAAGGTTAATATGCGTCATAAGAACTTCAAAATCGACAGTAAAATGAAATATGTTTAACTGAAATCAAATTAATTATGACATAATCATGGGTTCACGTTGCAGTAATAGATGAAGTTATACCCTATGAAACTACGACTCGGTCAAATAACTTTACGATTCATTGTGCAGTTTGTAGTCGCATCTACGATTTATCGCCCCTTTTGCAACACTCTTGCCCCAATCCTTGCCTATCTGTTAGTAATGGAGGGCCTTTAGATTGGTAAAACTCCCGCTTCTTGGGAACAGGCGAATTTCCCCGACACTGTGTAATCTAGTTTCAGCTTATGTAATATAGGCCAAATAAGCCAGACATAAACACTCTGATAAATACGGTGACACAAAGGGGGTCATTAAAGATAGATATAAAGTTACGCCAATAAATACCGCTACTGTCTTTAAATGTATTGTTTTGTTGAACGATAGGCTCCCGTCACAGTGCTGTTTAAACAATAGTCCGAGCTTAGGTTACTTGCTTTACCATTACATGTGTACAAGGTATCAATATCACGGTCCAAGACCCACGAGTTGTGACCTTGACTGACTAGACTATGACTATTTGAGTTTACCGTCGCTTCGACAGTATTTCAGTCATATAGCGACGTCTAGCTAATTACAGGTGGACGAAGATCCCGAATGCACGGAGGCATCCGAGTAGAACCACCGACCTTCCGCAAGCCAGCTGGAAGGCTTCCTCACATGAAAATCCGTATGACCCTGCCGGGATTCGAACCCACGTGGTGAGGGGCTGAGTGAGTGTTTAAGTCAGCGACTTTAGCCTCTCGGCCACGTAGGATCTGGTGACCTTTGAATCTGGTTACAGTATACCATACCCACAAAAAATGATTTGCTATTAACTTATTATGAAATTCAAAGGTGATGATTCTATCAATTACACTCAGCACACTCGTATACAGTAAGCCCTTGCGTAAACACCACCTCCGAATTAAGGCAACCTCACTTTGAAGACCACTAATATTTCGAACCAACTATTTCATTACTACTCCATTACTACTCTGATTATATTGGCAAGATTAACTACTAAGCCCACCTCTCTATTAAGACCCTAGACTATTAAGACCATCTCACTATTAAGACCACCTCAGTATTAAGACCACCTCAGTATTACAACCGCCGCAATATTAAGACCACCTCACTATTAAGACCCCCGCACTATTAAGACCACCTCACTATTAAGACCTTCACTTTTAAGACCACCTCACTGTTAAAACCACCGCACTATTAAGACCCTCACTATGAAGACCAACGCACTATTAAGACCACCGCAATATTAAGACCTTCACTATAAAGACCACCTCACTATTAAGACCACCGCACTATCAAGATCGCCGAATTATAAAGACCACCGCAGTTTTAAGACCTTCACTATTAAAACCACTTCACTATTAAGACCACCGCAATATTAAGACATCCGAAATATTAAGACCCTCCATATTAAGAACACCTCACTTTCAATACCAACGCACTATTAAGACCCTAACTATTAAGACCACCGCAATATAAAGACCTCCGCAATTTTAAGACCACCGCACTATTAAGACCACCTCACTATTAAAACCCGCAATATTAAGACCACCGCAATATTAAGACCACCGCAATATTAAGACCCCCACTTTTAAGATCACTTCACTATTAAGACCCTCACTTTTAAGACCATCGCAATATTAAGACAGGCTCACTATTAAGACCACCGCAATATTAAGACCACCTCACTATTAAGACCACCGAAATATTTAGACACTCACTATTAAGACAACCTCACTATGAAGACCACCACACTATTAAGACCACCTCACTATTAAGACCACATCGCTATTAAGACCACCTCACCTTTAAGACTCTCACTATAAAGACCACCGTACTTTTAAGACCATCTCACCTTTAAGACCCATACTATTAAGACCACTGGACTATTAAGACCATCTCAACTTTAAGACCCTCACTATTAAGATCACCGCACTATTAAGACCATCTCACCTTTAAGATCACTTCACTATTAAGACCACCACAATATTTAGACACTCGCCGTTAAGACCACCTCACTATTAAGACCCTCACTATTAAGACCACCGCACTATTAACACCCTCACTTTTAATACCACCGCACTATTAAGACCACTTTTCTCTGTGGCCGATGATAATCGTAAAAGCAAGGTTTTACTATACTACGCTTGTGTTACGTTTGTCATACGCTTGTTCTTCCGACCAAAAGTGTTTTTGAATTCGTGAACATGTTTGGCCGATTCCCCGGTGGGAAGGGGTGTTCCTCATCTGTGCAAAATAAGACAAATTTAATGAAAATCTATCAATGATCAAAGGAGTTACGGCAATTGAAACGGCATTATGTACGTTTTCGATGGAAAAGGTTACCAACCATTTTATCATATATAATGTTATTGATTTATTTTTTAAATGGGGAGTTTTGCGGTCAAACCAACGTACCGAGCACCTTTGATGGACCGTGGTTACAATACAGCACCAATTCAGTGCAGTTTGAAAGATTAAATTGAAGTTCTAGCACACGTCGATTTATTGATTTCAATCCGTTTGTTATCTTAGTTGAAATATTGACATTACTCCTGCGCATGCCCACATGATTCACATATCTAATCTGCGTATGCAAAATCCCCAACGAGGACAATCTAACCTGGTAAAGGCAATTTCCGTGAATTGCCCATAATCTTATTTCGTAGAAAGATAGATATTCGTTTTCCCAACCTATCCCGCCACTCCTACATATCGTCCATTGAAATCAAGAAGGGGCTATCAGCCTTCTTTTTACATATGCTGATACCCCCTTCTGGCTTTTAATGGATGATGTTTTTTTTAGTTAAGTCGACATTGACACTATGTGGTTTCCATTTACATCACGTAATTTGCACTGACATATGCTGTAAAAATGATAGTATTTATATGAAAAAGACATATGTAAAACCCTGGAATACGTACTGATTAAATGAAATTATGCAGTTTAAATATCATCTACACGGTTTATTTAATACCTCTTTTGATAAATCATAAAATCATCCATCCATAACAAAAACGTGTATTTTATACTGTCAATATATAAGCTATAATAATGTATTTCCGCTGAAAACATATACCACTCCTCAGACGCTTTATGCGCCATCTTTCGATAAAATGTCCTTCGTTGTTGTTGTTGTATTGGGGTTTACAGTCGCTGCGATAGTATTTCAATCATATAGCGACGTCCAGCTAATACAGGTGGAGGAAGACCCCAAATACACAGAGGTACCCGGGTAGAACCACCGACCTAACGCAAGCCAGCTGTAAGGTTTCCTCACATGAAAAATCCGAAGACCCTACCGGGATTCGAACCCACAGCGGTGAGGGGCTGAGAGATTTGTAGTCCACGACTGTAACCGCTCGGCCACGGCGGCCGCCAATGTCCTTCGTACTTTTGCATATCGACGTTTAAAAAACATATAGCTTAATTTGGAATGTAAGCAAATACAATGTATTTAAATTATGTCTCTTTAATGCATTATTTTAGCTTATAAATGTGTACTTACCCAAACAAATATAAAATCATGAAATATTAGCCGGTAAAACACTTAAACAATGTTATTTTAGCAGGGGAACATGAAAAATATGTTCTCTCGTATCGGGGAAGACGGGTTTTCCCGATATTAAACTTCCTTGTTGGAATTAATGCTTCAGTGATCAAGATGAAAAGAGATTGCTGCCTAATTCACTATCATGTGCATACTCCAATATTTTATGTCAGTCGGACTGCACCCTGCATTTCGTTATATGTGCGCGGTTGCGTACGATAGACCTTAAGGTACCAAGTTTGCACTCTAGGGACGTCATTTGACCTTTAAACTGGACTCTGGGTTGGTGTTTACTGGTTCCCTGATTTAACATGCTGTGAAAAATGAGCAGGGTAAAATCTGATTTACATATTACTAAGACCAAATCTGTGATTGGCTGATTTTTACGGGTGGGAGAAAGCATTAATCATGTAATAGCCAACAATTCCCTAGATCTTCCTTGTGAACTCAATCATATATGTGTACCAATCAATGTATTAGGTGCATGATCCATTTCGTTATGTGCTGTCTTCGTTATGTTATGTCTACCGATCTTGGTATAAGCTATATGCTCCATTTCGTTATGTGCTCTCTACGTTACGTTATGTGTAGCGATCATTGCGTATAGGGTGTAAAATCGCCATTTCATTATAGCGCATATCATATCATTCGAAATAATAAAGGAAATAAATATTAAAAACATAGACTAATTATAGAGTATACATCAAATAACTTAACGGATAAAAAAAAACAACTTTCCCGGTCATACAAGTGGAGTGTCGTCCTAGGATAAACGTCCTAATTTCAAATTTGTATCAATAACTCTGAACTCTTGAAACACAACAATGCGTGAAGTACCTAGCATTGCATATTTAGTACTGTATTTGATTGTAGTGTTCACTGGTTTAACCTGTTTTGGTCGTCCTGACTGAATGAATTTCAAAAGACCCTACTCCACGAACACATTCTTTTTTCCCCATTTAGGGACCATTTCCTAATTCGCCCCACCTGACCCTGATGAAGAACATATCTTTTAAAGGATAACACTATTATGTACATGTAAACGTTTTTCAACAAAAGTTTAATAGTAGGTAACTTAATGGAAATGACAATGGCTATTCAATCAATGATCGGGAAGGTGTAGATATTGAAAATAGCTCTTGCTGGTATAAAGGCAAGTATATACCCTTCTTTAAATACAAACCAGTATGCATTCGTAAACAGTCTCCCAACTGAGAAATTATAAATACCATATCAAATATATTGTTGACTCAGTGTAATGCTATTCAAAATATGTCCCACCCAAAGAGAAAGAACGAAATAAAAATCATAAAAGCCCTTAATCGATCACCTGAGTGCTAAATTAATCAACGCGCTGAAAGGCATTGAAGTTGTATGTGTCTAAAACGAAAGAGTTTTTTAAGAGCTGCAAGTCGATCACCAATAATTTAATTCACTTTGATAAACAAAAGAAATGCGGCATTCCTGTTCTCTGAGCGCTATCAGAGCTTTGATTTGTATTCATACAGTACCTTATCTACAACAGACTCAATTATAGACTCTATTTATAGATTGAAGTAATTATGCAAAATTTTCTGCACAGGTCAGAGGTTTCGAACTCATTTCGGATAGTAGATATACAGATTTCGGTCACTTTTTAGTGTAAGAAATAACCCTTGGAGATATCTGAGGTCGATAGATTGATGTGATTATTAGTATGTTACAATGATTTGTTTTGGACTTCACATGGGTTAGTAACACACTACAGTGACCGAACGTTGCACATTTATTTGCAAGCCACCTTTGCGTCGAAACAAACTATTTTCGTGCGCTTGGTAAAGTATCACGGTTTAAAAACAATTACATCATTCGATTGTAGTTACATCAGCATAGAAAAATAAGTCCTATAATATTTTCATTTTACAGGCGATTTTTGTAGTCTGTAAGTATTTATTTCTCATACAGCTTTGATTTTTCAGCATTTTTGCTTAATTCTAGTACACTTATGTTGTTGAGTTATATACAATTGTTCGATCATATTTACACTGTTGAGAGGTTATTCGTTTTAAATCTAGGAATAACCTGGGTTGAAAACGTAGTACTATAGTTGTCGTGACTGACGTCACACACACTATTATGTGCATACTCCATTATGTTATGGTCATTCGGATAGGTGAATCCTGCATTTCGTTATATATTATGTGCTCTTATTATTTGTATTAGGTTCATGCTCCATTTCGTTATGTGCTCTCTTCGTTACGTTATGTGTACCGATTATTGGAATAGGTACTCCGCGTTTCGTTATGTGAACGCTTCATGGAATTTTGTATATCAATCATTGTACAGTATAATAGTTACAGTGTCCATTTCATCATGCGTAGGCGTAGCTATTGTGTGTACTGATCATTAAACAGCTCTATGTCTAATATGGAACATATTAAATAAAATACAACTTAAATGATATAAAATATAATTCTAAACTGATATAGCCCATACAACATGCCCTTGCAGCTGGCACAGCCATTTACACTGCATATAATATGCCAGCATATCTTGTTTGAGTGTTTTCAAAAAGTAAAAAATTCCGAGAGATAATGCGTACAGCTCTTGAATGCTCATAAACTGGTGCGGTCGGTAGGCTAGGTCTAAAATTTCGGAACGTGGTTATATTGATGAAATGTGAGAAAAACTTACCCGATTCGTGCAGGTTTTCTTGTATTCCGGTGTATACGTTCGCATTTGCGTTTACAAAAGTGACGTTGTAAAAGTAGCTTCGACACTAATTAAGTTATCGTTTGGAACAACGAACCTTGTCCGTGACCAATGCCGCTTTATTACCATTCTTTTTCTATTTCAAAGGAATTAAACGAATTACAAAAAGGAATCAATATTCGTTCGATTCAGCTTATGTTACCTTTTTCCAGGACAAATGTTATCAAGGCAGCAAATAACACACACTTCATAACACTGGTCCAAACATTGATCAAATACGAGTATCTATTTATTTTATTTATTTATTTATTTATTTATTTATTTATTTATAATATCTATCTTTTATTGCTTGGATTCATATTCCCAACGACAGTATTTCAGTCAGTCATTTTGAGATATAAGACCAGTATACTTTGGCCTCTCTGCGATATCACGCCACGGCCATTTTGCATGATACCACACCCAGTCACATTCCCTTATCCGCCGTGCGCCAAGCAAAATAGATATATACCATTACTAGTTTTAACAACATCGTTATGCTAAGGACAGTGATTGATCCTAAGGTCTACCGGTAATGGCGTCATATATGCAATTTTGTAATAAATGCTGACTAGATATTATTAATGTATATAATATGTAAATTTTGATTCATTTTAAATACATCGCATTAAAGCTAATGATATGGTAGCCTAAATAAGACGTGTTTATATTGTTGATATGCGACATTGTTAAGTAGTTTTAATGCCAGCTCACTATCTGCTTCATGGAGTGAAATGGTGACTACATACGAGTAATAACGCGTGTTTTTAAATGTATACGTTCAATATCTTAAGAAA
>CM037790.1:27050429-27100429 GCA_021229015.1 Solen grandis | reverse complement strand
CCTAAGTTTTAAATGAAGAAATTATGTATCAAACTTCAACGCACACTTAATTATTGATATCTGGAAGTTATTAAATATTAAACATTTTAAATATAGAATACTGTCATAATTTGCCTTGCGACATTATAGATTCAAGATTTTATTCATTCATTCCAGAAGGTCAATGACCCACGTGGACATACAGTTGTTTGATGTTGACAGGTTTATATATAAAAAATAATAGACAAATGCCATTTCTAATTTGTATATAGATAAATATTAAAAATGCAAATACAAACTTTAAATCTTTAAGTACGTTGACTGTAGCAAAACACTAAATTCCTATATTCATCACACGTTTTAACTACAAAAATCTTTACTATCATATTGAATAAACATTTAAGAGCCAGCAATTCAAATAATACCTATTTTTGTTAAGTGTATAGAAAGACTAACGACTACAGAATGTCTAACACCACTAGTACCTTTGAATCGTCTTGTTACTCAGTCTAAAATCAAAATATTAAGTACTGTAGATTGGGAAATGTTCGCGAGAGATTTATTTTCGCTAGTAGTATACAACAACAATAACCACTAGTTTTCAAATATCATGAAATACACATATATAAATATAAGTAAAGTAAAACCCCACACACTTGTTACGAAATTTAGGATAACGTATGGACTCTATGCTATGTTGAATAATATAGTTTGACAACTTCTGCAGCTAGTGCTTGTGACGACGCCATTTTGAATAATCTTTTTATTATAAATGACGTCATTTCCTGTTAAGCGACGTCGACGTTATTCCCGTACTTTTCAATCAGATAAAATTTTAAACCCTCCTGTGCATTTTGGTGTATTAATCATGAAGATATGTTTTCAAACAAAAAAGTTATAGCATTTTGTAATGGTATCAGATATTTTGGGACACCCTGTATATAAACCGATACTACCTACTTTCATATAGTATACGCGTCCATCATTATTCACAATATTAATACTGCAACGCTTTACACACTATTTAAAATGTAATTATCATGACGAAAAATAAATAAATTTAAGCAAAGTTAATCCCCATTAATCCTAACGAAACGAAATTTAGGATAATATGGGTTTTTAAATATGTTATATAACAAATAGCAATTACTAAAATGTGTTTACGTTAACGTTACTTACAAATAGTTGATTTTGTTTCAAAAGCTTTACTAACAAAAGTACTAATTTATTTTACAATACTTTGATCTACATTTGAAAGTGACTCTACAAATTTACACATGTTTGGTCTACGCTATAATAGAAGAATGTATTTGTTTCTTAAATGGAAAACAATTTATTTAAGGACGAAATGATATATATTTCTCTGAATTAGAGTTGAGCGCTCACAACATTTGAAACCTCTAGGATATAGTGTGACCATACCACTTGGTATATGACGTCATTTTAAGCTATAACAAGCAATATCTGTCTCGACTGCAAACAAACTATTGTAAGTAGTTTATTTCGTCACCAATTCTAATGGGATATAGTGCATGCAAAGCGGAATAGTGTGCACTACACAAAAGCTCTAGTTTTTTTTTGTCAGATGAACAGTGTGTCCTCACTTTCGGGAAAACATTAGCTATGTGCTTTATGTGTAAAACAAAATTTAGGAAGGTTTTCCTGAATGTTAAGAAAATCTGTACATCTGAAAAAAGATTAATCGTAACATATGTGTAGGGCACAATTTTCCGCTCCATAAGCGTTATTGATAATGAAATAAAATACTAATAGCAGTTTTTTCTCTCTGAATCGTTGCCAAATATGCTTTTCGCGATAGCATATATGACTTCTTATATCGCGTGGTATGGCCATACTGGATATATCTAAAATAAGAACATAATATCGCTTTAGAGTAATGTTTCAGTTAAAAACAGTATTTTATATATAGCATTTGAAATTTATTTTCAAAAATAATTTGTTTTGCTATTTTTTAAACCATTCATACATTCATTTTTTAAATCAAATCTGTATTTTTTTTTGTTGTTGTTTGTTTCTAAGACGTGTTGAATGTGAGCTATTCAAATCATCATGTGTCTGTCGGCCGACGTCGTCAGTCATGTGTTGTGCGCTTTAAAAAAACATCACTTAATAAAACATTTGATAGGCAGTAATGAAACTTGGCATAAATGATCCTAGAGGTCGTCACAAAAGTTGCTTCTATAAACCTGATTCAACTGAACTGTAGTTGTACCAACAGAATTTTATTTAAAAAAAAAAGCTTTTCTCATCTGATTAAATGATATCTCATTAGGCTCAAATAGCCATATTATGAATCCTGTGCCAAAAGAGAGTCGGTATTTCCAAATATACTCTATATAGAAAATTTCAAATTTCTTCCATAATTCAATTCCAATTGGCTTAACTATCGTCACATACCGTCTTCCATCAATGCTAAAATAAAGTCCTTTGAGAAAATGTGATCCAAAGATCGTGTGTGTAGGTAGTCAACTAGTTTCCTAAATAATTCTCTGAACCAATGTTCAGATTCTTCGTCTTATTTTTTGGAATAATGAAAACCCATCTACGAAAATTGCTTTAGGATAATTGATCCCTTCAAAAATGGAGGATTCCAGATGGTCGGCTAGTCCCATTGAATTATCCGTTTTTAGGAACTTTAGACTATTTTATATCTGAAATTTAAATCTGATTGAGTTCTTGATACTCGAGTTAGCATACTATATGGCAAGCTTGTCCCTCTTTTTTTTTGTTTTGTTTTGTTGTTGTTGTTGTTGTTTTGTTGTTTGTAAATAGAGTTTGATTTTAGTGGGATTACTCTGGAGATCTTATGCTGAGCGACATCACCTCCCGAATCCAGAAGCCAGCATTAACTATATTTGCAATGACCATCAGATACTTGAAGGATGAACTGATTAAAACATGTCAAGATAGAGGGGCCGAAGAGGATGACATTTTGTTCGTCATCACAGTCCCCTCATTCTGGGATGATAGGGCAAAGGCGTTCATGAGGGAAGCCGCACGAGAGGTGAGTCTACAACGCTCCATTGTCTTCACAGTTGCTGGAAGTCATATCATAATTAGGTTTTCGTGGACTGCAACGCAGCCGCGAAAACCTACTGTTCTTCTTGTGTTTCTTTTTCCCTTTTTTTGTTTCCATTATTATTATTCTTTGCACTTTTTTTGTGGCCGCTGTTGCGGCATGATTAGAAGTGCTACAAATATGAAAATTTCCATGCATACTCACATGTATCTGAAGTTGTGCACCATTAAGTTTGTTTTTTATTTTAGTACTAAGTTTTGCCGCCAGGTGGCGTTTAGCATCAAAACATATAATTGCCGATAACTCTGTCATTTGACATTTTATTTGTATGCAGTTTTTTGCATTCTGTTCTCTGTCAACTGCCCGTTTAAATATGATGAGTGCCAATATCCATATCTTTGAAAATTTTGAGCTAGAAGAGGTTGAATGTTTGAATCTTTGAAAAAATCTGGCAAATTATGGTGTGTCCACGAAAAACATGCCCATTTTTGTTAGAGATTAGATACGCTCATTCTGTTTTTTGAAATTGATTCCGAAGATCTTTGCGCACAAAATATATGGGGTGGCGATTTCAGAAAATGCAGAAAATGGCTTTCAATAAGCGGTCAAAGTGCACTAAAATATGGAGGAATTTTTTTTTTGAGAATAGGCATTTTTTTAGTTTTTTTGATGATTCTGCCATTATTTTTTAATCAATCTTTATGAAATTTTCACAGATTGTATTGTTTGTTGTTTCAAGGGACTTCACAGTTTCAAAATTTCAAAAAATGCAAAGGTCAAGGTCATATTGCGATTATTGGTTTTTTCTTTGACCTGAAATATCTCAAAATCTAAAAATATTTTGTCGAAAGAATATGGGTAAAATCAAAAGCCTCTAAAGAGTACTTTTTGAAGAAATTTAGTTTTTTCAGATCGGGGTTGATTTGGTTGTTTGGTGGCAGTTTGAAGTTTGGTCATACTTTGAACTGATTTCAAAGCCTTTAAAGTTTAAATGTGTGATATATTTTGTCATCATTGGAAAAAAGAATGTCTTACCTCGTCAACAAAAAAAGAATTTTGCAAATCTGTCGAGAATTGATGAATTTATAGAGAATTAAAAACATGACCCAGAATAAAAACTGAGAAAATTATCACTGGATACCTATGTTCTATAATTAGAACTCTGCTCTGCTAGCTTTGCTCTTTAGGTTGGGACGTAACAGGTCATGAATGTATGTGTAAAACTAGCCTACTATCTCACTTCCATTGTAGCAGGTAATTTAGTTATGCATATCAACCCATCAGAGGTTTTACAATTGGCTAAAGACTCCCTGCAGTGATGACCAGATATTAACAGGTCTGATCACAGCAGATGGGGGCCTGGCTCAGTGGGACATCACATTCCTTTCGAGATGCCTTTAATTTAAGTTTTGGTCACAGCTGAATTCACCAATGAAGAAAAACACTAAGATATATAAAGCATTTTGCATTTTGTTGTTTTTCTGGTATTTTAACTTGGCTGATCAGGTTTGAAACTGTTTCTCATCACGAAAACCGGTGCATTTGCAGTATGCAAATCTAGTTTAAACATTTTATATTTCAAAATATTTGAAACAGGGTCGGGCTACATCGTATTCAAAAGTAACATTAAAAAATAGGGTGGGGGGTACATTCACCCAGTAATGTGGTTCATTTCTGTTAAAATGGCTTAAAATAAAGAATATAGACGGTTCCCGTGTTGATTTTACTCCTGTAAATGATAAAAATGTTTTTCCGTTCATATGTACATAACATATCATGTTTACAACAGGATTATTGGATAAATTCTTTCAGTACGAAAGTTATTAAATATATGGAATAAAGACAAGTTTAAAATATCATTTTAAGCATGATTTAATGTACTACTTGTGTTACTTCAACTATGACTTAATTGGAAAATGTACAAAGGGGAAATAAGTATATTCAGGAGGCGTATTCATTCATTAATATGGCTAAAAAAGGTGAGTATTACAATTAATAAGTTAAATAGCATATTCAAGTACTAATTTGCTTTGTTTCTTTGTTTAACAAATTAAATGAAATATAAGAAGTTTACAAAAAAAAAAAAAATGCGTAAAGTGTGTTTTTAATTTTCCAATCCAGCTTGCCAACTGCCAGATTTTGTAAATGCAGCGGAAAATGGCAGATAGTATGATTGACACCCAGTTACCTTAAAAAAAGCTGTGAATTCCTGGAAAATGAGTTTTGTTTATATTCTGGTCAAACTCGACTGGAATATTAAAATATTATCATTATAAGAGAAAGACTGTCACAATCCTGTTTATATTTCTGGTATCTTTATTTCAAGCACAACTTTTTTTTACCATTTACAATGCCATAGCTATGCAAACACGATTTTAAACGTATGGTTAACAAATGCCCTTCCTTCCGTTTGCATTGTCACCATAATGCGATAAGATTCGCCCCATTCAATTTTTAGCTCCTGTGGTTGTTTCTGCTGAAGTGACGTCTTAAATCAAGAAACATATTGTATTTGTAGATTCATTAAATCTCAGGTTAAAATGACCTATGTCCCTTCCCTTTCATATACCATCACGAGTAATGATTATACCAGTACCTTTATTATTATATGACCACAACAATGACACATTTTAGCTCGTCTGTTGTTGTTGTTGTTGTTTTTTGTGTTTTTTTTGTGTTGTTGTTTTTCTTATTACTATGGTGTCTTCGTCGTCGTTGTTGGCGACGTTTTCGTGAAAAACTACAACAAAAACTTCTAACAGACAAGCGTTGGCATCCACATGCAGGGCTCTTCTTATTGCTTGTTATGTGCGTTCTACTGTAATATGGAGGCATATGATTTTCAGTTGACCTTTGTCTGCTTCTTTTGTCCTTCATGAATTTTGTCTGCTCCTTATTCCGGAACATTTGATCGGAGATGCACAAATATTTACCAATAGAGGACGATTTACAAAGTTGTTATATATATTTAAACTTATTGACTTAGCGTTGATTGTAAAGCCAGTTTTTATAACATATATTTCCATCTCGACTATTTTTGGTAATCGTAAAAAATTACCGTCCCGGTACAAGTAAAAATATCGGCGACTATTTGCTACAGTCATTTACGTTACAAGTTGACTTTCAAGATATATAAATTAAAACAACATATAACAAAACAATATATTATATCAAACAGGCAGGTATAGCTGACCATCATCTGAAATTGTCCCTGGAATCTGAGGCTGCGTCTATTTGGTGTCATTCCCTAGACAGCACTATGGACATTCAGAAGGAAGGGGCGAAATGCATGGTCATCGATATTGGAGGTACAGCAAATGTATCCCTTCTTCCGTGTAACATATCAATACTTACAGAGATATACGATAATATAGTTAATACAGTTTGTTCATAAAGTCAAAATAAAATATATATGTCTGTTTAATTTGTATTTTACTTCAGTAGTAAGATATCTTCGGTTAAGTTATATTTACTATCATAATACATTCATAAAACAGTCTAAAATTTAGGTAGCATCGAAAATATTTCTGTTATTTCTCTTAGATAGTTTAACATGAAATAAGCCGATATTAGATGTTAGCATTATGTTATTCGATTTTGGTGGCTAAATGCTTAGAGCGTTCGCCCAGTAACAGGTATATCCCTCAGTGTGTTCTGTGAAACGCCACAGCTTTCTTATGTTCGGCATTGATGTTTAGAAAGGTCCATATAGCATTTTGAGGGATCGTGTTATCATCGTGTGGGGTTGATTCGCCATTTTGGGTGGTGCAGTTGTCCTTCTGTGATGTCCACTTGACTTAATTTGCGGTGCAGTTGTTCTTGTATTATGTCCACTTGACTTACTGTGTAGTGCAGTTGTCTTTCTCTCCACTTGACTTCTGAAATGTTACTTGACTTGCTGTGTGGTGCAGCTGTCCTTCCGTGATGTCCACTTGACTTGCTGTGTGGTGCCGTTGTCCTTCTGTTATGCCCACTTGACAGTGTGATCGATTGATTAGTATTACATCCTGTTCATTAATATGCTGACATGTACAAGCAAGTATGCTGTGATTTTGTTCTCTCCTATGTGGTTCATTCGGCACATGTACTGTTCGGATGAAGTCAAAAATACTGCGCCTTGACGACACCGAGTTGTTTTCATTTCTTTCACCTTGGATGTTAAGGGGCAAACCAAATTTTAAGATTCCTTCGTGTTAAACAATAAACAAACTTGTATATTTGCCAATTTTTGAAGTTGCAAAAACTCACATTCTGTTTTATTTTTTTTATTTTTTTTGCAAATTCTCAATAAAAATTTTAGTTTAAAAAAAATTGCATTTTATTTTTACATATTAAGATTATTTTTTTTACACCAGTGGAGTTCATCTGAAAAGATGAAAAATAAACCGCGAGCATTGGCGAGCGTTTTATATCTTCTAAGCCAAGCAGGATAAACTTATCTTCCTTCAACACATACCTAGTATTCTATTAACCCTATTATTTCAAAGCAATACACAGGAAGAATGAAAAGAGAGAACGTAACATATCACTTGAACTTCAACACCGTGACGTCATACATGTAGTAAACAGGAAAGTAGTCATGGATGACATCAGAATATTTAAACAATCACGAATGAGTATAAAGCTAAGTTTATTCGATAGGCAGTTTATACCACAATGTCAGTCTGGTGATAGGATAAACTGTATAAAACAACTTTTGATAAAATATGTTGAAAATATTACTTTGATAAAAACACCCTTTGAAACGCCTTTTCTTGTAACTAAAACTTTTTTTTGAGAATTAATTTAAAAATTGCGTAATAAAATAATAATAATGTAAACCCAACATGTCGCTTAGACAATACATAACAGATATTTTTCTGATTTCCATTCACTTGCAATACTTTTTACTTATTACAGTTCTGTCAAGTTGTAAAATACAATGTATTCTATAAGGAGATATTTTCTTTATCTTTTCAGATGAAATCCACTGATATAAGAAAATTCTTAAATGTAAAACATAGTTGTTTTCTTTTTTAACTAAAACTGCATTTTATTGTGCATAAAAAAACACTGGCGTAGCTTAATATAGGCACAGTAGGCACATACCTTTCAAAGATTAAAAATAAAAACCGCCCGGACAGGCGAAATAGTAGTCGAACAATTAGTAAGAATCTGTGCTATGGTATCAAATTGTTCTCGAATTATTATAAACAATATTATGTTTATATGTAACGTAAAATGTTTTTTAATAACGAGTGAGTTGGAAAAACGTGTTTTTAGCTCGACTATTCGAAGAATATGATAGCTATTGTAGTCGCCTTGGCGTCGGTGTTGGCGTTGGCGTTGCAGCTTTTGGTTAAAGTTTTGCATGCAAGTTACTGTCAACCTTATATCTCAATAACCATTTATGGTATTGACTTGAAAGTTTATAAATATGATCAGGGGCATCAGACAATCAAGGTAGATAACTCTTGACTGAATTTAATATGAATTTTGGCCCCTTTTTAACTTTTTGGTTAAAGTTTTGCATGCAATGGAAAATTTGGTTAAAGTTTTGCATGCAAGCTACTATCCAGTTTGTATCTCAAAAACCATTCATGGTATTGACTTAAAAGTTTAGGAATATGTTTAGGGGCATCAGACAACCAAGGAGAATAACTTTTTGACTGAATTTTATGCAAATTATGGCCCTTTTCTTGCTTGGATTTTTGGTTAAAGTTTTGCATGCAGAGTGTTATTATGCTTATGTCTCAGTAACTAGGCATGGGACTGATTTTAAGCTTCATAAAAATATTAAGGGGTATCAGACTATCAAGGTATATCATTTTTGACTATTATTTTGTACAGGGTATGTGAAGGGCAAGAATTGAAATACATTTCATTTTATTTACCAACAAGCATTTTGAATAGTCGAGCATGCTGTCCTCTGACAGCTCTTGTCGTTTGAACATCTCATCAGTTATCTAAATTTTAAATTATTGAATAAACTAAAAATTGGCTTTCCAGATCAGTAAACTAGCAAAACCATAAACTATATTATCTCAAAAATGAAATGACATTTACTGCAGACGTAATTCACACGCATGCAATATTCATACAGTCATTTTAATTTATTCAAGACTGCGTAGCGCGCGCGCGAAAATGTTAAGATTGTACATGTATCACCTCGAGATGAGGTGTATTCCATATTCACTCAAAACAAAAGTTCTTTTTATCTTATCATATTCATGTACATACCCTTTATATGTAAAAAAGTAGTCCAGGCAGAGCTATATCACCCACATTGTGAGATATAGATATAATCTCACTGATAAAACACAGTATTTCAACAGTAAGCATTAAATAAAAACTCAAATGTCAGTCCCACGTGTAATTCAAACACACACACATAACAACAGTTATTACAAATCCATGATATTAGGTGCTTGCATACGACAGATCTAGATGCACGTTTGTTCTCAGAGCGTTATGAGTGAGGGTCATGAGTGTAAAGGCTACTTACAGTATTTAATAATTAATTACTTGAAATTCCACATAAAATGGGTATATTTCCATTAAAAAGAAAGCCTCAAAACCAATCAGATTGTTCCTACGGCTATGCAAATATTCAAATTCCCCCGACAGATCCTCCGCGGTAGGAAAACCTACCTACACATTTAGTGAATCCAAGCTACGCCCCTGCAAAATACTACTAGAATGTGAGTTTTTGCAACTTCAAAAGCTGGCAAATATACTTGTATATCTTAAAATTTGGGTTGTACTTTAACATACCTGTACGTTAAATAAATGAAATAAGAAAACAATGAAATAAGGAAATAACGGTAAACCAACTCGGTATCGTCAATTCGCAACATTTCGGATTTCATCCGAACAGAACATGTCCCGACTGAACCACATGGACCAAACTCCTCGCAGTAGTTACCTCCCCTTATAGTTGTAGATAACCACTGCCACCACAAGTAAAAATTAATAGAATTTAGCTAATTTTCTTTTTTCATTTTTTTTTACTGCGAGTGTTATATCCCTAAGTATGTTTTCTTAATAAACATCAAATATCGCCTCGTGGTGAAAAAATAAATCATTTTAAAAATATTTTTGTTGTTGTGACAGCAGACGGAGACGCCATTTTGTTAGTTTACCAGCATCACGTGACATTTGTGACAGAGGTGATTTTTTGCTTGCAAGGGAGATCACTGTGTGGAGTTTGCACATGGACTAAGACCACAGTTACCTGCCCTTGGTATCCGGATGTGCCTACACAAAAAATAGTGACCCTATTTAATGCTGAATTATGGTGAATTTTTTACTGAAAGACATGCAATAAAGGATGAAATCCTATAGAACACAGTAAAAATAGTCATAAAATGCCCAATTTGGAGGCCTTATTGCACAACAACTTTAAAAAATGGGCATTGCTGAGAAGGGCATTTTTGAGAAAATTCGTGCGAAATGGCCGACCGGTGCATTAAATTCATACGTATGTTATTTGGCTTTAAAAAGGTCAAAAGGTAGTGGATGACCCCATGTTTAAAATGTACAGAATTATTTCTCTTCAATAGATCTATCTAATGAGGGTAAGTTTGAATGTCAAATTAACGAACAGAATGTAATACTAATCAACCGATCACAATGTCAAGTGGACATCACAAAAGGACAACTGCACCCAACAGCAAGTCAAGTGAACATCATAGAGGGAAAAATGCACCGCACAGTAAGCCAAATGGACATCACAGAAGTACAACTGCAGCACAGCAAGTCAAGTGAACATCATAGAGGGAAAAATGCACCGCACAGTAAGCCAAATGGACATCACAGAAGTACAACTGCAGCACAGCAAGTCAAATGAACATCAGTGGACATAAAAGAATGAAAACTGCATCACACCGCAAGTCAAGTGGACATCAAGGAAGAACAACTGCACCACCCAAAATTGCAAATCAACCCCACATGATGATATTTCAGCCCCATATAATAAAAAACCAATAATAACTTGATATAACAACCCAACAAGATGACATTACAACCTCACATGATGATATTACAACCTCACATTATGACATAATAACCCAACAAGATGACATTAAAACCTTACATGATGATATTACAACCTCACATTATGACATAACAACCAAACAAGATGACATTACAACCTCACATGATGATATTACAACCTCACATTATGACATAATAACCCAACAAGATTACATTACAACCCACATGATGATATTACAACCCCAAATTATGACATAACAACACCACATGATGATATCACGAACCCTCAAAATGCTATATGGACCCATCTAAACATCAATACCGAACATAAGACAGCTGTGGCGTTCCATAGTTTTCTTTACAAAGACATTCTAAATGCGTTTCTAGGGTAATGTTTTATCTCACTTGCTCGGTGCACAGCATAGAAAAGTAGTCCCATGTCTGTTTGGCCCAGTATTTAGAAAACTATATCTGTATCATGTCTGAAATACTGTGACATAATACAAAACCTTGTAGAAAAAAAAGAATATTTTCTATGTATGCTTAAATTAAGATTGATCTTAAACTAATTACTAATAAAAACTAAACTAATTTATCCTCACAGGTGCGGCGGTAGATATCACAATTCATGAGACTTTGGCGATGGGTAAACTGGAAGAGGTGGAAATATGTAACGGATTATACTGGGGTAGCTCAACTGTTGAAGAAAGCTTCATCAACATACTAACGCAGTTTGTTGGGGAAAACACGATGAACCAGTTTCAAAGCGAATACGTGAAAGACATGTATGATTTATTAACAGATTTTGAAATCAAAAAGCAGCATATGAAATCTACACTGAGAGGTTTTTTGAGAATCAAGTTGCCAGCATCTTTGATTCAATTATACAGAGATAAAAGTCCATCACAGCTTCCTAGTTCGCAAATAACAGACGATCTGATTATCAAAGGAGACAAATTGTGTATTGAGGCAAGTATTGCGAAAGGGATGTTTTCTGATCTAACTGAAAATTTGACCAGCCATGTCAAAAATCTCCTGAAGCAAAAGGATTTCGAAAATATTGAAACGATTATAGTTGTTGGCGGATACTCTGAATGTGAGCTGATCCAAGTGGCACTAGAAGATCTAAGAAAGACCACGTTTCCAAGTAAGAGTCTAGTTTTTCCTGAACAACCTGGTCTGGCAACTTTGAGTGGGTCGGTTTTATATGGTCATGAACCGAGCATAATCTCTGCCCGAAAAGCAAAGTTCTCATATGGCATCAAAAAGATCAGGCCTTTCGACGAGTCAGAGGATAACTTGAGTGAAAAGAAGAAAGTAAAAGGAAATTGGGTCTGTGAACGATTCGTCAAATTAATTGGAAAACACGACACTATTCCATATGGTCACGAAGTCATAGATACCGGCAAACTATTTGATAAATCCCCAAAAGAAATTTCCATCTGTCTGTATACATCAAATTATCCAGACACAAAGTATATTTCAGAACCAACCTGTCGACAACTTAGGGAAATTAAGACGAAAGTCCCGAAAGCAAATCCTGGCGAAGAGAGAACTGTCGAAACATTGTTACAATTTCGCGACACTGAGATGAAGGTGAAAATCAAGCATTTGCCATCAGGGGAGACCACTGAGCATGATCTGGGCTTCATGTAAATATATCATGCAGGATACTCTGACAATGGTACACAATCCGACATTATTTAGACATTGCTTCATTTTTATTACATGTATTGTACTTAAGTTTGAATTTATCTTTTTTGGAATGTTTATATATCATATAAGCTTTGACATTGTTCATTCCTTAAAAGTATAAAATTCGTTTTATGTTTATAGTGTATGATAGATATTTTTGATGACTAAATTTGTTTCGTTTGGTCACAATCTTCATATAGATGTAAGAAAACTTTATAGATTGGTTTCAGTTTTATGTCAGTCATGATCTATCTATTGGAAAAGGTCACGTGACAGATTTAATGGCGGTCGTGTTATTGCTCGTTCTGAGTAAGCTGTGAAACTATTGGAGGAAAAAGCATTATAGCGTCTTTGGAAATTTTATTATACTTAGTCTAGTATTCGGAAATTAAGTGTCATGGACCTTATTTACGGCATGTGAAACTTCTGATCTATGGGTCGACGTAAAAGTCACAAAAAACAAAAGCGTATGCGAAGTAGTGGCAATTTATCCAGCGACAATTTGAAAACTCCGTCGTGGAAGCGCTTTAGATATCAGCTGCCCAACAAACGTAAGTGACAGTATTTGTAGAGCTAACTTGGTGTTGGTGTTTGATAATCCAAAAAATGACTTTAATATATTTGTATTTGATAACTCTTGTGGCCACCATATTGTTAACATTGCTATCATGGCGGAAAGATGGATCATTGAGTTATTCGCGTAAGTTTGTTTGATAATGACTAGAATTGACAAACATCTAGAAACCCTAGATGAGATATAACAATTGAAACAGACATAAATAAGTTATGAGTTGTTATGTGCTTGACAATATGAAGTCAGTGGATACAAAGAGATCGGCTACTAGTGATAGAGTTCACGGGGTTGCTCAATTGAGGGGGTTGGGGGTATTACGAAGTAAACGTAACAACCTTCGAGGAAGGTAGGCACGAGACTTACGAAGTTGCGGCAACTTATAGTGGAAAACCTCAAGACGGCACAAGGAATTGTTGACCAAATCAATTTTGAAAGGGCCCCAATCGTATTTGTCAAAATTGGACAAAACACTCAGGCACGAAAAAAATGTTGCCAATTTCACACTTTTTAAGAACCGAGAGACTGTCAGACGAAACAAGAAACTTTGGATACGGATTACTTCTTGCAAAAGCAGTTTTGGCGTTACATCGCCGAGCGCAGGAAATCACCACTTCCGAGACTCATTGGTTGAATTATGACACTCTATATACAATCGGTGCACCAGTGCGTGATAGCCTGTAGGGTGCGAAGAGGTTTGGCTTACGATTGCCTCACGGAACATCAATGGTTGAAACCAGTCTTTGCTACAAGATGACGATGATAGACTGAACATATATGACAAAGCTTTTCTTATGAATAAATCTAAATTTGATACACATGGCTACAACTGATATTACTTTTTCATAAATTTCAGAATTGAAGGGCCAGGTGTGCCAGTGGTGGTGTTGTAGTTAAAACATGTATCAAAGACAGTTACTGTAGATTGGGAAATATTCGCGTCACTTTTATTTCGCGATTTTACCCTGTCCGTATTTATTCGCGAAGTCATGAATTCGCGAAGAGCGTATGTGCAGAATTTACGGAAATTGTCGAACGTTTCCGTAAATACGACCGAAGACGAATATTTTCGCTAAAGGCCGGAACGGTTACTGTATTTAGTGAAGGTTGAAAACCGCCACAGTGCATCTACCAGGGTAAATCCGACAACTGTCACCCGACCTATCCTTTCCCTGCGGACTGGGATATCACTCATACCGAGTCGCATTGGTCAACTTCTGATTCTATGGTCAGGTATGTTAGTATGTTTAATTTTTTAAAAAATAAAAATTATCTCAGGTGAATAAATCTATTCAACAGAAGCAGACGATATTTTTATCATGTAATAATAGCACAATGCCTGTATTATGTAAATCCGTTAATGGGCCATTCATGAATCATGACGATCATTTCATCTCTTTAATGCAGCATTGTTATACATAATTTGAGACGATACATGTGACACACTTAAGCTTTGTGTACTGACAATGTGCGAAAACTTTTCTTTCAATTTTCATAATAGGGGTTAACTACATAAGTGTCACTGTTATATTTAACAGATGTTCTATATTTGTGCAAAGAGCGTTTTATGTAATTTGTCACTGTGTATTTTTATTAATTTGAAAACTAGTATGGCTACAGTAATATTATAATAGAATCGTGTCTACTAGTATCCACGAGTCATTACCTGCAAACAGCCTTCTACGGAAAATTCTCGGCAGTTACGGTCACATTTCCGGAAATGTACGGAAGTCAAAGGTAAATATTCACGATTTTTTTTAAATTCGCGGTCTTGAGGCTTCGCGAATATTAGCGAAAATAAATCTCTCGCGAACATTTCCCAATCTACAGTATTAAAAAGATGTTGCCGAACCTTTATATTATCGCGTATTGTATTATAGGAGTAAATCTAAAGCAACAGGCACACTTAGCAAACAGGCAGAATGGTTCGATTCTGGATGCCTTGGCGCAAAGAGAAAAAAAAATGTCTGCAGTTGGCCCAGTTGGCCGTTTTAATGCCTGTATGAACACTTTTAATAGGTGAGAAATGTGTTCTTGTAAAATATCTTATAAGTCTATTGTAAAACGAAATAATAGAAAATCTGATTCAAATAAGTTACGGTCTATAGAATGCCCAAGAAACCAGAATCCAATGGATTTTGGAAATATTTTTCAATTAAAAAGAACACGAATATCAATGATGAAATCAAAACTGAGTTAATGAATATTATTCTTATTTATTTTTTAATTTACCAAATACTTCTGAAAATAACGCCGAAATCGTTTGTAATACCCATGATACTGATAATAAGTATGCCGTTTATGAGGAGCTAGATAGTGTTATCACTGTGTCGGAGGTAGATAATACTGATAATAAGAATGCCGTTTATGAGGAGCAAGATAGTGTTATTACTGTGTCGGAGGTAGATAATACTGATAATAAGTATGCCGTTTATGAGGAGCTAGATAGTGTTATTACTGTGTCGGAGGTAGATAATACTGATAATAAGTATGCCGTTTATAAGGGGCAAGATAGTGTTATTACTGTGTCGGAGGTAGATAATACTGATAATTAGAATGCCGTTTATAAGGGGCAAGATAGTGTTATCACTGTGTCGGAGGTAGATAATACTGATAATAAGAATGCCGTTTATAAGGGGCAAGATAGTGTTATTACTGTGTCGGAGGTAGATAATACTGATAATAAGAATGCCGTTTATAAGGGTCAAGATAGTGTTATCACTGTGTCGGAGTTAGATAATACTGATAATAAGAATGCCGTTTATAAGGGTCAAGATAGTGTTATCACTGTGTCGGAGGTAGATAATACTGATAATAAGAATGCCGTTTATAAGGGGCAAGATAGTGTTATCACTGTGTCGGAGGTAGATAATACTGATAATAAGAATGCCGTTTATAAGGGGCAAGATAGTGTTATCACTGTGTCGGAGTTAGATAATACTGATAATTAGAATGCCGTTTATAAGGGTCAAGATAGTGTTATCACTGTGTCGGAGGTAGATAATACTGATAATAAGAATGCCGTTTATAAGGGTCAAGATAGTGTTATCACTGTGTCGGAGTTAGATAATACTGATAATAAGAATGCCGTTTATAAGGGTCAAGATAGTGTTATTACTGTGTCGGAGGTAGATAATACTGATAATAAGAATGCAGTTTATAACGGGCAAGATAGTGTTATCACTGTGTCGGAGTTAGATAATACTGATAATAAGAATGCCGTTTATAAGGGGCAAGATAGAGTTATTACTGTGTCGGAGGTAGATAATACTGATAATAAGAATGCCGTTTATAAGGGGCAAGATAGTGTTATTACTGTGTCGGAGGTAGATAATACTGATAATAAGAATGCCGTTTATAAGGGTCAAGATAGTGTTATTACTCGGAGTTAGATAATACTGATAATAAGAATGCCGTTTATAAGGGGCAAGATAGAGTTATTACTGTGTCGGAGGTAGATAATACTGATAATAAGAATGCAGTTTATAACGGGCAAGATAGTGTTATTACTGTGTCGGAGTTAGATAATACTGATAATAAGAATGCCGTTTATAAGGGGCAAGATAGAGTTATTACTGTGTCGGAGTTAGATAATACTGATAATAAGAATGCCGTTTATAAGGGGCAAGATAGTGTTATTACTGTGTCGGAGGTAGATAATACTGATAATAAGAATGCAGTTTATAACGGGCAAGATAGTGTTATTACTGTGTCGTAGGCAAACTCCACACAGTGATCTCCCTTGCAAGCAAAAAAATCACCCCCGTCACAAAAGTCACGTGATGATGGTAAACTAACGAAATGGCGTCAACGTCTGCTGTCACAACAACAAAAATATTTTTTAAATGCATTATTTTTTATGTATTTGTTGTTTATAAAGGAAAACATACTTAGGGAAATGACACTCGCAGTAAAATCATTTTTTTTTTTTTTTTTTTTTTTTTTTGGAAAGAAGAAAAAATAGCTAGATTCTGTTAATTTTTACTTGTGGTTGCAGTGGTTATCTACAACTGTAAGGGGAGTTAACTTCTGCGTGGAGTTTGTGTCGGAGGTAGATAATGTTGTCCGAAAATTAAAAGAAATAAAGCCTATGCACAAGATCATTTAATGAATGAGTATTTTCTTTAATCTTATGATATTTTACTTTCTCATTTTAGTTTTTTTTTGTGTTTTTTTTTGACGGCATTCATGATTTTAGATAGCAAATTTTCGCGGAGCAATAGATGAAGAGAATTATTGTTCTGATATTTAACAAAAAAACATCCCACAAATGTCGATTATACTGATAAGTTGTTTATCTAAGATTTTTACTGGTTTCTTGAGTAAAAGAATGAATACTTGGGTCAAAAAATAAGATATTATTACTGACGTTCATTTTGGCTTCAGGCGGGGACGCTCAACTGTTGACACATTTTTCATTTTAAATGCAGTTATATATAATGTGCTCAGTGAGAACGGTAGACTTGCATGCGAATTTATAGATTTTAGTAAAGCGTTGGATAGCTTTTATCGTAATGGCCTTTGGTATAAATGCATGGTATGAGTCTTATCTGGTAAGTTTCTAAGGACCGTACAGGATATATATAATATATATATATATATATATATATATATATATATATATATATATAATGGTTTGGACTTTGTATGAATATTGTAACAAATGGAAATTAATTGTTAATACAAGCAAAACAAAGATTATAATTTTTAGAAAAGGAGGTAGAATACCTAATAATGTCTCATTTACATATGAGGGATCAGAATTGGATATAGTTAAAAAATTTGTTTATCTCGGATTAGTTTTCACCTCAGGTGGATCTTTTCAAGAAGCACAAAATACATTAGCTATCTTTAAACTCAATAAATACTTAAATAAATTTACAAACATTACCATTAAACATAGATTAGAATTATTTGATACTTTGGTCTCCCCTATCTTAAATTATGGCAGTGAAACTTGGGGCTTTCAATCAGGTGGTTCATTAGAAAGAGTACATTTACAATTTTGTAAACAATTACTAGGAGTTAAAAAAAGCACCCAAAATGATTTCATTTATGGTGAACTAGGTAGGACACCTTTACAAAACATATGGTTATATAACATTATTAAATTTTGGACTAAGATCTTAGAGGCTGATTTTATAAAGTATATTAAGATAGTTTATAATGCTCTTTATCGTGACTTGGAGAATAAACCTAACTGTAAAAACTGGTGTTCATTACTAAGAAACTTGCTTTTTGCCTTAGGTTTTGGTGAAACATGGTTTTCACAATCAGTAGGCAACAAAAATATTTTTCTATCTTTGGCAAAACAAAGAATTTTTTATCAATTTCTTCAAGACTGGAACGGCCGTTTACAAAATTCAAGTAGAGCATTGTTTTATAGAAATATTGTTAATTTCCAATTTCAACCATATTTAAATATTGTTCTATGTAACAAAAACAGAATTAACTTGACACGTTTAAGAGTATCCTCCCACAGGCTGCATATTGAAACTGGTAGATGGAAGAAACCTATTGCTACTCCTTTAGATGAACGTAAATGCAGCTCTTGTAACACATTAGAGGATGAATTTCATTTTGTGCTAGAATGTAAAATGTATGAAAACGTCAGGAAAGAATTTATATCACCTTCTTATTATTTAAATCCAAATATGTTCAAATTTACAGAGTTAATGAACAGTACCAACAGTTACACTGTAAGAAAATTAGGTTTGTATATTTCAAAAGCTTTTGAACTAAGGAATAATCTGCTATACAGTGAATAGACCAAATATTATCTTACTTATTTATTATATTTTTAAAGTCATTTTTAATATTTTTGTTCATGTATTTGGTATGGACTTGTGATGACTATCGAATATGGTAAGAACTGACATAATGTTTGTATTTATACTATGTATATATAGTACGTTATATAAATACTGAACGTCTGAGTTAGAGCAAAATTTACCTTGACATTTTGGATCCTTCACATCTTTTTCTTTCTTTTCTCTCTATCCAAATCAACTCCATGGTTATTTCAACTTGTATGATGATTTTCGTGATGACAACACCGAAACATTATGTATTTAGCGGGATTGACCAATGCACGATTTCTAAAATGGTTGAAAAATATCAAAATATCAAATTAACATTGATCTGGTTTTATTTATGTAGTTTTCCATGTGCTTCCGGTCCGCATTATTTTTACACAACCGTAAGAAATCATTTAACGTAAGATTTACCATTTTCTCACTTCCATTCATAGTTTCACACCTTTTCTGCTTCATATTAAATCACACGTTCGGTCTTTTTATTCCTTACCCGGTTTCTCTTATTTTTCGTTTCGATAAGGGAAACTGGTTTAATATATTCATGTTTAAACAGTGTTATTGTTATATTATAATACTGATTTTTCGTATTGCTATATATAGTATGACTTTGTTTTATATTCCGGCACTTTCCCTTATATTTCGTTTCGATAAGGGAATCCGGTCCCGGATTAATTCATTTAATTAATTCTTTAATCAATCAAGTATGTTATGTTATGTTATGTGATCTATATACGTTTGTATCGATTTGTACATGTATTGTGTTGCATTTGATGTGAAAGTCTATATTTATGTTTTTTGTACAATGTTTATGTTCTACATGCGTTTATATACATTTGTACATTACCGTCATGTTCATATTATGTAATTTTATGTTTGCCGCATGGGTCGAACGACCTTCTGGCTCTTTGAAATACAACTGAAAACTGAATATATATATATATATATATATATATATATATATATATATATATATATATATATTCAAGTTTAAATCATGTATAAGAGGTTGCTCTTCATATTCTGATTATTTTGAGGTCTCGGTCGGCCTCAGGCAGGGAGAGTCATTTCGCCATTCCTATTTGCTCTCCTGAATCTAGATCTAGAATTATGTTTGATGGATAATCGACTCTGGTCTTACATTTTATGATTTGTCCTAAATTCTTATGTTGTTTGCTGATGATAAAGTAATATTTGGGAAAACAGTAAATGATCGCCAGCATGGTTTTAATCTTTCACGTATAATTTGTGTATTTTGGGGACTCACAGTTAACACGGACAAAAGTAAGAGTGGTGTATTTAGAAAAAAAAAGTCATATACGAGCAGAGATGAAAATTGGACATATAGTGAAACTATGTATAGTTTTAATGACTTAGGGCACAATTCTTAATTATACTGGCAACTTTTCTATGAACCATGAACCTGTAGCGGGAAAGGGCTTAAAAGATATGAATACATAATTTAATAATACGCGCAATTTTCTTTAAGGCCGAAAACAATGTGTCAAATCAAGTACTTGTAATATTGGTGTATACAGCGAGCAGGGTAGACATCCATTTTTTATTAATAGACAAGTTCGTAAAATAAAATACTGGACTAAAATTATGAAGTCAGATAATAAAATAATTAGATATTTATATCATTCTTTGATTGAGAAATGTAATTCTGGTAAAAAAAAAGAAGACAGGGCTGGCAAGGTTAATTGACTTCTTGATTCACATGGATTCTCAGACGTTTGGAATAACCCCAGCAAATATAACATTGATACATTTCTTCTAGATTTCAAAGACCGGCTGTAAGTATATGTAAACAGACATGAATTAATGACATTATTGCAAATATTACCTGATTCATATATAAAACATTCATAACACAATCAGAATGTGAATTTTATTTAGAAATATTACCCAAAATGCATGGGAATGAACTATCAAGACTCCGATTGTCATGAATTGAATCTCCGGTGGCCTAGTGGTCAGAGTGTCCGTCTCGTGAGCGGGAGGTTGTTGGTTCAATTCCCGGCCGCGACATAACAAACTTGTAAAAAGTGGAAATGGTATAGCTCCCTTTCTTGGCGCTTAGCATATAAGGGTAGTTCCAGGACTGGTTGGCCCGGTGTCATGATAATGTGGCATGCAACATGTCTACGATGTGATACTGCAGTGTGGTAGCACTATATCTGTCTCAAGTAGAAATCGACTCCAAATTACTGAAATACTGTCGGCGGGACGTTAAAACCCAATAAACAAACAAGCGAAAGGTACATACAAATGCTAATCATCATTTTAACCAAACCTAGTTTCAACATATTTAATTCATTTTATATTTACAATAATAACGGAACAACAACTATAAGTTGAAATGGAATGGAATACAAGCAATGTCATTCCTTTACGCGATGGTACATATCTTGTTCTATATTTGATGTCTTTATCATTATTAATACGTTTATGTACTATAAACATCTATAACATCTACTGTAATCTAATGAAAATACTTATTAATACTATTTGTATATAATATCTGGTAAATAACATTCCAAAATATTTAAGACCTTTGATAAGGAAATAAATCGGGTTCATTCTCGTTATCAGTGAACGTTTACTAAAGAATATTTAACCCTTTCCCTCATAGAGGACACCATGAAAAGACCTATGCGAACAGCATAAAACCAGATCAGCCTGCGAGTTACTCGCAGTCTGATCAGGTTTTATGCTGTTCGCTGCTCCTCAGTGGTCTGGAAATGAGGATTTTGTTATAAAATTTGGTAAGGTTTAACTGTGGTTTTCTGCAGATCAGGCTTTATATGGTACCTATTGAGTGCGTCAAAATGAGTCTATAAGAGGGAAAGGGTTAAGATGATATATATTTTATCATAAATAAGTACTATGTCATATTACGAGAGCAATTATATATACATGTTTTCATGTTTCTGATGACACATTAATCATCTATGTAATCAAGAAAGGAACATTGTTTGTTGTTCATTGAATTAAAGTTTTGGTCTTTTTTCATAAAATTGTTTTATCTCGATTATTTTGTCACTGACACTACACTTCTTGTTTAAATACTGTTCAGAAGTGTAAAGAATACATTGAATGCACAATTATTGTCTAACATATGTTAATTAAGATGTCTTTTTGATTTAGAATTCTGTGTAAGATATTTTTATTTTATAGAATGAATAAAAGAGGAATCAGATTTTAAGACTTTAATTTTACTTGAACACAACACCACATGAAGGAAATGATAAGTATAATTGTCAATATGGACTTGTATGAACTTGTCCTTTTCCATTATAAATTCAACCGACTGAACTTTATTTTGCAATTATAAAGACAGACAGTTCACAATTTGTGTTTCACAAAATGACGTGCTCATGGGCAAACAACAATATGTAACTGACATGTGTATTGTGATGTGCAAACCTCTTTACAACGGCATTCGTTATAACAGCATCCTCTTTATAACAGCAGTAGTCTTGACAACAAAAGTGCATAACCCCTTCTATGTCTCTTTTCTTTACAATGGCAATTTCTTTATAACAGCAAAATTCGCTGAAACAAACACCGCTGTTGTAAAGAGAGTTGACTGTATACATATATATAGAATTCGTCACAAATCTTAACAAAACATTGCAATTTTACAGCTCACATTAGCATTCTTTCTTCACATAGAAGTCAAAACCATATATCATATGCTGTAATAGATTAATAACAAATGCAGTAACACATTTCATTTGCGTCCAGTTACTAATCTTTGGAAACGATCATCCATTTATAGAATACTTCGACTTAAATATTCAATAAAAAAGTTATTTGGTTATCTTTAGACAAATAAAACATATCATTATGATAATTACTAACACATTAGACGTGACAAAGGAATTTTCATGAAAAGAAAAGGGCCAAAGTAGCTCTAGATCGCTAACTTGAGTCTCATTCGCCTCGATAAAGTTCCCTACAGTTTGACTGGTGACAACCAACATCAGCCAGACGTTTCTTATTAATTTTTTACCTAAGAAAGAACAGCCTCATCCTTATTTTTTGACATAAACAACTTAGTTTAAACAAATACAATATGTAGGGATATAAGGAAATCATATGTGTGTGTGGGGGGGGGGGGGGTAAATTCTTCCTTCTGATCCAGAGAATAATTAACAACTCAGTGGAGTCTCTTAAAAATCAGTATTGTATTAGAAGTATGATTGAAAAGGTGATGAATGTTACGTACATAAAATACCGACCACTGGATTAAGATTTTGATTTTTTATAGATTGTATGTGGAACATGGTTAACCGCCTTGGAGTATTATTTTTATGGTGCCGATTTTACTTTTAACAATTATAGTAATTGGCTATGAAAATGATCATTTGTACAAAAATACCCAAAGTCTGGCCTTTGTTTTTTTATGTAACGAGAATTTTCTAAATAAATTATATATAAGGGGACTTACTGCGCCTATGTGAACTTTTCACGGAACCAGCTTTGTTTGAGCAATTTGTAGAGGACCATTAGGTGATGATATATCCAAAGTAATATTTTCTTTAAGAAAGGATTTACATTATAAATTCATTGTCCTTGTAATAGAATCGTAGAAATTTAACATATCATTACCGCCAAAAGGGATTGAAATATTATTTGAGTTACCTCCCTTGAATGGAATTATTTTTACTTTTACTCAGGAAAATTAGCACCCCGATTGAAAGACTCAACTTTGATTTGATAATTATGGTAAGCTAAAAGTCTTTATCGAAAAGAACAAGCAGAAAAAAGTAAAATGAATTGTTAAGTACACAGTTAAAACTTATTTTTTTCAATCAGAAAAAAAAAACTTGTCAAACTTGCGTGTTTCTTTATATTCAACAGCTTATTTATTTTAGTGCAAAATTATTCAGAGGCGTCCATGTCCGTTTTCCCCGAAGGAGAAGGTTCATTTGTGTTTGCAGGTTCTTTTTTATGGATAAATCCTCAGGTTCTTCCTGGAAAACAGAAATGGGCTAGATGACTTTGTCCGTACCACATGTTGATACGATGGAACTTGCAGTTGGTTTTCTAAATCAAACCTGTGTGGCCGGAAAACACTAGAACACGTGGCTGGTGAACTTGTAAGTCTGTTACTCTCATTATTGGGTTCTTGTTTCATTCGGATACCTGGACTTGCGTCTGGATTGAACATTGGCTGTGATCTTATATCGGAATGTGGTGAGATTCTATCCGCAGGATGAAAGGCGGATGGATGGTATTGCTTAAAATATTGATTATATATGGTTGGCAATGGTTCAAGAATGCTTATTCTCTCAATACAGTGTTTTGCATAGTCAGTTAAACCTGCAGAATATCCGTCACTTTGTGTCATATCTGCCAGCGGATGTAAAAAGTCTGGAGCATTTCTTTTTTTATCTTCGAGTTTTACACCCCCACTATGCCGACCAAATGAACCCCTCCCGATGCCAGTGTTTCCCCCAGTGTGTCTGATATCCGAACTTGTGTCAGCTAGTATTTCACGTTTACCGTCCTCACTGCCTTCACTAGCGTTATCTACAGATGAAGCATCTGAGGAACAAGGTGTGTCACATGCAGCGAATGTTTGTTTAGTCTGTAGTTTTGTTCCCGCAGAGTTGTCCGGAACTCTACATTGTGGTTTTGCCCCTCGTTGGCCTTTCTTAATACAGGATGGGGATTGGAGAAATCTGCAATGAAATCAATGAAAACATAGTAACTACCCACAAGAAGACAGCCTCATTAATGAAGCAACAGGTTCATGGGATCCTGGGTTAAAGAGAACAAAGCAGTTCAATTTTTTACAACATATATGTTACCCAAATTAATTCCTTACTTCATCTTGATAAACGACATTACACAAGCAATTCGCTGTCTTAGTCGTAATGTCACTAAAAGTTTACCATATTCCCAGATTGGTTGCAGCAAGACAGGGTCACCTCTCGAATATGGTGAGTGCTCTACCGACTGAACTACCGGATCACTCTCGGATAAGAATTATTTATAAGCCATTATATGTTCCATTGCTAATTTCAAATTCGTTCCTGAGTTCACAATGCTTTGTTTTGAAAATCCCATGGGTGACATACGCTGGAGAATTATGACTTACGGCTTGCTGGTGTCGCGGCTGGGATTCGAGCCAATGACTGCCAACCACCTGGCTACCGCGACTGGTCGCTGTGATATGAATACAATATCGATTGTTACTATAGCTTTAAATAAATGAGGTTTTAATTTTACTTACTGATATGTAAGGCGTTTCCCTGGTACCTTCCTGATAATGTTCATTCGATAGTAATACCTCAAAGCCCTGGACAATTTTTCGTACGTCATGTTTGTTCTATTCTTTTGTTGCCCCCATAATTCTGCAAGGCCTAAAATGATAAAAGAGTCATTGCTTACTTTTTGTGTGTTTGCGTGGATGATTTGCCCTACCACGAATGATTCTATATTTTAATATCGCACGAAACGATTTGCCATCTCCAAATTCCAGATGTCGTAGACATGTCACCATTAACAAACTGGTTATTTATAAAATACATAATTAGCACCACTATTAGGTCACATACATCCTACATAGTGCCAATGGTGGTGTGCACTTACTCTAGTCACTCGGCCACCAGGGTCAAAGTAATCATCGCAGGGTATGTTAGCACATTTTGTCATGAATAGTTCTATAATACTTTAAATAAACTAAACACCAAGAAAGGGAAACATTAAAGGCCCATTATTCTTCCAAAAGCAGTGCATATTCTTCGAACAGAAATTTGAAATGGTTAAGAAATGCAACGTGTACATAAGTGTTAACGACAACATAACTACAATAAAAAAAATGATTTTTTCACCAAAGATCATTTAGTTGTTAATAAAAAAAAACCTGTTTTGCATATTCTGCATATCTTCGTCAATTTTCTTACGTTTTCGATACATCTTCCGTGTGTCTCCGTTAACTAATCGCGAGTACATAAATTGATGACGTAGAAAATACGGCGAGGATTTTTTAAATACATATAATTTCCGATTACTGACCGTCTTCGGGAATTCTCGCCAGCGCAGAATTTAAACAATGGGAGTATTTTGACTTTGAAATCCATACAAAATACTAAATGGCGAGATTTGATCATTTTGTCAATGCATATAACTTATTTCACAACAGATACTTGCAAATTTGGTACCATTTATGTATCATTTGCGTTAGTCTACAATGTGTCCATGTCATTTTATGTTTTCTTTTTCATGAAAAGTGTATCATTATGAATTATAATGTGCCTTTAACTCTTGTCCCTGGATACAGGGGGTCTCAATAGTAATGATAAAAACAAGATTGATAAAGCATATTTACTCAATAAGATTAAGCAACAAACAATTTCCAACTGCATAAAGGCTGTTATCCTAAATTATATGGTGTCATATTTCGTTATTAGATGTTCATAGGTATGCTTAGGTGCGCAATCACATAATACACCATTGAAACTATTAAAAAGCTTGCAATATATCACAGTAAATACGGAAACATCATGCTAAAATGAGACAGTATGAATCTGTCTTTATAAAACTAACAATTTCCTCAATTAAACGTACAATTTGAGCAGATGAAAATAAACAACCACAGGAATCTAACATTAAATCGAGTTTAATAGTGATTTCAAGGACATTGTTTATTCATTTAAAACCTATAAACACGGGATTTAGCGTAGTTCTTGACAAGTATTTATACTGATATGACATATCTTTCAACGATTGTTATAACATTCGTAGTTTCTTGTTATGCATGAATATACAATCCTTATATAAATATTTACATCGTCATATGAAGTATAATCTTTCTCTATGGGGATTATTTGGCCAGTGTAAGTCATCTAGGCCAGATACCGCAGACCCCTCGGTTTACGACCCCCCCCCCCCCCCCCCCCCAAAAGGCGGGGGGGGGGGGGGGAAACAGATCATGTGATTTGAATAAACATTCCATGTGCAGTATAGTATTCAGAGACCTATTCTTATACCAAACAGAAAATAATTATGTTTTGGCCAACAATTTGAAAGAAACACCTGCTATTTAACCTTTAAGTTAATAAAGAGAAAACAGCCAATGTGTATTACTTCTTTGATTTCCTTTTAATTGACCTTATTTTGGACATGAACTTATGATTTCAACATGGCTGATGTACATTTGTTTCGCAGGACATGTTACTTCTATTCACCCGGGGGTTTAATGTCCCCGTTCATGTTTAAGCTACCTGTAGGGTTGACAATCCTGAATACGAAAGCATCCACGTTCTCCCAGCTTACATAGCTAGTATACTGGGTGTTCAACAGAAGCTGGTATATGAACTCCCATAACAGCCGGCAATCTGAAAGACAAACGTTATGTACGAAGGACATAAGGGTCAAGAGACTGCTTCCCACGATGTATGCATTAGACTATTTATTGAATTTATATCCGATTGTAGGGAAGTTATTAATAATTCATGAAGTCAAGTTTCTGGGTTATCAAAATATTTAAAATGCGCCTTCTATACATTGGTTGACCTTGAAGATGGCGGAATGGAAGCATTTTATTTCTTACAATGTTGTGGGCATTTGTGACTGCCTTTGCGACCAGTGTAGACCAAGATCAGCCTGCACATTCGTGCAGGCTGGACATGATCTGCACTGTTCGCTATTCAGTCAATTAATTTTCAGCCAGCACCCATATAAACAACTTATGGTACAGTCCAAAAGGAAGAAAGTCCAATTAAGAAATTAAGCATGTTAAGTGATGAACTGGTCCAAACAAAACAGACGACATGGTATGAAACACTGTACATCTGGACAACTGAGCCAGGTACTTGCTTTTTGTATCCATACTCAAATTCGAGGGGTCACACAAATGTTACGCCTATCTCAGCCGGCTAAGCAACATACAGTTATACATTCGAACTGGGTTTAAGCATTTTTAGAAACTGCTGATTTAGTTTCAGTCTATAAAATTAGATTTTTACAAGCATCTGTACCACAAATTCGTAAACAAACGTATTTCGCACTTCTGATATTTTTAGTCATCGCCACGAGTCGGACTCTTCGATTCCCTAATCAGTGATTACTAAAACTGAGGACACGATGGCCCTTAACTCTGAAAATGACTAGAGGTCCTGCCATATCTCCAGATATATTATCTGATAAATCTACTTACACAAGACCTAAGAATGTGAGTATAAGTATACCTGCAGAGCGGTGCTGTCGCAGGGCAGATAGGCTGTGTTCGCCGCAAGAGGGCGCAGTTTCGTTCGAAATAGGACTTCCGGTTCCACCTTAAGATATTCAAAATATATTTTATGTTAAGTACTGTCATTTTTTGTACAGATTTATGTGGATGTAGATGTTTTCTATCTTCAGCTTGGTGTTTAAAGGATCTTGTGTATTGTGTATTCATCATACATTTCACCTCTTTAAAACGTCCACCAGGACTAAGCAGTCACTGTCTCTAACATTGCGTTGTAGGTCCATGACATTTTTCACAGACATGTGAAAAATAGGATCCCATTCTTTGAGTTTCAACTTGTAAATTATGTGATTGTTTAAAAAGGGGCCAGTCAAGCAAATTGCATGTCTAACAGGTAGCAAGAAAATCACATTCTTTACAAATATAGTGTTTGTACCTTTAAGTAATAAAAGATCTACGTATTAAGGAAATAATAATCATCATAATCATCGTCACCACGATCATAATCATCATCAACATCACTATCATCATCACCACGATCATAATCATCATCAACATCACTATCATCATCACCACGATCATAATCATCATCAACATCATATTCATCACCATATTCATCATTTTCAACACACATCATCATCATCATCATCATCATCATTATCAAAACATCATTTTTTCCCCTTTTTTCTACAAGAACAATTGTGTGTTTAACTTAACGTCCACAAAGTAGATGACAGTCGTGATAATGTTGACTGTAACTTTGTTGACCTCCCTGCTGTTATTACTTGAGCTTATCACGTTTCTATGTTCTATAAATGCATACTATTTGTGTATGTAAATGTTACAATAAATATGTAAGTATGTATGGTGTTAGTGAATATTTGGCTGCATGATTAAATCATTAGACGTTTGCGGTTACATATGTTTATGGTATGTGAGATTTCTTCGATACGCTTTTAATTTGGACCCGTTAAATTTAAACATTTACGGCATTTAAACATTTTCAAATTCGAATGAAGTTTCTATGTGTGCACGTGTGTGTACTATTTTGCTTGTCACTTGTGTAGATTTTTTACCATTTCGTATAAAGAGATGTGCTGATTACTAAACCTGATAGTTCACTTTATCTCATTCAATAATTTCAATATGCTTAGGCACTTGTTTTTATAAAAATAAAACACTATTTTGAGCAAGAGGGCCAAGATGGCCCTAATATCGCCCTATGAAAAAAAATATTGCCTAGTACAGTATAGTCCTACTGATACATAATCTATGCAGATTAACAGGAAGATAATCTAACTTCCAAACTGTACATGTGGTCCAATTGTTGAAGGTCAAAGCTATAAAATCATGTGATCACTGGGGTGGAGCCAATTTAACCCCAGGGCCATGATTTGAACAAATTTGGTAGAGGTCTACTAGGTCATGTTACACACCAAATATCTGAACTCCAGGCCTTGCGGTTTCTGACAAGAAGATTTTCCTAGTTTTTCCTATATAAGGCTATGTTAAACCAAGTTACCAATGAGGGCGGGGGGTGCAGTTTGGACCACAGGGTGATGATCTGAACGAACTTGGTAGAGGTACATTTATAAATGCTATACACCAAATATCTAAGGTCAGGGCTCTGCAATTTTGCAGAGGAAGATGTTCAAAATTCGCATATTTTAACACTGTTTTAGCTCATGTGACCTACCTTTTCAACCAATCAAAACAATTTGATTAGTCATGAAAGAGGGCATCATAAGGATCGATCCTGTGAAGTTTGGTACAAATCCAATCGGCAGCTTAAATGAAATTGATGAGGACGGACGGTTGCACGAATGACGGACACAAGGCTGTCCTTATATCTCACTATGGGCACATATAACATATATAGTGGCATATTTTGGCAAGAGCCGGGTTCGAACTGCAACGCTACGGTACATACGCCTATGATACTTTAACTGCAGAACAGATTCCAGAGTATGTTTCAGGTACTAACGAAATAAAATGATAGTTGAATGTGTGCGGTAGATATATATTGTACATAAACATGATATAGGGAATTTGAGTCAGATGAAAAATTGCTCGTTTTTATATTGAAAATTACAAATGAAGAATGGGATTTCATATCGCCCCAAAAACAAAAACCGTCGCCAATCACAAATTTCACAGCTGTGTAGAATGGAATCCTAATTCTTACACATATGCAAAACTATAGTCCTTCATCGCGTTTTCCACGGCAGTGAAAACATACTAGGCAGTAGGGGGTTACCGACGATGTATATCCAGTGTCCTTAAACTGACTGCTGACAACACTATTACCCTTAAGAGTGTGCATTTTCAATACTCAGTACCATAAATATATTTAAGAAATAAATGGAATAGTAGATATTTGTCGATTTCAGTGTAAGATCATAGTATTTGGTTGATATCAGGTTTCTCACAACTTGGATTATGAATTATTTATTTGTGGAAAAATCAAGAATCAAAATATAAGCATTTCGTATGATTCAGAATTATATAGTTTAGAATCCTACACGTATTTGATAGAATTATAATTATAATATTTATTTTCCTATGTTTAATTTATTTTTCTTCTTTTTCTAACAAATTTAAAAATCCCTGTAGAAAAATTAAGTCAGATATTATTATACAAGTAGTTATATTATTGGTGTTGTTGTTACTGATGTTTTAGTAGAAATAGTTGTTGTCTTTGACGATATTGGAGTAAGTTTGGGCCAACTTACTTGATATTCAAAGTCACGTAACTCCAAATCAAACATTTTTTTTTAAATCGTCAAAGCGAAGAAATATCAAATGTTATCATTTAATACTAAGAGATTATCATTTGCAACATTTTCACAAATGAATATGAAACACACAAAAAGTAAAGTTTCGTGAATTTCCCACTTACCGGATTCATGACAAAGGGAGGTAACTGATGTATCCGATTTAGAATGGCGCGACATTTCTTGTGATCCATCCATACCGTTCTCTGCGGAAACAAAACATCATTTGTGTATTGCATGTCACGTGTATATTGATAGATAAAACATGTTACCGCAAGTACCCGGGCTCCGTGTGTTTTCTTATGAAACGTTTTTATCTACACTTCCTCCATTGACGAATACACCTTTTAGACAGACGATGTAAAGATTATTTGTATTAGATAAAACTGATTTAAGAGCATCGCTTTAACAGACATTCGATATTATAATTGTATCAAACCGACGTGAATATCACAATATTACTTTTACACCGATGTTTATCCTAAGTTAAAATTAAATGATATTTTCATTCCGTTTTTTGTTCATTAACGATTTTGAAAGAAAAATGCTGGAAGTATAATCAATGTAATACCTATATCTTAATATTATACAGATAGGTAGGCCGATAGTTTCAAGGTTCGAACCCCGTTAGAAAGAAAGTATTTTCATGGAGCAAAGTACTGGTCCAACCCAGAAACCTCGAGTGGGCTTTATATATGTTCTACGAACGTGTTCCCCAAATAGATAATTTAAAACTCCTCAATATTCCAGCGCTTGTGTATATTGATGTACTTTTTTCTGACCATTGAGTGATCGTGACCAATCAACAGTGAACAGGAACCAGACTCTTCATGCATGTAGTGTTTAACTGCTTTGAAGATCGCCCTATTTCATAAGTTCAAAACTGCGTAAATTTGTCCACTCAAATACTGTCAATACACAATTATACAATCAAATAAGTATACAGTTGTATGTATTCTGCGTTGCAGGAATGCGGAAATGATTTTATTTTGAGATAAGCACGTTTACAATACGTAATTTCTTCAAATTAATTCAAATGAAAAGAGAAATTGTCTCCGCTTCAATAAAATGAAAGAGCGTTACTTATCCCAGCGTAGTTGGGTCATGTGAAGTAAGTTCTTGTATCAGTACAGGCATTCAGGAAATAAGATCAAAAATTTAGCCCATGTTTAATATGAAGAGAACTATGCTGTGGACATTTCTTTTGACAAAATGACTCTGAACGAAAAGGACTGTTCCCGAACATTTTAATGGCGATACATTGTCTCCAGGTCTTTGATACATGTAAGAAATAGTAACAGCTTATCTTAGATATGAAGAGGGATTTGCAAAAAAAAAGAAAAAAAAGTAGAAATTGATATCCGGTAAAATTTTTTCGCGATACATCATTTTAAGTCATTGATACATATACACAATTATATATGTCTACCTTAAATATGAAGAGAGTGTTTATAGACAACATTTTTAACAAAGGGCAATGACAAGGTAAGAAAGGGGCCATTCCCGGAGTTTGTTTTTTTTTGTTTGTTTTTTTGTTCGCGACAACACATCGTTTTCATGTTATTGATACATGCACCAACTATTATCTTAAATAAGAAGAAAAATATGCTCCGGACATGAAATTATTGAAATCAACAGAAGAAGAAACCCATATAAAAACAGTAGGTCTCCCATCTCTCATTCGAAGTTAGGGGAGTTAACAAATACAATTACTTACGTTAAAAAGGACGGACGTTAAAATAAATATTAAACAAACCGCACTTTACATTAAAACCGGAGGACTTTAAAAAACTTTATTCAGTAAACCTCATTTGTACGTTAATTCAAACCTCAAAACTTAAATACAGTTAAAAATTTAAAGGGGTAAACCGCATTTGTACGTTACAACCGAATGACTTTAAAAATAACTTTATTCAGGTGAATTCAGATCCTTAAGTTGCACTGTCGATATGATCTGCGTTTAAATATGAATTCCTTATTGCATTAAAGAAAAGAATAATAGATAAAATTAATTAAATATTATATGTCACGTGTAATATATTTGCATAAAAATTATATTTTACTGTTTAATGTTTGTATTGTTAAGAATGTGAAATCCTAAGCATATAAGCTGCATACAGGTTAAAAAGTTTGAATTTTAATTTGTTTTAATTATATGTGTTTGTATAAATATATGCATTTTGATATGAAAATATGACCGACATAGAAAGATAATATAATAATAATCTCCCAAATATTTATTTAATCTTAAATTTGTTTTATCTCGATTTTACAACCATTTCTCGTGACAGTTCCTGGGTTGGACAAGTACTTGGCGCCTGAGAAGGAAATGAAACCTCCCTGCCACTCCCAGTGGGTTTTGTACTCAGAACCACTGGTTCTGCATTCATGTACTCTAGATCAATCCATGAAAACACACAGTGTCTTTAAAAAAAACCTGAATGAATTCAATGTCACCTTAGAGGTAGTGTTTTATTGGAGTAACGCTTCATTTCGTGAAGATATAAATAAACTGATCAGTTGATAACTGATATATGCCAGTTGATATTATGATATAAGTCCATATTATACCTTCATCATACTAAAACTTTGTTTTAAAGCGCATAAACAGGATTGAAATCAACGCATTAATGTGACACACCAAGTGCATCTTCAAAAGTTTTATTTTAAGATATTTTGCAACCACTATGAATTTGCATTTAATGAGAATAACATTAATTTATGTGTGTTTATGTCAAGTATTAGATACGCTGAGTAGGAAGCAGGAAGATGTCCGTGCTATTTTCAGAAGTAAAATAAATAATTAAAAAAAAAAAAAAAAAAAAAAAAAAACGACATCCATTTCTTTCTTCCGTTTACATTGCATAATGATCAAACTGGCTTACTTTAAAAGGACATGTATTGACACTTCGGTGATACGCTTTAAGCAGCTCGTTCACAGATGAACAGATGATCGGTAGAATTAAAATAAAAGTTTCCTCTACTCTCCTTTGTTATTGTTGGTAAAGTCTCTTTCTTGACAAATGAATTCGGAAAGTGAAGGTCACTAAATACGGTATCCCCAAAACATTTTTATGAAGTGAGCGCATAAGCGGCGAATGAATGTGATCACTCATTTGACGACACACGAATACAGAGTTTCTAATTATAGGTTTTATGATTCTAAATATAGGTTCAATACCGTTCATAACGCTATTGCCTATGATGGCGGAACTACCTATTTTTCTTACAATCAGGGAATGTTGCATTGGGTTACCATGCATCTACAAATGGGTATAGATAAATGTTAAACGCACTTTGTTAAAAATAAAATTCTTAGACAATGACAATCTGTGAAGGAGCTGCTTTAAGTTAAATCCAGTCGTTTATATTTATTATTATTTATCATACTATTTTAGCAGGTTTAACAATGATAGTTTATCTAAATCGTTTAGAAAAAAAGTAAGATATGCCTATCTTTTTTTGTGAGATTTGTTTATACTTCATAATTGGGTTGTTGATGATGACAACGATGACGACGAAGTCAAAGACGATGATGATGATGATGATGATGATGATGATCTCTTTGTGAAGGTATCCAATACCTTTTGGAACTCCCTGTCTAGAAGTAATATTTTGACCATCATGTGACTCCTCAATGAACAGCGGATGGGCATGGATGGACACAAAATTTCTGGGTGACAAATTGTTGAATGATGACATAGCCCCACTGGCAGCTGAGACAGACGTTGATGGAACGATAAGAACACCAGTTGTTGAGGGGTCTGTAAAAACGTAGATACAGCGATAGCGTAAACATTAAACTAAGTTGATGTACAGTATATTCTATGGTAAAATTAATATCTTTTATTTTCTCTCTCTCCATATTGTTCAGTTTTAAGATAAATCACAACAAATTGTCTTATCAAGATAATCGTCACGGCAGCTTCAACATCATCAGCATAACCTTCACATAATTATCATTATCATCATCATCCTCATGACCCCCATCTTCAATTTCTTTTTTCTCAATAACATGAGCATCAATGTTATCGAATCGTCATTTTCTTCTTTTTTTTTCTCTTCTTCAACAACATCGGGATCGCTGTTATTAAAACATCATTTCTTATCATTATCAAATTTTTGTCATCATCATCATCATCATCATCATCATCATCATCATCATCTTGTCACTTTTAAAGAGCCTAAAAGAGATATCACGCACACACTGACAAATTACAGGGCGGTCATTACCGGACTGTAAAGGAGACAGGGCAATCCGGGGATCCGTGTAAGTCTGCCCGGTCTCTCCGCCAAACCCCATAGCCTTGGAACAATAAAGAAGCCCTGTTCCTGCAATAAATAGCAATAAATAGCAATACTTCCTTCTACATAATATATTGACTGTTTTCCCTACTAAAAGTTCCTTCCAAAACTAAAAGTCGTTTTCGCATTACATTGTCAATAGAAAAATAACAAGGATTGGTATACACTATGCTTAGTTGATTTGACCTTAACTTACAACCGTTTGGAAAGGATGGAAAGCAGCATTAAAGTATGCCCACCATCATACTTGGGATCAATCTTAAACTCATTCAAGAACAGGGCCGTATGCTAGTTTTTAATCGACCCCATGATAACTTTTTTTCAAGAGCCTGTGGCTGTATCCGTGTCACGCGACAATATTTTTGTCATGTGGCAAGTGAAACGTGACACTTAGTCAAGGACTTTAAGGCAATCCATTCATCATTAAACATGGTCTGTCAAATGCTTAAAAATCTTTAGTGCAGATGCAAACATCCATTGAACTGGAGTTAAGGGCTATTGCTCACAAAGTTTATAAAGGCTTGCATTTAATATAAAAAACTATGATCAATTGATGGAACATAATTACAAGTTAATGATCGGTGGATTACCTTAAAACAATTGTATACTACTAAGTGTTCGTGCGCGGGCGTGTGTGTGTTTGTGTGTGTGTGCGTGTGATTTATGAATACATAAACGTACACACATTCATACATAAGAACACATACACACATAAACATGCAATATACAAATATATGAATTTCAAATACTCCTAAAATAAATTGCAGTTAAGATCAGTTTCTTATGAAAACATGCATCCCGTTTAGCCTACGCTTTGCTTGAATAATTAATTACAGGTGTAACGATTTAAATATATACAAATATCATGCTGCGTCATTCAATAACATCTGAGAAGAAATTCCAATCATGCTTATTTCAAAATGGAAATGTAATAACATTTCCGTCTTCATACATACGCTATTCCACTCACTCACTCACTCACTCACTCACTCACTCAACCAACTACTGTATAGATCAATGACCTTTTGAATTTGCATGCTTAACAAGGAATTACATTTATGTTTTCAGGACAAACAATGATTGGAAATGAAACAATAATGTGAAATAAAAAAAGGTATCGATGGGCTTGATTTTGGGTTATCTGCCCTTGAAAATGACATAAAAGAGCTTTCATGAGCAGAGAGCTCAAAAAGTAGAGCGGTGACCCCCATTTTTCCCCATAAATTAGTTTCTAATGTAATTCTCTATAATCATGCAAAGTTTAAGAAAATTCTCATGGCTAGTTTGATTTTCCTTCTTTGTCTATGTAGAAAATAACTGCATTGTGCACGTATGCCTGAAAAAGGTCACCACACGGATATATCGATCTCACAGTTTTGAAATTGAAATACATAGTATGCTGAGGCAGGTGTTACGAGAGATAGTCGCTGACGTAGCTAATAGATTATAGATCGACTTGGGCCGAAAATGGTCATGCTGGATCGAACATGGTAGCTAAACCACTGAAAAACATGGACAATTGTCGAGTTGGGTCGTAGGTCGTAATTCAGCCATTGCTGATACGATAAAAAATGTTTTGCTGGGTCGTAGATACTAGCTAAGTTTAACGGTTCTTCTTTTCAGCTCTGTCCCAGAACACATACGTTATGAAGTACATCCTGGTAAACCCTTTACCTCATGAATATTCATGTACATATTTAAGAGTTTACTGAACTGTATTTAAAAATTCGATTTGTCTTAACCGTGCAGACTGAATAGTCTAAAATACAAAATAATATAAGTATAAAAGAAACCCTGATCAAATAGTTACACTAATAATTTGCTGATCTAGGTCTGCTGTTTTCGGCGCTAATACACGCCAATATGAAGTAAAGGGCTAAATCAAACCGCGTTAGGCTATACATTGAATATAGGTGTACAGGATCTACCTGCTTCACGACATACACACAATCAAATCATATGTAAATACTTCCGTATGCGTTAAAAATTTTTATCTATATAAACACTTCAAAAACCTATAATCTTTGAAGCGTTATAAAGCAATCTGAACGTGTCACCTTGAGAAAAATAGTTTATGGATTAAAGCAGCTCGTTTACAGATGTTCATTGACATATTAATTTATTGAAAACCATGAATGTGTGTCTTACCTCTGTCAATACTAATCTACAGACACATGGTCACCCAATGCAAAATTCCATGATTGTAAAAAAATGGATACTTTCTCCAGTACATGTAAAAGCGTTGCGAACGGTATATCTAGAATGTCGACTTCCGTGTGCCGCCAAACGAATGATTACATTCACTCTCGGCGCAGGATATGTTGGTCTATATTAAACCGGAATTCCTCAAAGAAAATATTTTTTTACGTGCAATGTGATCTACACTTGTCGAGGTTATTCGCTAAAAAAACAAAGACCTAACCAGCATTAACAAGGGAGAGCAGACAAAAATATACAATGTACCATTTTTTATTTCTTCCGATCAACTGTGAACGAGCTGTTTTAAAATTTCAAAAGGACAGTAACTAATAGGGACCAGATCTAAAATATAAAACAAACTGTTTGAACAATCATTGCTAATATTCGTGATTTGTGCAAAATAGCATTGTCATGTAGAAGCAGAACAAAAGGTTAATAGGCAATTAACATCACGCCCTTGGAATTCCAGAAATCTATATTTCTTACCGGAAGATTTCGTGATAAGCGACTGGAGGCAGTTGAAAAGTACATCTCCGTTACTAGGCAACCGTTCTATGAAGTCATTACGGGATAGCAGACACAGTGCCTTACCTGGAAAAAAAAAGAAGAAGAAATAAACACATGGTACATGTATATGTTTATAGTATGAAAATCAAATCCAGGGCTATAATTATTCAGTTTCATGAATCTACGTTTTGCTCAATCGCAGTATATAACAAGTGATGTATCGAAACATAATGAATGTCTGTTATTTGATACTGGGCTGTATTTTATGTGATAAATGAAAATACCATTGAGGTCGAACTTCTCGGGCGGAACCTCATCTATGGAGAATTCCTCGGCACACCATCGGAGCCATACTCTGACTTCCTCCTTGCTCCATGTCTGTGGATGCTTAGCTAGAAATAACCGACTGTATTTTAAAAAATGATGCTGACAGAAGATATAGCGAAACAGGTCTCGACAATGAATTGAAACTTAAAACTTTTTTCGTTTAATATCACATTTGTCAACATGTGCATGGAAATTTCATGCAAATAAATATTTATTACATGTAGTAAAAAGGGCCTTTTTATCATAATTCGTCTTATAACATTCGTCTTTATTCACCCTGAGAAGATATGAGGGGAGAGGGACACCTGCAAGCAAATTATGGCACATTATGTCGTGACCACCAGACGAAAATCACAGAAGTCCTTGTAAACTCAAACCAGTGACCGTCAGGTTACTGACCTAGAGTGTACCTTTTGCGTCACTGACTCTTGTATTTTGAAATAAATATCATAATAACATAGGAAGTGATTTGCAGTATACATTCAGTTCAGTTCATAAAATGATGTATTATACATGTATATATTGATTTAAATGGCGTACAATGAAAATTGCTATGGTCAATGGTTTGATAGAAAAAAAATAAATACCCGGGCAAGCGGGAGTGTTCCTTGATTGATTGGTCTTATGAAGACAATGAAATCTACACGGTGACCGGAAATAGATATGCATGGGAAAAGCAGAAGAGTACTTTTGTACAACGTTAAAATTTGATTATTTTTATCCATGTTACTGAGAATGCAATCGCTAACCTAGACTTGCCGGATGAACAGTTACACTAGATGCCCCTGCGGAAGCCAGCCGTGACCATGGTAACGACATATTCTCCTGAAATAAGAAGAAAATAGTATTCGAAACAGATAACATAAAAAAGATCGATGCTGACTTCATCATTGAACACGTTCCTGATTTTATAAACAAAAACTATAAGAGAGAGAGAGAGAGAGAGAGAGAGAGAAAACATATTATATTTCATGGGCATGCATAGAACGTAACAATGATCTCAAGTGAGGTAAACAACGTGTCCCTATAATGTTTGTTTGCGTAAGTACATTTCATGACCCAATTAGACAATAGAACCGCTTCACATTAAAACAGACATGGTTCAGTCTTTAATCATTCCAATGTTCTCCAGATGGCTTTCAGAAGGGCGATGAGTTTATCCCCACCTGTAATAGATGGACGAATTAACTTGATGGCTCCTTATGACTGAAGTACTGTAACAGTTAACTACAACATCAGTTTCTACTATCTATAAAGGGCGTTTTATCACAAAAACTTATCATGTGCCCTTACACCCCCCCCCCCTCTCTCTCTCTTATGAGACAAAATAAAGTAAAGAACAGCAAGTGTGTACCCATTCAATACTAGACTAGAGAAATTATCTAAAAATAGAAAACTTCCCTGAAACTATGTATTATGCATTATACATATAAACGCTTAATTCGGTCATATATTTATTCGGATTTGTAGCCCTTATCTTTATCGTAATAGTTCAGACATATAACGGAGATTATCCGTTTATGTGCACGTCATTTGCTGGTTTCCCAATATTGTAATGAGCTGTGGGAAGTAACAAACAACAAATCAGATATTGACTCCTTGTTCTTGTACTCTGGTTCGATTTAAAGCTGTTGGTCCGATCCAAGGTACTTGGTTATTTTATCGGGGCCAAGACTTGAACCAAAATCAATTGTCGTTTAAGCAACAGATGCTCTAGTTAAACCGGTTATCGGTTTCCATTTAAAAGGAAATTTCATTCCATTTATTTATACATATTTTAATTGAAAGGTTAAATTGTGTATAAGCTTTAAGTATTAGTTCGTTGTAATTTAAAAAAAAATCCAAAAGACATAAGGAGCTAAAATGTGTTCAAAAATAAACTACAGGAGGTGCAAAAAGTATTGGTGAACTGATTTAACTATTTTTCGTCACGTAAGCCATGCATTACTTTCCTTGATCCTGTCAGTAGTGCATTTATAAATGCATATGCCCAATTATATTTGGTATCATTAGCTGTAAACGTATCCAATAGCGTCGAAGTAACTACAATGAAATTAAAGGGCGTTTGCTATAGTTGAACCTAATGAGGTGTCAATTGCTATTATTTTGAGTTATCTGCCCTTGAATATGGCCTCAAAGTTCTAAACTATCACATTAAGGGGCAGATAACTCAAAAAGTGGGACTTTAACTTTCATTTTTTTTTTCATAAAAATGTTTATTTTCATGATTCTCTATAGCCATGCAAAGTTTAAATAAAATCTATGAAATAGTCTTGATTTTCCTTCTTTGTCTATAGTTATAGGAAATGAAGCAAATTCTAGCAAACGCCCTTAATGCTTTAGCCAGTAATTTGATAATTTAACTTATTATATTCTTTATATGTGTTGTTGCTTTAATTTACTTTATCAATATATCCTATGCTTAGATGCAATATCTCTGGTTATAATGTGATAGTAATCTCAATTATGACATCATGTCGGAAAACAAAACGTACGAACAACTCATAATTTCAGAAAAAAATGGACATTGCAATCTAAACGATAATCTTCCTTTAAGTTTCCAATGGCTCTTCAACACGGTATAGAATTTAATGGCTTTTACCAAAGGGGTTACTTATTTTAACATATCGTCACTGCACTTACATTCTGTTTTCAATAGCAAATGGTACTTATTTGTTTTGGGTGAATTTTATTTCAAACACTTCAATCATTTTTTTTGCTCTGCGTAATATTTTGACACCATTCAAAGAAATGGTATCCATGTATGAAGGTGGAAAATGGAAAAGTCAGGAGCATTTTTATATCTATATCATCGATAATAAATTACGTACTATTAAGGTCCTAACGAAATATCAATGTAACTTGATGTGAATAGTCACAGTCCAAAACCAGATTTCTTGATTCTTGAACAAAACTGTTTAAAAAAAGCGCCAAAAAGGAATATACATTTGGAGAAATTCCATAGCGGATGTCTAATTTGCTTTTATAGGGAAGTGGACTAATTATAATAGTTTAATTATAAACATTCCTAAAATAAGACATTGACTTCGTACATATGAAACGCTATTAGAAATTAATTCATTCGAGCACGCAAATGAATTGTTTTCTATTTTGATAAAATACTAGGGGTTCATTTTAAGTTACACGTATCTATCATCTTAAATTATTGCTGAATTCCTTGATCAGTGCATTCCTCTTTAACATCATTATTTCTGCTGATTTCTTCATTTCATATTTTCATAACTATATAATGTTTACAACTGTACATTATTGTAGTATATGTGTCACATAACAGCTGGTTCTAAAATTGAATATACCCCACCAACATAAAGAAATTGAGACATTTTGCGATACAATAAGATTCCATAGGATGTATTTCTATATTAGTATCTAAAGATCATGTTAGCCGGTATTCACATGCACCTTATTCACCAGTTTCAGATGATTCCTTTGACACATAGAGATGAATCGTGTGGATATCTGTATACATCTTTTGGCAAATACTGGTCCAACCCAGAAACCATTGAGAGGGATGCTAATGATGATTATTTTCTTCTAGGACTGAGAACAATTAAAATTCTCTGATTTTGTATTTCCTGTTATATGTGTAAAGGTGTTTGAGTTGCGGGTGCTCATTGCTTGTATAAAATATTTTTTGTCTGTCCAGTTTTATTTCCTGTATTATCAAATTTTCTTTGTTCGTTGGATGGTTTTCAAATATATTATACGAAGTTGCCAAACAAAAATTGCGCATTCAGCTTTTCATTAATTTAGATGTGTTATTTTGCAGGAATGCATGTATAATGTTTTAATTTGGAACGCAACCTACAAAAAAGCAAGCCTTTCTGGAATAAAAAAGCAACAACAGAAATCATGTTGGGCATACTATGCTCAACAGGTTTTTATACCAAACAAAATTTATTTCATATAGAAATAAGATTGACCATGTATCATTACAACGAAGTGACGTCATGATGGTGGTAGTGACCGGCTTCAGTTCATGAAACAATTGGTACCGATTTTTTTTCAATTTGATGTAAAGTATATTTTGATTATAAAGAGCCTTCAAGTCACACACACATTTGACATTTATATATTTTTTTTTTTATTTTTTTTGTCTTCGATCCTGAAATAACTAAAACAACTAAAACAGTAAGAGGAATGACGTCCTGCTACCTACATATGTCCATAATGTTACAGTATGCAAAGTAGAACATAGTGACAAGACATAATTAGATATTTTGATATTAGTTTTATTGTTTTCCCTTTTTCACTTTCCCAGATCAGTTTAATGTTTTCCAATTTTAATTTTTTTTTCACCAACTGCTTCTATTGCCATTATCTTGAGCGCATGTTTTCCTTGATGTACCATTTGGTTCAGTGACATTGCTAGGCCTGCCATCGTTTTCACTGACACTGGTACTGTAGCTACTTCTATATAGATGAGACACTTTGATTTTACCTAACCACTGTCTCTTCTGCATGTTGTCTCTTCAATGAATAAAGGACGTGCGGTAAAAGTATTTATTTTAAATTTCAGATTGAAATTTAAAAGAATGTTATGATCTGTGCGAAATATGTTCGTGTACATTCCTTCTAATGTGTTATGTTACCAGTAGAAGCATTGGTGTGACTGTGTTATGTTACTCTGTCATGCTAAATCTCAAGCTACGAACAGATAAACACTGGCACTTTATGTTACCAAAATGATTTTATTTATTTTTGATTTAACGTTATTGTGAATCAAGAAAAATCAGAAATAACAGTTGTCTTAACATATACATCTGTATCTCAATGTCCATAAAGTTACCAAACCCGTATACATCATGTTACTTTTATATCAGTTGTGCAAGTGACAGTACAGGTATGTAATTATTCCATATAAATTGTCGGAAAAAGTATACATCCCTTGTAATATTAGAGTTTTACAGAAGCACCTGCATGAACAAATATATGTAGATTTTGTTGTTTTTCTGTTACAATAAAAAATTAACCGATTTTTCAAAATTTTAAACTAAAAATATTACCTTGCACTAGAAAAATGATGCTTTTATAAGAATTTTTTTTTTCTTTATGATTTTTCCATATATTTTATACAGTTTGCAAAATTCAGTGGTCTGCCGCGTGACAAAATACTATTTTCCTCTTTCTGTTACAGGAGTTCCCTATCTTTGTTTAATAGGTCTTTGGTTTATATTTTAGTTTCGTATTTGTTTTTGTTGATATCATTTGTTGTTTGGTTGTGTTTTTATTATGTTAACGTTTCTGACTAACCATTTATGTTACACAAGAGGCGTGAGGTAGTGATAAACGTATTCCGTATGTCCATATAGTTTTTTGCTTATGTCATAGAGAAATAGTGATAATCATATGTTAATAAAAAGTACACTCAGTCACATTTTTTGTGAAATGAAAATATAAAATAAATAAGTTTGTTTGCAATGCAAATCACGACGAAGTATTAAACTTATCTACATATATGTTGAGCCGTTAACAGTTTTACAATAGAAAAAACGAAAAGAAAAAAAAAGAAAAAACATTTAAATATTTATCTTGTCAGTTCGAATGAAAAGTAAGGTTAACAATATTTTCTCTAAATGTATTCTTTTGATCACCTAATCTTTTTATTTCCTTATTTCCATACTGTTTAATAGCCGAGAGATGAATGTTGTTTATATTCCAGAAATACTTGACAACACATTACAAAACCGACACCTATCATTAATTTGATAGTATCTACTATCATTACGTAAATCTATATATTTGGTAAATAATCAAGGGTATGGACGTTGTAGCGGATGTGTAGGCTATTTCCACATTACACATTGAATGAACATAATTCTCTGCATCATTCTACGCCATTTTGAAAACAATCTGTCGAAACTTAAACTAAATTTGCCCCGATAAACTGAAAAGAACTTTGCGCTTGATCATTGACGTATTCTGGAATAATTTTGATGTGTTTCCAACAACGGAAGCATTTTTAAATAAAAACTCTATATCATTGAAATTTTAAATAAAATAAATACGCAAATGAAAGGTGTTTTGTTTCAGCTCAAAATTGTATTGCAAGCCATTTCTCTATCTTGTTTTACCTCTAGATATCTTCTCCAATCTTTAGCCTTAACTTAATCAAATTGATAAGGAATTAGGTATTCAAATAAGGAATAAAGCTCTCGGATTGCTTCAAAATTCTGGCAATATGGACAAAATATTTGAAATTAAAAGCCTTAGTGCTTAAATTTTCCAGGTATATATTTTAATGGCAAAAGCAATATAAAACAAATTTCAAAGTACTAGAGAGGAAAAGGATTGACCAGTTAAAGCTACTTGTAGATATTGACGTTATTCAAAGGTAAGCCGAAATCTATAGGTTATTTCAGTATTTCAGGTATTGTATTCAGTACTTTTCAAAGTCAGCCCCGTTGCTCTTGCACTTAATGTCAACTTAATTCATTTAGGATTTCTTATTTTATCAAAATATACCAGAATAACATTAGGTTATTTGAGTCATTTCAACTTCATCGGAAACACTTATCCAAGGTTTTTTTTTTTTTATTTCTTATAGTATAAAATGTAAAATGATTCTCAAATCACAAAAATACCATATTTCAAAAATGAATAAATAAATACTCGTAAATGAAAAGTGAAAAGGAGTACGGTGATTGTTGGATTTCATAAGAAAAATAGAGTCAACATGGTCAAAAACCCATAAGTCAACATGGTCAAAAACCCATAAGTCAACATGATACAGTGCATTACGAATTGAAAATAACGACTTTAAATATCGTATCCAAGTCTACACATTTGGACCGAGCTCCGTCTCAATAGCCACTGTATTCCATCGCATTCTATAACATTCAAACAGAGATGATCGATATATATATTTCAGATTCAACACTTTACTTTGGTAAATAATGCAAGCAGGATGATTTCGACATGTTACTGATATTTTACTCTTTTTTTTTCGGATACAGCGACATTGTTATGATTTATTTTTATAAATCAACATTCGGAAAGTAGTTCGTAAAGGTTGACCTACATGTCAAGTATGCCCCGGTCTAAACTTAAATACCGAAAAAAAAATCTTAACCATGACAGTATCTTAGCGAAGCGTTACAGTATACGTTCTGAAAGATTTTATTCCATTCAGTTATTAAGTGTCTATGACTACAAAATCCAACGATTTGCCTTGCACAAACTTATAAGCTAGGATAATGTAGCAGTATTTTTCAATTGGCAGCTCTCAGGACTATCGGTCCTTTGAAATGTATAAATGGAAATAAACAGAACATAAGTATCATAAACACGCATTCATGTATATGTATAAATACAATCACATACATACATACATACATACATACATACATACATACATACATACATACATACCTGTGTTTGTTTTTCCTCTCTAAACAGCATCCCAGTAAGAATACATTTTACGCACATGTACTCTCGTTTACTTTTCTTTTTGAATCATTTTTGTCTTCTTTGCACCTTTAATAACAATAATGAATAAATAATAATGCGATTAATTATTATCATGACGCATCTATTTATAACGATTAAAAATAATAAAAATAAAGTAATTTAAAAGAAAAGTTGATGAAATACAAAATGAATAAATGAATTAGATAAATAAATAGATAAATAGATAAATCATATGCATAGATAAAAGTTTTATAACTAAACAACCGTTCAGCGGAAAGAGATGTTCAGATATGTCGCTGGTAAGAACTACTACTCTGAAGTATTATCTAATTATATAGCAAACTTGTATATTATACCTTTAATTAGCAAGTACTTTGTCACTTCCATCTTGTGGAAAGGATTGACAAAGGGGTGTCATATTTATTTCCATATTTACACACTGGATATGAATGTTCATAAGAACATGGCACTATATAAGTCATATAAGCTTTTGATACCGGAGATACAAACAGAGTTGACATTATGTACATCAGTTTTGGCGGTGCAAATTTATTTGATATTCTTTTATCTAATTAACTCGGATATCAGTAGTAGAAAAAGAAGGACATGTAGCATTAATAATAATAATAATAATAATAATAATTAATATTATTATTATTATTATTATAAATACAACATGTCCTTCTCTTTCTACTACTGATATCCGAGTTTATGATGAAAATAAATCCCCCATTAATATCATTGAATATGATAAAGATAAAACAAAAATGTATTTAAAACCTAAGTATTTTAATAACAATAATTTATTCATCTTAAATATCATCAATATCATTATTGCACATATTATTATCATTATTACATGTATTATAAATATTGTATTATCATTACCATTATTATTATTACATGTATTTTTACTATTTTTATCATTTCATGTATTATTATTATATATTAATTGATCATCATTATAAATGACTGTTGTGAAAATAGTATATATATATATATATATATATATATATATATATATATATATATATATATATATATATATATATATATATATATATATATATATATATCTTCTCTGGTCAATAGCCTTTTTTAAAAATGATATACATTGATTATAAAATATATTATTTGCATACGCACTGTTGATATGTGTGTGTCTTATATATTATACCACAAGAGCTAAAAGCCTTATAGAGTTGCAAATGAAACTATTGTCTCAAGAGATCGTGACCGACGTATACCAAATTATACTGTTTATTAACTTGAAATTGAAAAGCCGATCACAAAAGGTTTCAGGGAGTGGAAGGGGGGCGTCATTCGCTTAGATGTCAGTAATTGTGGAAATTCTTAATTAATGTTTCATTATTTGGCTGATGTAAATATGAATCTCCAAGTTTGAGAGTTTATTTCGATATTGTAATTTGATGTCTTCGTGACTCTCCGTGAAAATTAATAACTACGAGAGACAGTACTCAATCTGACTTAAGTCCACGATCTTCCAAACAAAGCGCGTAGAGGGGTTGTATTAAGTCAAATTTTGACAACATTGATGTTTAGTTTATGCAGTGATTCTTTATACATGCTAAATCCCTGGTTTATGCAAAGACCTATTAAATAAAGATTGGCAACTAGTCCAAATCTCACCAAAGTACGTAATAAATTGTGTTGTTCTCACAAAGTCACGTTTTCTTCTTCTTTTCTTTTGAAGATATGTGAAAATAAATTGTATCCTACAAGAGAACATTAAAATGCCATCAAAATGATACCTTATGTATTAAAATCAGTCAAGAAATAAATATGTTATATAAAAATTAAAAGTTACCCTAAGTACGTGGCCATTCAGAAGCTCTGAAGCACTTGAAACAGCGTTCTATTTTGTACTTTTGAGATAGAGAATAGAAAGGTGTTCTACTGAAATAAATCGTGGATAAATTTGAATTGTCAGAGCTTCTCAATGGCCACATATTTAGGGTAACTTCTAATGGATTTCAGTATAGCCGGGAAACCTCTAAGTAGCATAGAATGTACGAGATTAAGACATTTATCCAGATTATAGAAGCCTACGCTCGCTTCGTTCTTCTATTGTCTGTAGAATTGGCATAATATACTCTATCCCATACATAGAAACGTACCTGTATTATGGTAACTATGTAAAATGTGTTGTTTTTCAGTGATCGTGTGTGCTTAAACATTATTTTATTTTTAGCATGGATACCATAACATTATCGTTCATATTATATCAAATTTGTTGAAGAACAAAATAGAACACATCTTTTTTAAACAATATATTACAAGTTGAAATGGCATATGGATAGAAATCAATCATGAACTTATAAAATACAGCTTTTTTTAGAGGTGAGTGATGAACATGTAAATACTGGATAAGAATATGAATTTAAAAAATGGAATAATAATCCAAAATGTTTATATATGCGATGTTATTGTTAAGTATAGGGATAACTACAGCGAGGGTGTCTGGATAACGTAGTGGTTACGCGCCTTGCTTCTCACCAATGCGTCCCGGGTTCGATTCCTGGTCACGTACGTGAGAAGGTAGAGTGATCGTCCGTCGGTTTTCTCCGGGCTCTCCGGTTTACCACCAGAGCCATCGAGAGTGATTAATTTAAGTTGTGAAAACTTGTTTCGTAATCGATGTTAAAAGTGCGTGCCTGTTTAAAAAACATTGAAGTACTTATATAACTTCCCTGGTGTACTTCCTTTTTATTTGTCTGTGTTTATTGCTTTTCTGTATACTTAAATTTCTAAATGAGCTTTGGGTATTGTTATTGTATGCTATTTTACCGACATATATTTTAATAATCACTTCCTGATATCCCCTGTCGCGACAAAGTCGCTAAAAAGGGCAGTCTGTGCTTCCATCGCGCCCAGTATATAAATTTTTAGTAGTTCCAGGAATGGCTGACTTGATGTCAGAATAACGTGAATAGATGGGACGCTGTGTTGCCTATCTAAAGGGAAATCATACAGTATAACCAAATCATAAGTAAAAGTGAGGGGGTGGGGCCTGACCCCTTTGGTAACCAATGTGAACATCAAAAAGTACCATGATTTCTTTTGTTGTATACCTGATATGGATAAAGCATGCATGCATAACCTTTCAGTATATATGCATTTAACCCTTTCCCTCATATAGACTCATTTCGACGCACTCAATAGGTACCACATAAAGCCTGATCTGCAGAAAGCCACACTTAAACCTTACCAAATTTAATTGTAAAATCCTCATTACCAGACCACTGAGGAGCAGCGAACAGCATAAAACCTGATCAGCCTGCGAGTTACTCGCAGGCTGATCTGGTTTTATGCTGTTCGCATAGGTCTTTTCATGGTTTCCTCTATGAGGGAAAGGGTTAAACCAGGCAGGAGAAAAAGGGCAATCCTTCGTAGCTCTTTCATTTCAAATATGCCAAACTTTTGTTGCTTCTTTGATAAATAAAATCAACAAATATGCTTTACGTATATCTTCTTGAACTTTGTTTTAAAATAAAAGAAAAACAAGTTAAGGACAGTTTAGCGTGTTACAAGTGAGTTCGTTTACTATCATTTTAACGCAATTCTCATTTGCTATCAATAGGATTTTTAACGCTGACCAAAATTCTAAGATTCTTAAGTTTAAAACATTATCAAAAACATATTTACATATTTTAAAATTCCAAAAAAAACTCACGTTTGAGTTTGTTTGTTTTTCAAATAAAACTTTGGCTGACACTTTTAATAAAAAGCAGTATATATATATATTCGTTTTCGGAAATTCGCTATATCAGTTGGTTTCATCGGAAAAAAATTAAAGAAATATCTCCGTTGGAATTATTCTATATGAAAAAGAAATTCAAATAATGTTCATCGCTTTATGGTACATGTAATTTTTGTATACGAGTTAGTCCTTGCACAATGAAAATGTTATGGTTGTTTTGCATTTTGTATGCATGACTGAGTGTTCACCTGTAACCATAACACATTATCATTTACAAATTCAGATAAAATATGTTGAAAAAAATCATTATCATGTTCTCGCAGAATTTATAAAAAATTCAAAATTTTCAGGGCATGATGAAGTTAGATCTTGTACGGATTTTTGGCTTTTAATCTTGGCTATTGAGATATGAAACTTGATTATTAGGCTGTATATGGACCCATTGCAGAGACCAACTGG
>CM037790.1:27022693-27050329 GCA_021229015.1 Solen grandis | reverse complement strand
CGAAAAAAAGAAGGAATCGAAACCGAGCACGATGTGGACAATGTCACCGAAATCTAAAGAAGAAACAAAACGGCCCTTTTCAGGGCCAACCCAAATGTCTCGAAAGGACATTTTTACAATTGTCAATGTTAAGATGTGGTCCTCCTTTAAGACATTTTATTACATCTGTTTTCATATATAGTACCATTCGGTACTATAGATTCTGTTTTCATATAGAGTACCATTCGGTACTATAGATTCGGTACCATAAGTATCAAAAAAAAAAAAAAAAAATTTATGGTACCACGGTACCATAAAAAAATTTTTTTATGGTACCTCGGTACCACAGTGCCACCCTATACTACTCTGACATTGTGAAAGCTTATATCCGAAAATTTGGATTACCCGAAGTATGTTACACTTCACATATCCGACACATTGCGATGGTAAACTGTAGCATACGCCCTTAAGATAAGTATTTTTACAGTGAAAAATTACCTATTGCCACAATATAAACAGCACACACGTTCATGTTTTATTCCCTAGACTAATGTAAATTAAATGACAGAACTACTTGCTTCCAACAGACTTATAAATATGATTACCTGACCTCGGAGCACTCTTAGATTTGAAGATAAATAACTGACCTCCGTGTCATACAATTGTATTATATCATAGCCTGGTGAACAAAGAAATAAATGGCCAAAAACAATGTCATTGAACAGTTCCTAAAATCAATGAATTTTATTCATTTAAGATCATAAACCTATATTTAGACATCTATATTTAGATTTCCCTCCTTTTAGTACTGTGACATAATTAAGAAATTAGTCACCTGTCAGCATTAGGTTTGACCACGTGAATAGTATGCTCCAAGGAAGCATCCAAACTGTCATACTCATATCACTAAGCGGGGAACTAAGGTATTATTTATGAATTGTAGATGACCGCCTAGACTATATAAGTAGCAGAAATACAGAAGCCAGACAGGAGAGTACCGAATGGGATTCGACTCGTAAGAGAGAGGTTAACGATTTCCAAGGCTTAGCTAGATATATAGCTCGCCGATTGTATCTCTTGATGAACCTAGACTATACATGCAAATTAATTTATCATCATAAACGTGGTATTTGGGCTTATTTTACACCACCATGATCACGCTACGTTACACTACACGGAGATAAAGTGCCGTCATATCAATAAGTGGTGATAATGTTCATGTTTATTTCAATACGATTGATTATGGAAGTCGAAACTGAATTAAAATGTATTGATAATCGATGCTGGAGATAACGTGTTTAATAAACTGTAACATAAAACGGAAATGCGCAAACCAAATCATAAATTAGATTGTGAAAGTTTGTTGTTTCAGATTTGCTTCCTTTTGAGTTAGATACACATACTGATATTAATCTTATAAACTGTAGGCAAGAAGAATGGGGGGAGTAAAAGTGGCGATTTGCTTATTATTAACAGTCCATTGAAACAAATGGTGTGTTTATCTTTTCTGCACGCAAGGTTAAAGCGGGTTTATAACATTGGGTTTATTGGCATGGCTGAAAAAATGATCCTCGTTTATGAAATTATCGTTGACAAACAAAAGAAATGCGACATCATCACAATAAACACCTTGTCCTATCAGCGATATCAGCGCTTTGATTTAACAAAGTATTTTTTTCCCTTCTTCTTCTTTTTGTTGTTGTTTTGTTTGTTTGATAACATATTAACATGATATTTATAGCTAAATGTGCTAAATGTGGCAAATCTAATATTAGTCAGCCGCGAGATTGATAAATGTAAGTAGGAAATTTTAATTCCTCGATTACCATTTTTAAACATAAATACAAACTCCAAATGCATTTCAACATTTAATTTGAAAAATCGTATGGGTAGCTCTAGGGTATACCGAATAACTGTTACAAACTATACCATCCTTAATACATTTATAAACATTTTCTCTTTATCATTGATAATGCATATATAGTATTATCATAACTTGCCATAATAACTAGCAATAACATTACTGTAATCATATTTTCAAACTAAGCTGAGCAGACTCAAAATAAATTCATAAAAATACATCGATGTGTACATTTCGGTAACCCAAATCTGAACGACAACTTCACAAGAAATACGCCACGAATCACGAACTTATACACGCCACCTGACGGTTACTTGATTACAAATAAAGGAAAATAATTTTCTTCTAATTCGATCATCAAACAAAAAGAAGATATTGACTTCCTAGAAAACATTATGACCACTGCAGTTCGACATATCTTTCAATTTACCACATTATTAGATGATTTAACAATATTTGTAGAAACAAAAATAAATCAAAGCGCTGAGCGCGCTGAAAGACTGCATGCGATCAAAAAATATGAGGGATGAATTATAAAATCTGTAATTATACATATATATATTGAAACAGTACGTGTTTAAAAAAATCTTCATAAATGTTAGATGCTAGAGAGTAAATTCAAGGGCCATAACTCCTTGTCAGCTGGGCCGATATCAACCAAGAAATCCAACAAATGAGTATGCTTGAGTTTAAACATAGATTTTTTTCTTCAATTTTCCGATTTTCAAGGGCCATAACTCTACACCTATTATTCAAATATCTGTCATAATTAAACTTGTAATTTAATCTTTCTAGTGGGGCTCCGTGCCGAGAGGGTAAAGTCGATGACTTTAACACTCACTCATTCAGCCCCTCACCGCGAGGGTTCGAATCCCGGCAAGGTCATTCGGATTTTCATGTGAGGAAGACTTCCAGCTGGCTTGCGGTAGGTCGCAGGTTCTACCCGGATGCCTCCGTGCATTTTGGGTCTTCCTCCACCTGTAATTAGCTGGACGTCGCTATATGACTGAAATACTGTCGAAGCGACGGTAAACTCAAATAGTCAAGTCAAGTCATGTTTCTCGTACATATTAACCTTCAAACTTTATGTGTATTTGAAGCCATCTGATAAAAATGGATCTAAATTTGAATTGACCATACAATATTAAAATATTTGAATACAATGAAAGTGCAGATACACATGCAACTACGGTACATCTCAATTTAAACCTCCAATGAACAGAAATTGATACAGCTAATGAAAACTATGACAACTAGAAGTCGTTTGTTTAAGATACAAACGAATAATAATGTATGATTTAAATAATGTGCTAATAATGTATGATTTAATATGTAAATCATCATTATCTTAAATATACTTACGATTATGTTCAAAAATAAGCTTTAAATGTTGTTTTTTTTTCTCATTTTTTTCTTCTTCATTTTCATCTTCTTAAGAAGATATTGAGAAAGCATAAATATGGATCTTATTTGATTATGCACCCGTTTTCTATCATTCAGGAAAAAAAGGAAAATTTTAAGATAATAATATCCTCAAGAAATTGTTTTCTTACGTTATACAATCGATTTTTTTTTTTGTAAGCATATGACTTAACATGTATTCATTGCAATTTGATCCACAATTGAAATTGTAAAAAAAGAATAAAAAAAACTTTAAAATCGATTACTTTCAACCTTTAAATTGATTAAGTTTTACATTTGCAAAATTAGATGGAAACAAAGGCAAGGTGTAAGCAAAATTAATAAAAATAATTTCTTTTTTCTATGTAATTAACATATAAAAGTCTTGAAACTTTGAACTATTCATTTGCTTTGTATATTTGCTTATTTTTACAGATTTAGAAAAAAAAACCGTTAAACATTTAGAAAACATAAAAAATCGATAGGAAGATATACATGTATTTGTCATTTTCTTCAGGTTTGCAGAAAGCCGTGATAGCAAATTCAATAAGATATCCGTATAGGTTGTCTGGCTCTAGTATAATTATACTAATTCATCGTAAATGCGACTCATTTACTCAAAAAACGTATCACAATTCACTATTCAACGCAGGCAATTATTCCTGCAAAAGAACAATCGGATCTTGCGCAACCAACCAAATGACCACTTACATTTCTTTCTGCAAATTAATAGATTTTCATGAATTAGCCCTTTTACGAAAAACATGAATAAGTCATGTTTGATAACGTAATCACTTGAAATTTTCTGGACATTTTGCGCATGTCAAGTACGAAATTATTACTTATTTAAAGTTAATATATACAATCTCTTGCTCTTTTTAATATATTTTGCTTACACATCATTGTTGTCATAAACAAGTTACACAACATAAATACTCATGACGCTGGAGCGTGAATACGTATTGAAATGAATGATTTTTATATTTTATCGACGTCAAAATCAAGTGACTAAAGAAAAATATATTTTTTTGCAAGGACATGTTCAGCTAACGTTCTATTAATCAAGAAAAGAAAAGTATCTTCGAGAATGCGAACAGGTTTGTTTTCACATTTTCAAATAGGCATTCCATCAAACATGAATAACTGCCATGTTTGATGACGTAATCACTTTAAATTTTTAAGACCTAATGAACGTATTAATTTTCGACATTTTTGAAAAGTTTAAGTTCATTAGTCTTATTGGCGATTTTAATATGATTTTTCAAAATAATTCTTGCTTAAGTATGCATGACGTCATAATCACGTGACAAAACAAACATTTCTTGCAGTATGCATCACTTCAATTTTTAACTCTATCAATTCTGAAGATATAATTAAGATTGACTTTAAATTCATGATACCAGAGCGAAAGAAATCTTTAAAAAGATTTTTTTTCTTTTTGATGACGTCATAACCACGTGACTAAAGAGAAAATCATTCTGAAAATAGAATGTAAACTTCTATGCCGATATGCTGTCCAATTTTCATGCTTGTAACGCATCAGGGGGCTTTGTAACATTTAAATTTAATTTTTGACCAAAGTTCGAAACTCGGTATTGCCATGAAATCTTAATCTTTTCGAATTTGAAAATGATTGAATGTATAAAAAGATACTTTTTTTTCGCTGCAATTTCAATTTCATTAAAATTGACTCAAAATGTATGATGCCAGAGCGAGAGAAATCTTGAAAAATAGGATTTTGTCCCATTAAATGACGTCATAACCACGTGACTTAAAAGAAAATCTTTCAGAGAAAAGAAAGTAGACCTCTGAGCCAATAAGCTGTCCCATTTTCATGCTTCTATCTCATCAGTAGCCTTTGTAACATTAAATAATATTTTAGGACCAAAGTTCGAAACTCGGTTTTGCCATAAAATCTCAAATTTTTCGAATTTTAAAAATTTGAAAGACAGGGTGCACATCTACATCATAACATACATCTTCTGTGAAAATATCAAGATAAAATATAAAAAAAATAAAGGCTCTAGAGCGCGAACAAACTTTTGAAGCTGACGTCAAATCTGACGTCAATTGACGTCATTGAAAATTAAAATTATTTTAATTTAAAAATTTATACTTTTTTGTCGAGGCAATTCAATTTTCATGTTGCTTAGACACTGACCGAACTTACCGAAATTAACTCTTAGACTTGGTTGGAAAAAAAAGGAATAATAACTAGATGTCATTCGTTTAAAACGAATGATAGGACTTTCTGCAACATCTGCTTATATAGTATATATATAGAAGATGACATAATAGATAATCGTGTCCAAATTGCAACTTTATATCTCCTCTATTTCTATATAAAATAGCACAATTAGAACACATTCTGTGAATTTTAATAAAAGTCCGCCCATATCTTGCACATGTAGTTTACATACAAAATTTATACTAGTCATATGGCATGAAAGAAAAATGAAACATGTTCAAATGTATGTTTCTAACTTTCATCACACATAGAATTTCATCACTCCAGCTCAGTTGTAACCTTGTTTAATTTTAGCCTCAGTAGGAAGAAGTATTGAATATTTGTATAGTGCTATATCCCTTCGACACCTGTAACGTAGTTAAACGTATTTAGCGATTTTGGCGTGTTTGGGCTTCCGTAGTTTTGCCATAAATTCCTGGAATTTCGAACTATGGTGATATTTTGAAAGGTAACATCCCAGCCTACAAACTGATGCAATATGAATATCGTTAGCATAACAATGCAGTTTTTAGATGGTCTAAAATGTGGGGCTGCGTGTGAATTTTTTAAAGGCTTGCAAACTGCTCGCTAGCTACATAGTGTTGCAAATACGGATTTTTGTATTGTGCCGTTGTACATGTATTAACTTCAATGCTTATTTTGGAAACAGTCAACATTCGACAAAAAAAAATAAAAAAAATCAAGATATAGCCCATCAATTGCAATTTGATATTTTTTTTTTTTTTTTTTTTTTTTTAAGTCGTTGCGCAAGTATTTAAGCTTGGTGACCCCTGCGCGTGACCTTTTATATTTTTAATATTATTCTTTTTTTTTTTTAAATTGGTACCGTTAGAAAGCTCTTAAAACATGCTACATTTTATATGCATAATGTATAAACTTATCTTCAGTCGTTTCTGAGATATTGACTGTTAAACCTCAAGAAAACAGCATATTATCAGCAAAATTAGCTTCATTTCATTTAGTTTTTTTGCTTATAACTTTGTATTGCGTAAACCAATTTTAATAAACTAAATATCTTTGGAAACGTCAATTATTCAGCTATAATTCTTATTCATACATATATTTACAAAAATCGATATTTATTGAGATATGGCTACATATATGCAGTAGGGGTGAAATCAAAATTTCCTCACGTGCCTAATAACCCATAAAAATTTCATCGTCCTAGGACTATTGCAACATATTAAAATAAGCGTTTAGTTAGGAAGAAGAAAAGAATAATTATAATAAACAAATGACGTCACGTGACGTCATATGACGTTTATTTTCACATAATTGTTAAGACACCCAGAGACCTACTAACTGACAAAATTTCAACTTTCTATCTCAAATAGGACAGTTTTTATAAGCATTTAAATATTGACCACATTGGTTCGAATCTTGGATCCGCCATATATGCTTGGACTTTTCGAATTTTGAAGAACGGACATCGGTATACACAATAATAACGTAATATACACATTCTGTGAAAATTTGATGAAAATTGGCCCATTAATAATGGCTCTGGACCGTGTACAAACTTTTGTAGTCAATTTCAAATGTGACGTCATATGACGTCATAGGCTTCTGAAAATCATTGAAATCAAAATTTCAGCGTCTGTATCATTTGTCATTAAATTTTCATTGTCCTTCGATAATTTCAACATATAGAAATACTCTTGTTAATATTAGAAATACATCTTCATTTATAGACGTCACGTGACGTCATATGACATTTATTTTCACAAAATGTTTAAGACTTCCCTATATACTGACCAAATATCACTTTTCTATCTTAAATAGGACCGATTTTATAAGCATTTAAAAATTTACGACCTTGGTTCGAATCTTGAATTCGCTATAGAACCATGGACTTTTCGAATTTTGAAAAACGGACACCGAGATGCACAACTAGAACTTAATATACACATTCTCTGAAAATTTGATGAAAATCGGCCCATTAATAATGGCTCTGGACCGTGTACAAACTTTCGTAGTCAATTTCAAATGTGACGTCATATGACGTCATAGGCTTCTGAAAATCATTGAAATCGAAATATCAGCATCTGAAGCATGCGGCATTAAATTTTCATTGCCCTTCGAAAAATTTCAACATATAGAAATAATCTTGTTATTATTAGAAATTCATTATCATATAATGACGTCACGTGACGTCATATGACATTTATTTTCACAAAATGTTTAAGACTCCTAGAGACCTATATACTGACCCAATATCATCTTTCTATCTCAAATAGGACCGATTTTATAAGAATTTGAAAATTTACGACCTTGGTTCGAATCTTGGAATCGCTATAGAACCTTGGACTTTTCGAATTTTGAAAAACGGACACCGGATGCACAACTAGAACTTAATATACACATTCTGTGAAAATTTGATGAAAATCGATTCATAAACAATGGCTCTGGACCGCGTACAAACTTTTGTTGCATATTTCAAATGTGACGTTATATGACGTCATAGGCATATGAAAATCATAGAAATCAAACTTTCAGCGATTGAAGCATGTGTCATTAAATTTCCATTGCCCTTCGACAATTTCAACATATAGAAATACTCTTGTTAATATTAGAAATACATTATCATATAATGACGTCACGTGACGTCATATGACATTTATTTTCACAAAATGTTTAAAACTTCTAGAGACCTATATACTGACTAAATATCAACTTTCTATCTTAAATAGGACAGATTTTATAAGAATTTAAAAAATTTACGACCTTGGTTCGAATCTTGGATTCGCTACAGAACCATGGACTTTTCGAATTGTGAAAAACAGACACCGGGATGCACAACTAGAACTTAATATACACAATCTGTGAAAATTTGATGAATATCGGTTCATAAACAATGGCTGTAGACCGCGTACAAACTTTTGTAGTATATTTCAAATGTGACGTCATATGACGTCATAGGCATATTAAAATCATAGAAATCAAAATTTCATCGCATCAAGTATATGCCATTAAAATTTCATGGCCCTGGGACCATTGCAACATTCTTAAATTAACGCTCAGTTTGGAAGAAAAAAAGAATAAGAAGAATAAAAAAACCATAACAAACCCAATAGGACTTTCTGCTTTAGCAGAAAGTCCTAATAATAACTAGATTTCATTCGTTGATACGAATGATAGGACTTTCTGCTACATTTGTTAAACACTTAAAAGCTAAAAAAGTAAAAGGATATGAAATTCCAGCCATTAACTTGCTTTTGTAAGGCCATAACTTAAATAAACTTTGAAAAATATAACCGTTTAACTTGGAGGATATGGCAAAAGTAACTGAAAATCATTTTTTTATATCGATTTATTTAACTTGGACTATTTTTATAATCTATGTTACAAATCAAATTTATTTAAAATGCTTACACTTCGAATTTCATCCTGTAATAATTGCCGAAGACCGCGTAAAAGCTTGTGTAGACAGCGTCAAGTTTGATGTCATGTGACGTCATAGGCATAAAAAATCAATGAAATGAAATATTAAGTATCTTGAATATATCAAGTAATTTTTTCATGCTCCTTACAACTTTGAAACATATAGAAATTAACGCGTAGATACATTAACATTCTTTTTGACCTTATGATGTCAAATGACATTAATCCTCACAGAATATGAATAAGTCTCAAAGACTAATATTCAGTCCGAATATCAACTTTCTAAATCATCTGGAAGCGATTTTATATGTATTTGATGTCAGTGGTTCGAAACTTGGATTCGCCATAGAACCATTGCCATTACATATACATTCTGTGAAATTTTGATGAAAATCGGTCCAAAATAATGGCTGTACACCGCGTAAAACCTTTTTGTCCTGACGTCAAATCTTACGTGATATAACGTCACATTAATATGAATTACATTGCATTCTAAAGCACATGGATTGATGTACATACCATTAGATTTCCATGGTCCTGGAAGTAAACAACATATTTAAATTAACGCGTATATATCAGAAATTATTTTTGACCTTATGACGTCATAAAACGTCATGTGACGTTCATCTTCATAGAATGTAAAGCACCCTTGGAGACTTATATACTATCCAAATATAATATTATATTTCTAACTCATCTGGAAACGATTTTATACGTATTTGAAATTTGACGTCAATGGTTCGAATTTTGGATCCGCCATAAAACCTTTGCATTTTCGAATTTGGAAAAACGACACCGGAATGTACAACTAGACTTAACATACACATTCTGTGAAATATTAATGAAAATCGGCCCAGAAATAATGGCTGTAGACCGCGTACAAGCATTTTTAGACGACGTCAAGTTTGACGTCAAAACACGTCATAGTCAAATAAAAATTATTGAAATGAAAAAATTTCTATCTTAAGCATATGCTATTAAATTTTCGAGGTGCTCGGACGTAAACAACATATAAAAATTAACACATAAAAATTAGAAATTACCTTTCACCTCATGACGTCATATGACGTCATATAACGTTTATCTTCAGAGAATGTAAAGTAACCCTTGAGATTTTATATTCTGTCCAAATATCATCTTTCTAGCTCATTTGTAAGCGATTTTATACGCATTTTAAATTTGACGTCAATGGTTCGAATCTTGGATTCGCCAAAGAACCATTGCCTTTTCGAATTTTGAAAAACGGACACCGGAAGGCACAACTAGAGCCTAACATACACATTCTGTGAAATATTGATGAAAATCGGTCCAGAAATAATGGCTTTAGACCGCGTACAAACTTTTTCACCTGACGTCAAATCTGACGTTATATGACGTTATATAAATATGATATTCATTGCATCCGGAAGCTCATGGTTTGAAGTATATGCCATAAAATTTTCATTGTTCTGAGTCAATGGCAACATATCGAAATTAACACAAATATAAGAGGAAGAAAAAAAGAATAATAAGAAGAAGAACTAGATGTCATTCGTTTAAACGAATGATAGGACTTTCTGCAACATCTGCTTTATATAGAATATATATAGAAGATGACATAATAGATAATCTGTCCAAATTGCAACTTTCTATCTCCTCTATTTCTATATAAAATAGCACAAATAGAACACATTCTGTGAATTTTAATAAAAGTCCGCCCATATCTTGCACATGTAGTTTACATACAAAATTTATACTATGTCATATGACATAAAAGAAAAATGAATCAGTGTTCAAATGTAAGTTTTCTAACTTTCATCACACATAGAATTTCATCACTCCAGCTCAGTTATAACCTTGTTTAATTTTAGCCTCAGTAGGAAGAAGTATTGAATATTTGTATAGTGCTATATCCTTTCGACACCTGTAACGTAGTTAAACGTATTTAGCGATTTTGGCGTGTTTGGGCTTCCGTATTATTGCCATAAATTCCTGGAATTTCGAACTATGGTGATATTTTGAAAGGTAACATCCCAGCCTACAAACTGATGCAATATGAATATCGTTAGCATAACAATGCAGTTTTTAGATGGTCTAAAATGTGGGGCTGCGTGTGAATTTTTCAAGGCTTGCAAACTGCTCGCTAGCTACATAGTGTTGCAAATACGGATTTTTGTCTTGTGCCGTTGTACATGTATTAACTTCAATGCTTATTTTGGAAACAGTCAACATTCGACAAAAAAAAAAAAAACCCAACAAAATCAAGATATAGCCCATCAATTGCAATTTTTTTTTTTTTTTTTTTTTTTTTTTTAAGTCGTTGCGCAAGTATTTAAGCTTGGTGACCCCTGCGCGTGACCTTTTCCATATTTTTATGATGCATGATTATGAAATATCTTATTTTCCATGTAACTTTCTTATATGAAGTCCAATTTCAATAAACTTGGTACCGTTAGAAAGCTCTTAAAACATGCTACATTTTATATGCATAATGTATAAACTTATCTTCAGTCGTTTCTGAGATATTGACTGTTAAACATCAAGAAAACAGCATATTATCAGCAAAATTAGCTTCATTTCATTTAGTTTTTTTGCTTATAACTTTGTATTGCGTAAACCAATTTTAATAAAATAAATATTTTTGGAAACGTCAATTATTCAGCTATAAATCTTATTCATACATATATTTACAAAAATCGATATTTTGAGATATGGCTACATATATGCAGTAGGGGTGAAATCAAAATTTCCTCACGTGCCTAATAACCCATAAAAATTTCATCGTCCTAGGACATTGCAACATATTAAAATAAGCGTTTAGTTCGGAAGAAGAAAAGAATAATAGTAAGAAACAAATGACGTCACGTGACGTCATATGACGTTTATTTTCACATAATTGTTAAGACACCCAGAGACCTACTAACTGACAAAATTTCAACTTTCTATCTCAAATAGGACAGTTTTTATAAGCATTTAAATATTGACGTCATTGGTTCGAATTTTGGATCCGCTATATATGCTTGGACTTTTCGAATTTTGAAAAACGGACACCGGTATACACAATAAGAACGTAATATACACATTCTGTGAAAATTTGATGAAAATCGGCCCACTAATAATGGCTCTGGACCGTGTACAAACTTTCTTAGTCAATTTCAAATGTGACGTCATATGACGTCATAGGCTTCTGAAAATCATTGATGTCAAAATTTCAGCGTCTGGATCATTTGTCATTAAATTTTCATTTTAATTTCAACATATAGAAATATTGTTAATTTAAATTTTTTTCGTCACGTGACGTCATATGACATTTATTTTCACAAAATCTTTAAGACTCCCAGAAACCTATATACTGACCAAATATCACTTTTCTATCTCAAATAGGACCGATTTTATAAGCATTTAAAAATATACGACCTTGGTTCGAATCTTGAATTCGCTATAGAACCATGGACTTTTCGAAATTTGAAAAATGGACACCGGTATACACAATAAGAACTTAATATACACATTCTGTGAAAATTTGATAAAAATCAGCCCATTAATAATGGCTCTGGACCGTGTACAAACTTTCTTAGTCAATTTCAAATGTGACGTCATATGACGTCATAGACTTCTGAAAATCATTGAAATCGAAATTTCAGAATCTGAAACATGCGGCATTAAATTTTCATTGCCCTTCAAAAATTTCAATATATAGAAATAATCTTGTTAATATTAGAAATTCATTATCATATAATGACGTCACGTGACGTCATATGACATTTATTTTCACAAAATATTTAAGACTCCCAGAGACCTATATACTGACCCAATATCATCTTTCTATCTCAAATAGGACCGATTTTATAAGAATTTGAAAATTTACGACCTTCGTTCGAATCTTGGAATCGCTATTGAACCTTGGACTTTTCGAATTTTGAGAAAGGGACACCGAGATGCACAACTAGAACTTAATATACACATTCTGTGAAAATTTGATGAAAATCGGTTCATTAATAATGGCTCTGGACCGCGTACAAACTTTTGTAGCTTATTTCAAGTGTGACGTCATATGACGTCATAGAGATATGAAAATCATAGAAATCAAAATAAGATTTCTTGGAGAATATGACATCAAAATTTCATTGTCCTTGGACCATATTAACATATATAATTATGTGTTTAAAAATTAGAAATTTGATGACGTCATATGACGTCACAAGACGTCCATTTTCACAAAATATTTAAATCTATCGGAGATCTATATACTGACAAAATATCAACCTTCTGTCTCATTTAGGGACGATTTTATGAGCATTTATCAATTTGACGTCCTTGGTTTGAATCTTGCATTCGCCATAGAACCTTGTGCTTTTCGAATTTTGAAAAACGGACAACGAGATGCACAACTAGAACTTAATATACACATTCTGTGAAAATTTTGAAAAAAATCGGTTCATTAATTATCGCTCTGGACCGCGTACAAACTTTTGTAGCAAATTGCAAAGTGTGACGTCATATGACGTCATAGGCATTTGAAAATTATAGAATTTTTCAATTACGCATATGAATAATATGCCATCGAAATTTCATTCTCCTAGGACGATTGCAACATATGAAAATCCGTGAGGAAGAAAAGAATAATAATAATAATAATAACTAGATGTCATTCGTCTAAACGAATGATAGGACTTTCTGTAACCTGTGTTAATGCAAAAAGCAAGAGATAGAAGTTTCATGTAATGTATCACCTCTGGTAGTATTTCATGTCCATGGTGATTAATTGACATTATATTATAAATAAGCGTTTAGTTACGAAGAAAAAAAAGAAAGTAGCAGTAGTAGTAGAATGCTTATGACGTCATATGACGTCACGACTCAAAATATATTAAGAAATTCTGCATAACTGCAAACTGTGTAAGTTTCAACTTTCTATCTCATCCCGAAGTTCGTTAGCCCTAAAATGAAATTTTTGGTCCTATGTTCGAATCTTACTTCAGCCACAATACTTCGGTTTTTCGGAATTAAGGTTAGCTGACAAAATATTCACACCTTAGTTTCAAGATGTTCCATCTGTAAAAATTTGAAGAAAATCTGATCATAAATGGCGGCTCTAGAGCGCGAACACCATTTTCACTATTTTTAGCTCTGACGTCACGTGACGTCATAGGTGTTGAAAATGCTGTTCCTTAAAAGCGCATACTTTACTGCAATAACTCTAAAATCTTCATTATTCTGAACAATTGGCATCATGTCGAAATCATTGCCCCAAATTAAAAATAAGTGGTATGCTTATGACGTCCTCTGACGTCACGATTCAAAATATTTGTAGAAATGCTGCAGAACTGCAAACTGTGCAAGTTTCAACTTTCTATCTCATCCTGAAGCTCTTCAATCCTAAAATGAAATTTTTGGTCCTATGTTCGAATATTACTTCAGCCACAGAACTTCGGTTTTTCGGAATTACGGTAAGCTAGCAGGATATGTACACCTTAGTTTCAAGTTGTACCATCTGTGAAAATTACAAGAAATCCGACCATAAATGGCGGCAGTAGAGCGCGAAAACCATTGTTCAATATTTTTAGCTCTGACGTCACATGACGTCATAGGGTGCTGAAGATGCTTTTGTTCAAAAGAGCATACTTTACAGTCATAACTCTAAAATCTTCATTATTCTTAACAACTGGCATCATGTCGAAATCATTGCCCTAAAATGAAAATTAAGAAGTATGCTTATGACGTCATATGACGTCACGACTCAAAATATGTATAGAAATTCTGCAGAACTGCAAACTGTGTAAGTTTCAACTTTCTATCTCATCCTGAAGCTCTTTTATCCTAAAATGAAATTTTCGGTCCTATGTTCGAATCTTATTTCAGCCACAGAACTTCGGTCTTTCGGAAATTCGGTTAGCTGACAGGATATGCACACCTTAGTTTCAAGATGTACCATCTGCGAAAATCTGAAGAAAATCCGTCCATAAATGGCGGCTGTAGAGCGTGAACACCATTTTTCACTATTTTTAGCTCTGACGTCATATGACGACATAGGGTGCTGACGATGCTCTTGTTCAAAAGCGCATACTTTACTGTCATAACTTCTGAAATTTTCATTATTCTGAACAACTGGCATCATGTCGAAATCATTGCCCTAAAATAAAAATTAAGAAGTATGCTTATGACGTCATATGACGTCATATGACGTCACGACTCAAAATATGTATAGAAATTCTGCAGAACTGCAAACTGTGTAAGTTTCAACTTTCTATCTCGTCCTGAAGCTCTTTAATCCTAAAATGAAATTTTCTGTCCTATGTTCGAATCTTATTTCAGCCACAGAACTTCGGTCTTTCGGAATTTCGGTTAGCTGACAGGATATGCACACATTAGTTTCAAGATGTACGATCTGTGAAAATTTGAAGAAAATCCGACCATAAATGACGGCTGTAGAGCGCAAACACCATTTTTCACTATTTTTAGCTGTGACGTCATGTGACGGCATAGGCTGCTGACAATCATTGAAATCAAAATATCCTCACGTGACTCATAACCCATAAAAATTTCATGGTCCTAGACTATTGCAACATAGTTCTATATGAAAAACGGACAACGACATGCACAACTAGAACTTAATATACACATTCTGTGAAAATTTGATTTGATAAGCGTTTAGTTAGGAAGAAGAAAAGAATAATAATAATAAAAAAATGACGTCACGTGACGTCATATGACGTTTATTTTCACATAATTATTAGACACCCAGAGACCTACTAACTGACAAAATTTCAACTTTCTATCTCAAATAGGACAGTTTTTATAAGCATTTAAATATTTACGTCATTGGTTCGAATCTTGGATCCGCCATAGATGCTTGGACTTTTCGAATTTTGAAAAACGGACACCGGTATACACAATAAGAACGTAATATACACATTCTGTGAAAATTTGATAAAAATCGGCCCATTAATAATGGCTCTGGACCGTGTACAAACTTTCGTAGTCAACTTCAAATGTGACGTCATATGACGTCATAGGATTCTGAAAATCATTGAAATCGAAATTTCAGCGTCTGAATCTTTTGTCATTAAATTTTCATTGCCCTTCGACAATTTCAACATATAGAAATACTCTTATTAATATTAGAAATACATTATCATATAATGACGTCAAGTGACGTCATGTGACGTTTATTTTCACAAAATGTTTAAGACTTCCAGAGACCTATATACTGACCAAATATCACTTTTCTATCTCAAATAAATCCGATTTTATAAGCATTTAAAAATTTACGACCTTGGTTCGAATCTTGAATTCGCTATAGAACCATGGACTTTCCGAATTTTGAAAAACGGACAACGACATGCACAACTAGAACTTAATATACACATTCTGTGAAAATTTGATTATTATCGGTTCATAAACAATGGCTGTAGACCGCGTACAAACTTTTGTTGCATATTTCAAGTGTGACGTCATATGACGTCATAGGCATATGAAAATCATAGAAATCAAAATTTCCGCCTTTGAAGCATGTGTCATTAAATTTTCATTGCCCTTCGACAATTTCAACATATAGAAATATTCTTGTTAATATTGGAAATACATTATCATATAATGACGTCACGTGACGTCATATGACATTTATTTTCACAAAATATTTAAAACTTCTAGAGACCTATATACTGACTAAATATCAACTTTCTATCTTAAATAGGACAGATTTTATAAGCATTTTAAAATTTACGACCTTGGTTCGAATCTTGGATTCGCTATAGAACCATGGACTTTTCGAATTTGGAAAAACGGACACAGGGATGCACAACTACAGCCTAACATACACATTCTGTGAAATATTGATGAAAATCGGTCCAGAAATAATGGCTGTAGACCGCGTACAAACTTTTTCACCTGACGTCAAATCTGACGTCATATGACGTCGTATGAATATAAAATTCATTGCATCCGAAAGCTCATGGTTTGAAATATATGCCATAAAATTTTTTTGTTCTGAGTAAAAAAAAAAAAAGAAGAAGAAGAAAAAAAAGTACAAACCCAATATGACTTTCTGCCTGTAGGCAGAAAGTCCTAATAAAAACTAGATGTCATTCGTCTAAACGAATGATAGGACTTTCTGCAACATGTGTTAATGCAAAAAGCAGGAGATAGAAGTTTCATGTAATGACTCACCTCTGGTAGTATTTAATGTTCATGCTGAACAATTGACATTATATTCCGCGAAAAATAAGCGTTTAGTAACGAAGAAAGAAAAAATAAGTAGCAGTAGTAGTATGCTTATGAAGTCATATGACGTCACGACTCAAAATATATGTAGAAATTATGCAGAACTGCAAACTGTATAAGTTTCAACTTTCTATCTCATCCCGAAGTTCTTTAACCCTAAAATGAAATCTTTGGTCCTATGTTCGATTCTTACTTCAGCCACAATGCTTCGGTTTTTCGGAATTAAGGTTAGCTGACTAAATATTCACACCTTAGTTTCAAGATGTACCATCTGTAAAAATTTGAAGAAAATCTGATCATAAATGGCAGCTGTAGAGCGCGAACACCATTTTTCACTATTTGTAGCTCTGACGTCACGTGGCTCATAGGGTGCTGAAAATGCTGTTGCTCAAAAGCGCATACTTTACTGCAATAACTCTGAAATTTTCATTATTCTGAACAACTGGCATCATGTCGAAATCAAGCCCCAAATTAAAATTAAGTGATATGCTTATGACGTCCTTGGACGTCAAAATTCAAAATATTTGTAGAAATGCTGCAGAACGGCAAACTGTGTAAGTTTCAACTTTCTATCTCATTCTGAAGCTCTTTAATCCTTAAATGAAATTTTTGGTCCTATGTTCGAATCTTACTTCAGCCACAGAACTTCGGTTTTTCGGAATTTCGGTGAGCTGGCAGGATAGGTACACCTTAGTTTCAAGGTGTACCATCTGTGAAAATTTGAAGAAAATCCGACCATAAATGGCGGCTGTAGAGCGCGAACACCATTTTTCACTATTTTTAGCTCTGACGTCATGTGACGTCATAGGGTACTGACAATCATTGAAATCAAAATTTCCTCACGTGCCTAATAACCCATAAAAATTTCATCGTCCTAGGACTATTGCAACATATTAAAATAAGCGTTTAGTTAGGAAGAAGAAAAGAATAATAATAATAATAATAAAATGACGTCACGTGACGTCATATGACGTTTATTTTCACATAATTGTTAAGACACCCAGAGACCTACTAACTGACAAAATTTCAACTTTCTATCTCAAATAGGACAGTTTTAATAAGCATTTAAAAATTGACGTCCTTGGTTCGAATCTTGGATCCGCCATAGATGCTTGGACTTTTCGAATTTTGAAAAACGGACACCGGTATACACAATAAGAACATAATATACACATTCTGCGAAAGTTTGATGAAAATCGGCCTATTAATAATGGCTCTGGACCGTGTACAAACTTTTGTAGTCAATTTCAAATATGACGTCATTTAACGTCATAGGCTTCTGAAAATCATTGAATTCGAAATTTCAGCATCTGAATCATTTGTCATTTAATTTTCATTGTCCTTCGATAATTTCAATATATAGAAATACTCTTGTTAATATTAGAAATACATTATCATATAATGACGTCACGTGACGTCATATGACGTTTATTTTCAAAAAATGTTTAAAACTCCCAGAGACCTATATACTGACCAAATATCTCTTTTCTATCTCAAATAGAACTGATTTTATAAGCATTTAAAAATTTACGACCATGGTTCGCATCTTGAATTCGCTATAGAACCTTGGACTTTTCGAATTTTGAAAAACGGACACCGGTATACACAATAAGAACTTAATATACACATTCTGTGAAAATTTGATGAAAATCGGCCCATTAATAATGGCTCTGGACCGTGTACAAACTTTCTTAGTCAATTTCAAATGTGACGTCATATGACGTTATAGGCTTCTGAAAATCATTGAAATCGAAATTTCAGCATCTGAAGCATGCGGCATTAAATTTTAATTGCCCTTCAAATATTTCAACATATAGAAATAATCTTGTTAGAATTAAAGATTCATTATCATATAATGACGTCACGTGACGTCATATGACATTTATTTTCACAAAATGTTTAAGACTCCCAGAGACCTATATACTGACCCAATATCATCTTTCTATCTCAAATAGGACCGATTTTATAAGAATTTGAAAATTTACGACCTTGGTTCGAATCTTGGAATCGCTATAGAACCTTGGAATTTTCGAATTTTGAAAAACGGACACCTAGATGCACAACTAGAACTTAATATACACATTCTGTGAAAATTTGATGAAAATCGGTTCATTAATAATGGCTGAGGACCGCGTACACCCCTTGTAGCTTATTTTAAGTGTGACGTCATATGACGTCATAGAGATATGAAAATCATAGAAATCAAAATAACATCTTTTGTAGAATATGACATCAAAATTTCATTGTCCTTGGACCATAGTAACATATAAAATTATGTGTTTAAAAATTAGGAATTTGATGACGTCATATGACGTCACAAGACGTCCATTTTCACAAAATATTTAAATCTATCGGAGATCTATATATTGACAAAATATCAACCTTCTGTCTCATTTAGGGACGATTTTATGAGCATTTATCAATTTGACGTCCTTGGTTTGAATCTTGCATTCGCCATAGAACCTTGTGCTTTTCGAATTTTGAAAAACGGACATCGAGATGCACAACTAGAACTTAATATACATATTCTGTGAAAATTTGATAAAAATCGGTTTATTTATTATCGCTCTGGACCGCGTACAAACTTTTGTAGCAATTGCCAAGTGTGACGTCATAATGACGTCATAGGCATTTGATAATTATAGAATTTTTTAATTACGCATATGAATAATATGCCATCGAAATTTCATTTCCTAGGACGATTGCAAAAAAAACTAGATTTCGTTTGCACGGCAAACGATAGGACTTTCTGCAAACAGATAAAAAATCAATCAAACTGAAAATTATTGATACGGAATACGCAGGAAATATTAGGTTTCTAGAGTGTAACCTATACATTCTTTGAAAAACCTAAAAGAATTCACAAATTCATAATGCCTGCAGAGCGCTTACAAACTTTTTGATCTGACATCTATTCTGATGCCATATGCATAAGAATATTATTGCATATGAAAATTCAGCATATTTAACATATGCCATAATTGTTTTGTAATTCTGGACCATTGGATCACATTGAATTTATTGCACCAGAAATGAAAACATATTATAATCCCATTACGTCAAATAACGTCTGGCCTATGGAAATCTAAAGAAAACGTTTTGAATAACAACATGTGTGAATTTTAGCTTTTTACCTCATATGGTCTCTGAAATACTAAACTAATTTCGAGGTCATATTTTGAAAAGGAAAGTAAGGATGCAAAGAAAGCCTAACTTAAACCTTCTGTGAAATGTACTAGAAAATCGATTCAAAAATAAATTCTGCAGAGCGTGTACAAACGTTTTAACGACGTCAAATATTGCATCATATGACGTCCTATGAATTTGAAAATCATTGCATTCGAAAATATTTGCCATACAATTTTCATTGATCTTGGCCTTTGCCAATTACATTTTCCGAAAATGTTAAAAATTATGTAAAAGTGAAAGTAGTGTATTTTCCGAAAAAGCTTAATTTACAGTGTAGCAATACCACGTGACCGTGACGTCGCTAAAGGTATTAAAACCAAGACGAATTATCAACTTTTTTAAATTCATTTAGACCTTCAGACGTCATATGACGTCAAATGGCACTCGTCTTCACAAAATAGAAAGTGATCTTAGAGACTAATATTCAATCCAAATATCAGCTTTCTAACTCACTTGGAAGCGATTTTATACGTATTTGAAATTTGACGTCAATGGTTCGAATCTTGGATTCGTCAAAGAACCATTACCTTTTCAAATCTGGAAAACTGACACAACGATACACAACTAGAGCGTAACATATAAATTCTGTGAAAATTTGAAGAAAATCGGTCAAGAAATAATGGCTGTAGACCGTGTAAAATCGTTTTGTCCTGACGTCAAACCTTATGTTACATGACGCCAAATGAATATGAAATATATGCTTTCAAAAGGACATGATTTGATGTATATGCCATTAAATTTCCATGGTCCTGGAAACTTTACAACATACTAAAATTAACGCATAGATATCAGAAATTCTTTTTGACATTATGACGTCATATAACGTCAAATGACAATTATCTTCACAGAATGTAAAGCCCACAAGGAGACTTATAAACTGTCCAAATATCAGCTTTTTGACTCATCTGGAAGTGATTTTATACGTTTTTTAAATTTGACGTCAATGGTTCGAATCCTGGATTCGCCATAAAACATTTGCATTTTCGAATTTTGAAAAACGGACACTGGAATGCACAATTAGCGTGTAACATAAACATTCTGTGAAATTTTGATGAAAATCGACCAAGAAATAATGGCTGTAGACCGCGTACAAACATGTTTAGACGACGTCAAGTTTGACGTCAAAACACGTCATAGTCAAATGAAAATTATTGAAATGCAAAATGTTTTATCTGAAGCATAAGCTATTAAACTTTCAAGGTGCTCGAACGTTTTCAACATATAAAAATTAACACGTAAAATTTAGAAATTACATTTCACCTCATGACGTCAAATGACATCATACGACATTCATCTTCTGGGAATATAAAGAAAGACTAGAGACTTATATTCTGTCCAAATATCATCTTTATAGCTCATCAGTAACCGATTTTATACGCATTTGAAATTTGACGTCAAGTGTTCGAATCCTGGATTCGCCAAAAACCTTTGCCTTTTCGAATTTTGAAAAACGGACACTGGGATGCACAACTAGCGTGTAACATAAACATTCTGTGAAATTTTTATGAAAATCGACCAAGAAATAATGGCTGTAGACCGCGTACAAACATGTTTAGACGACGACAAGTTTGACGTCAAAACACGTCATAGTCAAATGAAAATTATTGAAATGCAAAATGTTCTATCTGAAGCATATGCTATTAAACTTTCAAGGTGCTCGAACGTTTTCAACATATAAAAATTAACACGTAAAATTTAGAAATTACATTTCACCTCATGACGTCAAATGACGTCATACGACATTCATCTTCTGGGAATATAAAGAACGACTAGAGACTTATATTCTGTCTAAATATCATCTTTCTAGCTCATCAGTAACCGATTTTATACGCATTTGAAATTTGACGTCAAGTGTTCGAATCCTGGATTCGCCATAAAACCTTTGCATTATGATTAAGTGGTTATGGTTACTACATGTATTATAAGTAAGAAAGGAAACTTGAAATCAAAACATCTGTTGAAAAGTTGAGTTAGTACCTAACACTAAAACCCAAAATATGAAAATAAATAAACGAAGTGTCCACATCTTGTGCATGTGTTTAGAATTTAGGCTTTATATATTGCAATATATCGAAATTTAAGGTTCGAATATTGCAAAATCATCATGTTTATTTTTCATCTCGTTCGTTTTACTCAGAAATACTCTCAACAAAATTAATGGTTTAACATTTCTTTCAAGCCGGTAAACATCGCCTAAAGAATACAACATGTAACAATGTCCTTGCAAAATTACAAATTGAGTTTAGTGCCAAACTATTGTAAGGGATTTTTATTAATTTGAAGTAACACTATTTTTGCACCAAACCATGAAACACTACAGGTTGAGGTTCTCTATACATGCATTCAAAGCTAGAGTAGATTGGCCGGATATTGTCATGTCCGGGTGCAGGATTGCTCTGCAAAACAAAGGTAGAGTTATAAAGTGCAGACTGATCACTACCTGGGAAGATATATATCCAGATTGGACCTTCCCAGCCATTTCCTTAGATACAATAATACCCTGTATAGCTTGCTGGGTGATCAGAGTTATGCCGATTTGCTTCACATCAACGTAAAGTAAAACATTATTATAATCTTCTCAAGCATGCAAACATGTTGCAAGTAATACAATGACGAACATGCAATTTATGTAAACGTAGCTGTTCGGGAGTTATTTGAAATTGATGAAATCACCTGCTGCATGGTGTGCAAGGCGTATTTTGCATTCAAGTATTATAGTAATGTATATTTCTACAGCGTGTAAAAAGCATACCTAAGTAAGAATTAGTTTGTATATGTCTTTCAACTGCCATTTTATGACATAACAATACATTAAGTGTTATAGATCTGTTAAAATTATGCCCACATTGAAAAAGTCATTATTAAAAAATATGTCAATATACGCATAGTGTCTCGATAGAATATTTACCGTTATTGAGGTATTTAAGGCCGAAGAAAAAGCCGATAATTGATATGTAACCTTGACCTTTGGGATTTTCCGGGAACGGAAGTGACATGGCTCCACAGAATCTAATACTGCATCTTTAGACAAATTTCAAGCAAATCATACAAAAAATAAAGCCTACAGAGCTTAAAAACCGTTAAGTTTTAATACGAAAGTTTTAATAGCATAATGACGCCATGTGACGTCATATGGCGTTCATATTTTCAGAATGTAAAGAAGACATAGAGACTAATATTCATTCTAAATATCAGCTTTCTAGTTTTTCTGGAAGCAATTTTATACGCATTTGAAATTTGACGTCATTAGTTCGAATCTTGGATTCGCCATAAAACATTTGCCTTTTCGAATTTGGAAAAAATGGACAACGGAATGCACAACTAGAGCCTAACATACACATTCTGTAAAATTTTGATGAAAATCGGTCCAGAAATAATGGCTGTAGACCGCGTACAAACTTTTCACCTGACGTCAAATCTGACGTTATATGACGTCGTATGAATATAAAATTCATTGTATCCGAAAGCTCATGGTTTGAAAAATATGCCATAAAATTTCATTGTTCTGAGTCAATGGCAACACCTCGAAATTAACACAAATATAAGAGGAAGAAAAAAAGAAGACGAAAAAAAAACAGTACAAACCCAATATGACTTTCTGCCTGTAGGCAGAAAGTCCTAATAATAACTAGATGTCATTCGTCTAAACGAATGATAGGACTTTCTGTAACCTGTGTTAATGCAAAAAGCAGGAGATAGAAGTTTCATGTAATGTATCACCTCTGTAGGATTTCATGTTCATGGTGATTAATTGACATTATATTATAAATAAGCGTTTAGTTACGAAGAAAAAAAAGAAAGTAGCACTAGTAGTAGTATGCTTATGACGTCATATGACGTCACGACTCAAAATATATTAAGAAATTCTGCAGAACTGCAAACTGTGTAAGTTTCAACTTTCTATCTCATCCCGAAGTTCTTTAGCCCTAAAATGAAATTTTTGGTCCTATGTTCGAATCTTACTTCAGCCACAATACTTCGGTTTTTCGGAATTAAGGTTAGCTGACAAAATATTCACACCTTAGTTTCAAGATGTACCATCTGTAAAAATTTGAAGAAAATCTCATCATAAATGGCGGCTGTAGAGCGCGAACACCATTTTTCACTATTTTTAGCTCTGACGTCACGTGACGTCATAGGGTGTTAAAAATGCTGTTGCTTAAAAGCGCATACTTTACTGCAATAACTCTGAAATTTTCATTATTCTGAACAATTGTCATCATGTCGAAATCATTGCCCCAAATTAAAAATAAGTGGTATGCTTATGACGTCCTCTGACGTCACGATTCAAAATATTTGTAGAAATAATGCAGAACTGCAAACTGTGCAAGTTTCAACTTTCTATCTCATCCTGAAGCTCTTCAATCCTAAAATGAAATTTTTGGTCCTATGTTCGAATCTTACTTCAGCCACAGAACTTCGGTTTTTCGGAATTTCGGTAAGCTGGCAGGATATGTACACCTTAGTTTCAAGTTGTACCATCTGTGAAAATTACAAGAAAAATCCGACCATAAATGGTGGCAGTAGAGCGCGAACACCATTGTTCAATATTTTTAGCTCTGACGTCACATGACGTCATAGGGTGCTGAAGATGCTTTTGTTCAAAAACGCATACTTTAAGTCATAACTCAAAACATGTCGAAATCATTGCCCTAAAATGAAAATTAAGAAGTATGCTTATGACGTCATATGACGTCATTTGACGTCAAGACTCAATATATGTATAGAAATTCTGCAGAACTGCAAACTGTGTAAGTTTCAACTTTCTATCTCATCCTGAAGCTATTTTATCCTAAAATGAAATTTTCAGTCCTATGTTCGAATCTTATTTCAGCCACAGAACTTCGGTCTTTCGGAATTTCGGTTAGCTGACAGGATATGCACACCTTTGATTCAAGATGTACCATCTGTGAAAATATGAAGAAAATCCGACCATAAATGACGGCTGTAGAGCGCGAAAACCATTTTTCACTATTTTTAGCTGTGACGTCATGTGACGTCATAGGGTGCTGAAGATGCTTTTGTTCAAAAGCGCATTCTTTACTGTAATAACTCTGAAATTTTCATTATTCTGAACAACTGGCATCATATCGAAATCATTGCACTAAAATGAAAATAAGAAGTATGCCTATGACGTCACATGACGTTATATGACGTCACGACTGAAAATATATGTAGAAATACTGCAGAACTGCAAACTGTGTAAGTTTCAACTTTCTATCTCATCCTGAAGCTCTTTAATCCTAAAATGAAATTTCGGTCCTATGTTCGAATCTTATTTCAGCCACAGAACTTCGGTCTATCGGAAATTCGGTTAGCTGGCAGGATATGCACACCTTTGATTCAAGATGTACCATCTGTGAAAATATGAAGAAAATCCGACCATAAATGACGGCTGTAGAGCGCGAACACCATTTTACACTATTTTTAGCTGTGACGTCATGTGACGTCATAGGGTGCAGAAGATGCTTTTGTTCAAAGGCGCATACTTTACTGTCATAACTCTGAAATTTTCATTATTCTGAACAACTGGCATCATGTCGAAATCATTCCCCTTAAATGAAAATTAAGAAGGATGCCTATGATGTCACATGACGTCATATGACGTCACGTATCAAAATTTATTTAGAAATTCTGCAGAACTGCAAACTGTGTAAGTTTCAACTTTCTATCTCATCGTGAAGCTCTTTAATCCTAAAATGAAATTTTCGGTCCTATGTTCGAATCTTATTTCAGCCACAGAACTTCGGTCTTTCGGAATTTCAGTTAGCTGACAGGAAATGCACACCTTTGATTCAAGATGTACCATCTGTGAAAATTTGAAGAAAATCCGACCATAAATGACGGCTGTAGAGCGCGAACACCATTTTTTCACTATTTTTAGCTGTGACGTCATGTGACGTCATAGTGTGCTGAAGATGCTTTTGTTCAAAAGCGCATAAAAAAAAAAAAAGTATGCTTATGACGTCACATGACGTCATATGACGTCATGACTCAAAATATTTGTAGAAATTCTGCAGAACTGCAAACTGTGTAAGTTTCAACTTTCTATCTCATCCTGAAGCTCTTTTATCCTAAAATGAAATTTTCGGTCCTATGTTCGAATCTTATTTCAGCCACAGAACTTCGGTCTTTCGGAATTTCGGTTAGCTGACAGGATATGCACACCTTTGATTCAAGATGTACCATCTGTGAAAATTTGAAGAAAATCCGACCATAAATGACGGCTGTAGAGCGCGAACACCATTTTTCACTATTTTTAGCTGTGACGTCATGTGACGTCATAGGGTGCTGAAAATCATTGAAATCAAAATTTCCTCACGTGACTAATAAGCCATAAAAATTTCATCGTCCTAGGACTATTGCAACATATAAAAATAAGCGTTTAGTTAGGAAGAAGAAAAGAATAATAATAATAATAATAATAATAACTAGATGTCATTCGTGAAAACGAATGATAGGACTTTCTGCAAGCTGTGTTAATGCAAAAAGCAGGAGATAGAAGTTTCATGTAATGTCTCACCTCTGGTAGTATTTCATGTTCATGCTGAACAATTGACATTATATTCCGAAATTAGTGCAAATGATAAGAACTAAGTATTAGTCTGTGACGTCACATGACGTCATATGATATCATAACTCTAAACATATGTAGAAATTCTGCAGAACTGCAAACTGTTTAAGTTTCAACTTTCTATCTCATCCTGAAGCTCTCTAATCCTAAAATGAAATTTTCGGTCCTATGTTCGAATCTTATTTCAGCCACAGAACTTCGGTCTTTCGGAATTTCGATTAGCTGACAGGATATGCACACCTAACTTTCAAGATGTACCATCTGTGAAAATTTGAAGAAAATCCGACCATAAATAGCGGCTGTAGAGCGTGAACACCATTTTTCACTATATTTAGCTCTGACGTCACATGACGTCATAGTGTGCTAAAGATGCTTTTGTTTTTTACTGTCATAACTCTGAAATTTTCGTTATTCTGAACAACTGGCATCATGTCAAAATCATTGCCCAAAAATGAAAATTAAGAAGTATGCTTATGACGTCACAAGACGTCATATGACGTCAAGACTCAAGATATATTTAGAAATTCTGCAGAACTGTAAACTGTGTAAGTTTCAACTTTCTATCTGATCCTGAAGCTCTTTAATCCTAAAATGAAATTATCGGTCCTATGTTCGAATCTTATTTCAGCCACAGAACTTCGGTCTTTGGGAATTTCGGTTAGTTGACAGGATATGCACACCTGAGTTTCAAAATGTACCATCTGTGAAAATTTGAAGAAAATCCGACCATAAATGACGGCTGTAGAGCGTAAACACCATTTTTCACTATTTTTGCTGTGACGTCATGTGACGTCATAGGGG
>CM037790.1:26972593-27022593 GCA_021229015.1 Solen grandis | reverse complement strand
TGTCCGGCGTCCGTGCCTGCGTCCACAATTGCTTCAAACAACATCTCCTCCTAAACGGCTTGGCCAATTTGAAAAATATTTTGCAGGAATGTTCCTTGGATGAAGCTCTACTAAAGTTGTATAAATGGTTCTGGTCCATTGCATAATTAGGTCACAGGAGCTAAAAATAGATTTTAAAAATGAAAATTTAAAAAATCTTCTCTAAAACCACAAAGCCTAGCCTTTTGATTTTTGGTATGTAGCATGATCTTATGACTCTCTACCAAGATTGTACAAATTATGACCCTGGGGTCAAAATTGGCCCCGCCCCAGGGGTCACTTGATTTCACATAGGCTAATATAGGAAAAACTTGAAAAAATCTTCTTCTCCGAAACCACAAGGCCTAGCCTTTTGATTTTTGGTATGTAGCATGATCTTATGACTCTCTACCAAGATTGTACAAATTATGACCCTGGGGTCAAAATTGGCCCCACCCCAGGGGTCACTTGATTTACATAGGCTAATATAGAAAAACTTGAAAAATTACCACAAGGCTAGTTATTTTTGGTATGTAGCATGATCTTAGGACTCTCTACCAAGATTGTTCAAATTATGACCTTGGCGTCAAAATTGACCCTGCCCCAGGGGTCACTTGATTTAACATAGGCTAATATAGAAAAAACTTGAAAAATCTTCTTCTCAGAAACCACAAGGCCTGGGGTTTAGATATTTGGTGTGCAGCATTATCTAGTAGATCACAACCAAGTTTGTTTAAATCATGGCCCTGGGATCAAATTTGGCCCCACCAAGGGGTCACCTGATTTTACATAGGCTAATATTGAAAAAACTTGAAAAATCTTCTTCTCTGAAACCACAAGGCCTAGCCTTTTGATTTTTAATATGTAGCATGATCTTATGACTCTCTACCAAGATTGTTCAAATTATGACCCTGGGGTCAAAATTGGCCCCGCCCCCGGGGTCACTTGATTTAACATAGGCTAATATAGAAAAAAAAAAAAAATCTTCTTCTCAGACACCACAAAGCATAGAGTTTAGATATATGGTGTGTAGCATTTCTAGTCGCTTCTTACCAAGTTTGTTCAAATCATGACGCTGGGGTCAAAATTGGCCCCCGACTTATATTGGAAAAAAAACTAGAAAAATCTTCAAGGTCTGGGGCCGTATTCATAAAGCTCCTTAGGAAAAAAAAATCCCTGAGTTTCTAAAATTTGCCTTAAAATCACAGATTTCCCTTAGATATTAAGGATTTCCTTTAGTCTTATATATAAAACACCTTAGGAGATTTATTCCAGTTAAGGAATTTTTTTCCTTAAAAACTAAGGAGCTTTATGAATACGGCCCCTGGAGTTTATATATTTGGTATGTAACATGGGCTAATAGACCTCTACCAAGTAGAGTGTGGTAGTGTGTAGCATTGTCTAGTCGATTCTTACCAACTTTGTTCAAATCATGACCCTGGGGTCAAAATTGGCTCTGCCCCAGGGGTCACTTGATTTTACATAGCCTAATGATACCAGGTGAGCGATCCAGGGCCATCATGGCCCTCTTGTTTTTAAAAAGGGGGAGATAAATGAGGTCAAAATGGACCTAAGACCCATTAAGGACCCTCTATGAGAATGTAGCCTTTGTGATAGTAAGCATGTGAAGTTGAATGACAGAGGGTTTTATAATTTTGAAATGCCAAAGGTTAAATAGTTTTCCATTGTATTTTTTGCTTAAAAAGGGGAGATTAATTTGGTCAAAATGGACCTTTGAATTATGGCCCTTGATGTGAAAGTAGTCCATGTGATAGTGAACAAGTATGTGAAGTTTGATGACTGAAGGTTATGGCAAAGGTTAAAAGTTTTTCACAGTGACAATGCCAAAGTTGACACTGACAACGACACCAGAGTGGTGAATATATCTCAATTTTTTTCCTATTAAAAACTGAAACTTGTCACCATATAACCTGTCAGTTTGCCCCACAGATTTCCATTGTTTGAAATTTTAAAAACTTAAAATTGGTGCTAATACCTTTAATAAAATAACCTAAAAATATGTCCTATTGAAAATCTCAAAAACCCTAGAAATATGTTAAGTAGGTAGTATGTTTTGCCAAATTACATACTGCACGACTCTAAATTGCCACCTCTTTGAATAATATAATATACACAGGAGCATCTGCAGCAACTTTTACAAACCAAGTCTCATTTCAGGTCAAACCCAAAAGGCCAACTTCAATACGGATGTAAAGGTTGCCAGGTTGTTCCCTGTTGAGGATGTAAAAAAAAAAAAAAAAATTTCCCATCAACATAATGGGCCCCATGGTCCAGTGGTAACATACTCAACTGCAGATCTGAAGGTTGTGGACTTGAATCCTGCTGGTGGCAAGGATTTTTCATGACCTTCCCAGGCACAAAGTACTGGTCCAACTTAGGGGATTTTGCCCAAGTTGTAAGAACTTGTTACCCTGCCCATCTGTGGAAATACATAAGTTCAGACTAATGTAAAAGAAATAATTGAATTCAACTCCATCATAAGCCCAATATTTTGAATTTGGATAAATAAAAAGTTACAAACAAAAGGATTATTTGTTGGTCATAGTTTATTTCCATTTTGTACAACTAATTTTGTATTTTACAGCGATAAAATGAGCTAAAAGTTGTGTGCCTTTTTTTATACTCTCACCTACTATATGTATATACATAAGGACATGGAAGATAAAAATGCCCGTGCATTAAAGCACATTATGTTCACAATTACCCCAGTATATTTACAATGCCAGGCATATTTTCAAACTCTTCCAGCTATGAAGCGGAACGAGGATATGATGTACCGGTAATTTTGTTTAAAAAGTTTAAGTATCAACTAAATCATAAAATATCTGATCAGTAGAAACCATTCTCCACTAAGTTGATTTACATGCATATCAACTCAAGTGCAGGATGCAATTACAATAAAATCAAGACACTCTTACACTCACATATTTGTATAGAACTCAACACTGATTACTGAAAGAGGCAACACTCATACCTGAATAATCCAGAATTCAATTTTAAAAAAAAACTATCCAATGGCACACCCCATCACCTTTACAATTTCTCAACTATTATAGAATTATTGAGTTTTATTTGCAAAATGTGATTTTTTAATCAACAATTGGGTCAATTCCAAGAATTGTATCAAAAAAAAAAAAATCAACCTAATAAAAGGTTCCCTATGTTGGAAAACTGGTTTTCATCTATGTCAATGCTTCTATAAATCAAATATACACTGACTAATCATTCATCAGAATTTTATAAATGGAATTTACTGACATTCAGAATGGCACTGTATTAAATCAGATATCTACAATGAAATCAATTACCCAACTTTTACCCAATGTTAACTAATGTTTTGTTATGAAAAAGATGATGATGATGATGATGATGATGATGAAGGGTCTACATATTACATTACAAAAGGACAGAAAATATATTTAGTCGTCGGAAGAATATATCAATTTGTGTAAACTATAGAGTTGATGATCAAGTGCTTTTGTACGATTCTCAATGCAATGAACAACGACAACAACAATGATGATGATGATGATGATGATGTGGAGAATGAAAGAAGTATTTGGTCAGTCTTTGAAGTCGGTCTTTAAATATTGTGTAAATGCAGACAGTCCAAAATCATTATCATAATGTGGCCATAGACTTTACATTAACGGGGTAGATTATAATGTTTATCAGTCAATAAGAGTCAATAAGAATGAAAAGTGAAAAATTTGACCCTATTGTTTGAAATGGCACATGCACATATTTCTACCTTATGAAAAGGCAAAAAATCATACTACCCTTAAGGAAGTGGCCTTCTGGTTAAAATGAATATCTATATACAAATTGTCAATAGCTGATTGCATATCAAAGAAAACTTTTCAATTCATTACATTCAATACTGAAAACATCAGCCAATTTCAGAATTGATAAAACAAACTTATTATGGTATTCAATTTTAACTTAATAATGTTTAAATACATTTTTGTATTTTGTCAAACTTGCATATTTAGGAAGAGTTGAGATAAATGTAAAAATATAATTCTACTAAGAGAGTCCCAATATAACAGAAATTATGATATAATTGCAGAGTAATTTATCATGAATGTTCTAGAACCTATTTTCAACTAAAGAACCTAACCAATTTAATCAAATTTCTTTTTGACATTCTATATACAGTTTCACAGACCTTAGCAGTAGTTGAAAGAAAAAGCCTACAGAATTTTTCAACAAAATTAAGTATACATTTTTTAAACTTCTCTATTTTTAATGATTTTACAGCAATTTTCAATCATGGTATACTGTTTACTAAATCAAAACCATATATGATGGACTGTGCTTTAAAAGTTTCATGTACAAAATGTGCAATAAGTTATGTATAGCTCACCCAGTAAATTTTTCAATAAATAGCTTATATTTTAAACAAAATCAAATGCCTAAATGCATCACAATTGTTTGCTTTCGGTGCCTATTTTAACAAAATCATACAAACAAACATACCACTAAGATAATGTTTTATGTTTTTAAAATATCCACTTTAAATAAAAGTAAAAAAAAAGAAAGAGAAAAACAGAAATGAAATATTAAAATGGTTGATCAAAAATTGCAAATTGAACAATGATGAGTCATCTAAAAGTTAGGTATATCAATCACTAAGTTAAACTCTTCCTCCTCACTATCATCAAACATTGGGGCCACAGCAAGAGCCTCATCTGACAATGGCCCCTTAGTTACCCCCGCCCCTTTCACAGCCGACTTCTTTGACTTCTGACCTTTCCCACCAGCTGCCGATTTTCCATTTATCTCCCCTTGTGATAAAGACTTTGACCCACGCTTTTTCGGCGGCAGTGTCTCGTCTTTCTTCACCTTTGCACTTTTCTCTTTCTTTTCTACTTTCACATCAGTGTTAGGTTTCCCTTCCTTACTATCCTGATCACTCGGACAATCGGAAACTTCATCAGACGTCGTAGAGTTTTGAGACTGGGACTCTGCTAGAGTTTCCAGCAGCTCCTCGTGCTCTGTACAGTACGTCTTAGTGTCAAATATTTTGGTGTTGCTCTCTGCGTGGCTGGTACAGAACGAGTTTGGACACTCGACACATTTCTGGACGGCAGGCTTCCCACATTCGTCGCAATGATGCCAGGGACAGTCCCACTTTCCTGTAAACAGAGATAATCAAGTTTGATAATCAGTCTTGTAACATAGGAGCAGCTTGTATCAAGAAATTCATTCAATAAAACTCTCTTATTTTTCAACTAAGTAATGGGGAGAAAAAGATATGAGATTTCGATGTGATTTTCTTTCTTCATAGTATCATAGTGCGCTATGACTCAGTGACAAATTTTCCCAAATGTAGATCCAAAAGCTGTGGGTTCGAACCCAGTTGGGGGCAAGGATTTTTATAACCTTCTCAGTTGCAAAGTTCTGGTTCAACCAAGGAACTGTCAAGAGGGATAAGAACAAGTTTCCCAATCAACGTAAAATCAATAAGTTTACAGAAATCCGACTCAAGATATCATGGCATTACATCGTGCAAGTGACAATTACCCAGATTCTTCTACCACCCTTATTTAAAATACTGCTTCACTTTAATTTTCAAAGATGCCAATTGTTCAATTCTTAAACAAGAGGGCCAAGATGGCCCTGTGTCGCTCACATGAGTAAGATTGCTGTGTTAGGCACGATGACAAAAAATGTGGCATCTAAAGTGTTTTTCAATATTCGACTAAGTGACCTAGATTTTGATCCAACCTGAATTTGCCTCAACTGGGAATTCATGCAGTCATCATTCTTATCAAGTTTAATGAAGACTGGGACAAAAATGTAGGCCTCTAAGAAGGTTTTCAAGATTTTTCTAAAATTTGCCCTGGTGACCAACTTTTTGACCTCACGTTGCCTATTTTTGAATTCATCCAAGATTTAAACAAACATTCTCATCTGTTACATTAAAGTTAGGCTCAAACTGTGGCCTCTAGTGTGTTCCCAAGGTTTTTCTAAGATTAGACCTGGTGACCTAGTTTTTGACCCCACATGACCCAAATTTCAAATTCATCCAAGATATGAAGACAAACATCCTGACCAAATTTCAGGAAGATTGGGCCAAAACTGTTGCCTTTAGAGTGTTCACAGGGTTTTTCTAAGATTTGACCTGGTGACCAAGTTTTTAACCCCACATGACCAAATTTCGAACTCATCGGAGATATCATGTATACAAACATCCTGACCAAGTTTCATGAAGATTGGGCCAAAACTGTGGCCTCTAGAGTGTTCAAAAGCAATTGTTGACGACAGAGGACGCACAACAAACAAAAAGCGGTCACAAGTGCTCAGGTGAGCTAAAAAGTGTAAAATGTAAACCCAGTCTATCCAGTATATCAGCCGAATTGACTTGTGGAGGCAGTGGTTATCAACAACTGTAAGGGGAGGTAACAATTTTGAGGCTAGCCAATGACAAAATTATCACAAATTGTACTGAGTAATATATACAAGAAATGTTTATGATCATGTTTGACTCCCTAATGACATTGGACAAAAAACATAAAATCCCAGTAAATCAAAGTCACTGCGACCTTGACCTTTGACCTAGAGACCACAAAAATCAATTGGGTTTATCTACTGATCATGATCAATCTCCATACTAAGTTTGAGGTTCCTAGGCCCAGGCGTTCTCAAGTTATTGATCAGAAACAGCTGATCATCATTTTCAAAATCAAGCCCAGTAAATCAAGGTCACCGTGAACTTGACCTTTGACCAATTGACTCCAAAAACAATAAGTGTTCATCTACTGGTCATGACCAATCTCCATCCTAAGTTTGAAGTTCCTAGGCCCAGGCGTTCTTAAGTTATTTATCGGAAACAGTTTGGTCTACGGACCGACCGACCAACCAACATGTTCAAACCAATATGCTCCCTCTTCCTCGAAGGGGGGCATAATTATTTAACAGCAATTATGCTTTAATCCAAACTGAAAGTCTTCCATTATTTATTTAAGTTACCATTGAAAAGCCATCTTAAAATTTTGCTGAACACCTTTCCAGTCAAGGTTTTGTATAAGCTCAGTCGAAACTATCTTTTTATATTTTCTTTTCTTTTAAAACTAGAATTATCACTAAATGTGATAAATACCCCATGAAAAAAAAATCTTAATTTAACTCTAGCCCTTCCTCGCACTTACCAAATTTGAGATAGTAAAATCAAGAACAAGAGCCCGAGGGCTCTAATCCGCTCACCTGAGTAAAGATAAAATGTCCCACCATAAAGTTACAAAAGATAGGTTAAAGATCAAGGTAACAATGCTGCATGCCAAATATCAAAGCTTCCGGCCATATGATTTCAGAGAAGAAAATTTTCTAGATTTTTTTCCTTTATTAGCCTATGCTGAAGAAAGAAACCCCCTGGGCAGGGCCAATTTTGACCCCAGGGCCATTATTTGAACAAACTTGGTAGAGATCATAAGACAATGCTACATGCCAAATATCAAACCTCCCGGCCATAAGGTTCCAGAGAAGAAAATTTTTCTAGATATATTCCTATATTAGCCTATGTTAAAGAAAGTGACCCCCAGGGTGGGGCCAATTTTGACCCCACGGCCATAATTTGAACAAACTTGGTAGAGATCCACTAGACAATGCTACATGCCAAAAATATCTAAGCTCTAGGTCATATGGTTCCAGAGAAGAAGATTTTTCTTGATTTGTTCCAATATTAGCCTATGTTAAAGAAAGTGACCCCCAAGGGCGGGGCCAATTTTTACCCCAGGGCCATGATTTGAACAATCTTGGTAGAGATCCACTAGACAATGCTTCATGCCAAACATCTTAGCTCTAGGCCATACGGTTTCGGAGAAGAAGATTTTTCTTGATTTGTTCCAATATAAGCCTATGTTAAAAAAGTGACCCCCGGGGCGGGGCCAATTTTGACCCCAGGGCCATGATTTGAACAAACTTGGTAGAGATCCACTAGACAATGCTTCATGCCAAATATCTTAGCTCTAGGCCATACGGTTTCGGAGAAGAAGATTTTTCTTGATTTGTTCCAATATTAGCCTATGTTAAAGAAAGTGACCCCCAGGGCGGGGCCAATTTTGACCCCACGGCCATAATTTGAACAAACTTGGTAGAGATCCACTAGACAATGCTACATGCCAAATATCTAAGCTCTAGGCCATATGGTTCCAGAGAAGAAGATTTTTCTTGATTTGTTCCAATATTAGCCTATGTTAAAGAAAGTGACCCCCAGGGCGGGGCCAATTTTGACCCCAGGGTCATGATTTGAACAATCTTGGTAGAGATCCACTAGACAATGCTTCATGCCAAATATCTTAGCTCTAGGCCATACGGTTTCGGAGAAGAAGATTTTTCTAAGTTTTCCCTATATAAGCCTATGTTAATAAAGTGACCCCGGGGCGGGGCCAATTTTGACCCCAGGGCCATGATTTGAACAAACTTGGTAGAGATTCATTAGACAATGCTACATGCCAAATATCTTAGCTCTAGGCCATACGGTTTCATAGAAGAAGATTTTTAAAGTTTTTCACTATATAAACCTATGAAAAATAAAATGTCCCCTGGGGCGGGGCCAATTTTGACCCCAGGGTCATGATCTGAACAACTTTTGTAGATGTTCATAAGACAATTCTACATACCAATTATTAAAGCTCTAGGCCTTACAGTTTTGCAGAAGAAGATTTTCTAAGATTGCAGTTTAAAAATCTATTTTTAGCTCCTGTGACCTACTTATTCATCCAATCAAAATAATTTGAACAAATTTGATAGAGGTCATGATAAGGATGATTCCTGTGAAGTTTGGTCAAAATCCATCCAGTGGTTTAGGAGGAGAAGTCGTTTGAACGAAAAGTTGACGACGGACGCACTGACGATGGACGACGGACAACGGGCGATCACAAAAGCTCACCTTGAGCACTTTGTGCTCAGGTGAGCTAAAAATCCCAAGAAATGTTCTGATTCTTCACTTGTCCTTAACTAGGGATTTTTACCCTGTCCCAACATCCCACCTTGTCTTCAGGTCATATGAGAATAAGACAAGCTTGATTCCTATATAGGTCCCACTTCTGTAAAACAGGGGTACAATATAAAGGACCCTCCTAAAATGTTTTCTTTCACTCCTTACCGTGAGGGGGTTTATCCAGGCTGAGACATCGCAGGTGGTAACTTTTAGGACAGGAGCCTCTGTCACACATGACCAGTTCCCCTCCCTCACCGCACCGGAAACAGTCATCCTCGTGTTTACGCTTCACATTAACCTTCTTTTTCTTCTTCAGTTTGTTTAACTTGGCTTCTTTCTTTTTAGATTCTGCCAAAGCTGCAGCTTGGGTCTGTACCAAAAAAAAAAAAAATAAAAAAAAAATCAGTCAATATTTACTAGGGTATTATTGCAATATCATGATTTATTTCTGCAGATTAAATACAGGTTAAAAAAAGACTCAAACTGACTTCTGGGCTATGAAAAAGCTACACAGAGATAATAGGTAGTCAATAGTTGACCTGGATTATACAAGAAAACATGATTTTGTTAGTGATCGTTTTAAAGAACTTTACCTAGTTAGACTTATTTAGTTCCGTTGATTGATTTACCCACTCATGAAAAGTAAGGCAGTGCTTACATTTCCACTACTATAAATTAAAAAGATACAGCACTCTGGGTCCTTCAGATGGAAAACCTAGCAATTTCATCCACAAGTATCACCAGGGCCCTACTCAGAAAATCAGAGTCAGTACAATGTATCATAAACAAACTCACATTTGTTGACAGTATGTTTTCCCCCTATCTGTCTTTAAGGCAATTTCAATTTTACATATACTCAATAGATTCAGATTCCAGAAAACATTAGCTCTATACAAAAAAATCTTGTTAGTTTAATTAGATGGATAATGCCACTCATGAACTCCCAAAGAAAAACTTGATTTTTCAGCTTTGATCAGATGAGTAACTGCAGGTTCAATCAACAGAATCCAATTCCACCAACTATACTTAGGGATAAGTAATACTTTGATACTTAAGGGCAAATACCATCATTCTTGTCACCATAGTCATGTACTAGAATATTTCATAAAATAGAAAAGGTGGAATATGATTCTACTTAAATCAAGAAATTATGTATAACTTAACACTAAGTATTTTTGGTGGGATTCAAGCCACTTACTTTGTTGGCTTTGGTTTTCTGTCCCATCAATTGTATTTCAGTCATTTGGGGACTTTCTCTACAGGAGATAAAGATTAATTGTTGCTTAACTGTTCTGCAATACCATAAACAAATGGTACTATACCACATGTTAACCTAACACCAAGTCAAGTTCTATAACCACCCCTCATACAATGAAGTAAGGGTGACACCAGTTCCATTTAAACCAAGCCTGATGGATATCAAACCCACAACCATATGATTATGGGGCAGACACTGTAACTGCTCAGCCTACTGAACCTTCCAGTTACGCAGCCAACCAATTGAGATTTTACTGTATCAGCAGTCAGAAATCCCACTCACCTTAGGCCTGACCCCCAGGTAACCACTGCAGTTCTTTGAGCCACAGCAGCACTTGGTCTGTTCATTGCCAAGACAGTCAAAGTTATAGTTGAATGTTAATTCTTCCCCTGAAAAACAGAACACAATACACTATGGATGTAAGTCGTTTAAGTGCCACAAACTGAAATATCATACACTCCAAATTTTCACAGTCAGGGGCCATAACTCTTATGTGACTCAATAAATTTCAATACAAAACATTAGATGTACATCTATTCATAAAAAGTGAATATAACTTTCAAGTTTAATCAATCCAAGATAAATACTACAGGAGATATACATGCAATAAGATTCTAGACTGACTGACAAACAAAAACCCAGTCTGTATGTGGATATTGTCCCTCCACCTCACTTTCTCCCCTCCAAAAATTGAGGGAACAAAAAATAAGAGAGGGTATGCTTACCTGATGTAATATCTCTGAGAGCAAATAAGCCAACCCGGACATCCCCATTAACGTTCCATTTCTGGGTTTCCAGGTTGGGATCACAGCTATGGTTCATGAAGCGTGACAGGTTCCCTTTGGGCCCTGCATCAATGATTCTGAAGGGGAAAAAAAAACAACTGGCTCATCTAAACTGAATATCTAAACACAAAGCATGAAACAACTAAACACCAAATTTTGAATGTTTAAATGCTTTTTGTTTTCGTTTCTTAAATTTAACTAAAGCTACTTTTTAAGGTAAAAGTCCCTTTAGTGGTTCTGCTACGTTTTGGACCACTAAACCTCTACCAGGATAACCAAGGCAGTATTGTGCCTAGCTCGGATTTTCCAGGGGACACCAGTGTCCCCTAGACTAATTTTCTGTGGGACATTTGAAAAATTTAGGGGACATAAACTAATGTTAACCAAAACATGCATAACTTACCCCAGAATTGTCAATCTTCATAATGATTTTCTAGATCAAGAGATGTCATCCAAACTTTCAGTTAACTTGAAACACCTAACTATGTTATTATTATTAGTATTATTTTCTGTAAGATATTTGTGTAACAAGTGTAGTAGAAAAAAAAAATATCCATACCTATCCATGTCTAGCGTCATCATGTAGAAATTATGAACATCTGTTTCATGAGCTTTCTGGAGTCTGCGTTTGCATTCCTCCTCGTCAATCAAATCTCCTACATACTCATTCACAAACTGACCCTGAAAACAAGACAAAAAAAAAAAATTTGACTTCTTCTCATACAGTGCTAACTGTCTATAATGACAACTTTTCATATTAACAACCTGTATTATCCAACACTTTCCGTCGGTCAAAACGTTTTTTCCTATTCAAAGTCTGTTTAAATAACCTGACCATAACGACACCCGTCTTACCTGTAATCCAACATACGTTTTGGTCCCGTTAATGATAATTGCACTGTAATTACATGACTTTATCCGACCCATCTGTAAATCTATACTTTTTGGTGTTGAAGCAATTAAAAGATGAATCAATTATGTTACTGTTAATTAACTCCGATGATAAACTTTGCTCATGTGTTTTTGGTAACACATGTATACATGTATTTGAACATTATTTTCGGAATTTTGGTCCATCTATGTTAAATGGGGGGGGGATTTGTCCGGATACCATCCAAGTGGGTGTTGGATAAGACAGGTTTTACTGTATCAGAAACTGAAGTTCAATTCATAAACTGTTGTACCTTGACTGCATGATAGAAAATTGAGCATCCAAACGCACAAATACCATAATCATTTGTAAAGGACACAATCACTAAAGAGTCAATGTTACATTTTCAGTATTCAATCAATTTTAAATAATGAGTCTAGGTCCCTAATTAATTAATCTCCAAAGTCTACCGTACACACGGTCAGATTAGGCACAGCTATGTATAAGGCGCATCCTAATTTTCAGGGTAACTTATTTGAAAAACAAGAGGGCCATGATGGCCCTGAATCGCTCACCTGAGTACCATTGCTTCAACTGATGTCAAGGTTTTTAAACAGACAAGGATTCTGATATAACTCAATCTAAAACATTTTACCCCTGACAATACTACACACCAAATATCTAAGCAATGGGCCATATGGTTTCAGAGAAGACTTGGGCGCAGGGTCATTTATCACCGTAGGGCCAAGACTTTGAAAATCTTTGTAATGAACCATTAGATGCTACTACATACCAAATATCTAAGCTCTAGGCCTTATGGATTCATAGAAGAAGATTTTTTAAGATTTTCCTATATAACTCTGTGTAAAACAAGTGACCCCTGGTGGGGGTCATTTATCACCATAGCTATGATTTGTACAATCTTGGTAGTGCCCATAAGATGATGCTCATACCAATATCTAAGCTCTAGGCCTTATGATTCATGAAGAAGATTTTTTAAGATTTTCCTATGTAACTCGTGTAAAACAAGTGACCCCGGGATAAGCTATGATTTGTACAATCTTGGTAGTGGCCCATAAGATGATGCTACATACCAAATATCTAAGCTCTAGGCCTTATGGATTCATAGAAGAAGATTTTTTAAGATTTTCCTATATAACTCTATGTAAAACAAGTGACCCCTGGTGCGGGGTCATTTATCACCATAGGGCTATGATTTGTACAATTCTTGTTAGTGGCCCATAAGATGATGCTACATACCAAAAATCTAAAGCTAGGCCTTGTGGTTTCGGAGAAGAAGATTTTTTCAAGTTTTCCTATATTAGCCTATGTGAAAACAAGTGACCCCTGGGGCGGGGTCATTTATCACCATAGGGCTATGATTTGTACAATCTTGGTAGTGGCCCATAAGATGATGCTACATACCAAAAATCTAAAGGCTAGGCCTTGTGGTTTCGGAGAAGAAGATTTTTTCAAGTTTTTCCTATATTAGCCTATGTGAAATCAAGTGACCCCTGGGGCGGGGCCAATTTTGACCCCAGGGTCATAATTTGTACAATCCTGGTAGACAGTCATAAGATCATGCTACATACCAAAAATCAAAAGGCTAGGCCTTGTGGTTTCAGAGAAGAAGATTTTTTAAATTTTCATTTTTAAAATCTATTTTTAGCTCCTGTGACCTAATTATGCGATGGACCAGAACCATTTATACAACTTTAGTAGAGCTTCATCCAAGGAACATTCCTGCAAAATATTTTTCAAATTGGCCAAGCCGTTTAGGAGGAGATGTTGTTTGAAGCAATTGTTGACGCCGGACGCACGCACGGACGCACGCACGCACGGACGCCGGACGCCGGACAAAAGGCGATCAGAAAAGCTCACCTTGAGCACGTTGTGCTCATGTGAGCTAAAAAAATATAAAAACTAGATGTGGGTGTTCCTCGGAACACTTGTGTCGCCTGCATTTAAGCATGTTTGATGAAAGAATTGACTAGAAAATCGATCTTTTGACAAATTATTGATAAAGCATAATCTATTTTGTGAGGTACAAAATAACACCAAATCACACACTTTTCCGAGCATTTGAAAAGTCTTATCAGAGGAACTGTAAGAAAAATTATGACGTCATTAAGCACTTATGACGTTAATTATATATATGTTGCAAGTTTGTAGTCATCATTATCATTATTGAGTTATCATTCTTGTGTACTGCACTCAGACCAATGAGATCTATCTACTATAAATGTTTTAGGCAACACTTCAAATTTTAATTCCACACAAGAATTAAATCCAAAAAAATAAACAAAGGGAAATAACTCCAAAAATACAACAGTTATCATTCTTGCACAATGCACTCCATGAGATCTTTCCACCTGTGAGGTTTCAAAGTGATACCTCAAATACTTTTTGAGTTATGGTCCGGACAAGAAAGTGTGACGCCGACGACGACGCCGGACAAAGTGATCCCTATGTGTCTGCCATGCTATGCAGGCGACACAAAAATCACTTATCCTATTGTATGTGGCAAAATCTTGTTTTGAAATTTGTCCCGTCGTACATTTTGACAGACTGAAAGCTATCCGTACATCACGGGGCTAATCATACAGTGAACCGTTTTATTTTCACATGGCATAAGATAACCATTAGACAGTTACATTAATGAAGGGTAGGATAAAGGTGACATATTTTCATAACATGACATTACTCAACCATGTCCCCACATTCTAACACTGGGGACCATTGTCACCTGTCAAAATTCTCACAACAAAAAAACATAACGTAACAATTGCCACCTGTCAAGTTTCTCCTATACATGATGAGGTCTAGTAAAATTAACTTCTTTATCTTGAAAATTGCTTCCATCAATTTGTTTCAGTTCCTCACGATCATTTTAGCATGAAATATACCAATGGGATAACTAATAAGAACAAAAGCAATAACCTGGTATTATTTATCATGGTTTCGTGTAGACTTTGTGGCATATTATCATATTCATTGGCTTTCAGTATTTCCATTTTCTGAGATCGTATACCGGTAAATTTCACTTCTTCACTTGAAAAAAGAAACCTGAAAAGCTGTATATCATCATATAAGGCGCACCCCCTCTATAAACCTGAATTATCTGGAAAAAATTGTGCCTAATCTGCCGGTGTATACAGTATATTTTAGACTCAGGATTCTGAAATTCTAATTAGTCAATTTCTTCTTTGATTCTGGATACCTTTTATCTCAAAATATTATTATACAATTTTATGAAAAGTTTCAAGGAGAGAATTCCATTTGACAGGGTGGCTGCCACATGGGCCCCACCCATCTCACAACTTTTCATGTATATCAATATATTATTTGATTTACTTTTATTACCAGGATGTTAAAATCAACTTGTTGTAAACTGATATATTATACTGTAATGTTTTTTGATAACTTTATTACACAATTAAGATATACACAAGAAGTTAAGCTTGTTTAATCCTATTTTCAAAGAAAACTTACATAGCAAACTTCAAGATTTTATTGTTTTACCTTTTTGATATCCTGAAAAGCCACTAGCCCCCAGCCCCTGCCTTCTGTTTTCTGTGGCTTCTGTTCCGGGTACTGCCGCTTGGTGAAGAACTGATTGTGACACTTCTCCCCGGCTGGACACAAGGCCGGGTGACACTCGTACATCATCATGTAGTTCAGACAATCTGACGTCATGCTACATGCGGTCTCTTGTTCTGGTTTACAGTCACACTTGGGCAGTTCGGAGAGGTCAGCTTTCTTGATTGTGACGCTACCCAATGGAATATTAGTCTGGAATTGTAAGAATACAAGTATCTCAATGACGTTTGTTTGTTTGGTCTAATGCCCCACCAACAGTATTTCAGTCATTTGGAGACTATATCTTCTTCCCCCATCAGTTTATAAATAAGCAGGTAACCATTTATTTTAGATGCAGTAATTATGAAGCCTATCTGTTCCTCTGATTACCATCTTTCAGCAAAGGGTTAAGAAACAAACAGTATAAAACTGGAACACTGCCACACACTAAATCTAGTTTCTGGTTTACTGTCTATTTATTAGATATGTGAAAACAGTCTGGTCAAAATAAATTGATGTAGAATTAATTTTATCACTGATTAATACCCTTACAAACGTTCTGACACAGAAAACAAGGACTATAATTCTTACAAATACTTGACACAGTTATCTGCACTTGTCTGCTGATTGTTCTTATCATGATAATTCATTAAGTGTGACGGCATTATCACCAACAACAGTTACCAAATTAAATGTAAGTATTGGTATATGACATGACGGGACAGAACGCAACAGGCATGCTTCTTATATAGCGAAAAGTGATTCCTTGATAAGGAAATAACATCTAACCTTGACCATTTTGAACGGTGCTGGTTTTTTCAAGACCTTCTCAAGTTCGATTTGCTCCTTATTGTCTTTAAACTCCTTCCACACTTTGTATGCCTCTGATGCCTCTTGCAGACCTAACCAAAAGAGTAACATACGCTGTTGACATCAAATCATCTTAATAATCATTCATATCATTTCTAATTCTTCTATTGATTTTTATCATAGTTAATATGCTCTTTACATTTTTCGGCCCCAACAAACTTTAAAATCAGTTGTTCTCTATAATTTCAAACATAAACAAGAAGTGTTCCTTAGATAATGTGTCACTTGCACAACGGATAGAGTGTGACTGACAGACAGACGACGGAGACGTGATCTCTCTCCGAACTGCAGGTGACACAAAAACTGTATTGGTGACCTGCAATATCATTTGAATTCTTTTCATGTCCCTCAACAAAGTGAGTAAACAGACAGGCTACCACTAGCTCATGTTAGTTAGTAATTGTGACCTGGTACCCTGGTTTCATTATTTACAATGCCATATAACAGGGATACAACAACTCACTTTAGTTAACTGAACAAAGAGCTGATAAAATGGTGAAAAAAAAAAAAATTCAAGTTGAGAGCTTAATTTTTTATCGTTAAAGCTGATAATACCCATGCAAAACTGCTTTACTCCAGTTTACACAAGTCCCATATAACTTCAAGTCCAGTTGCTGTTGCTTTTTATTGATTGTAACAATGACCTTGGCCCATCCTGAACCGAACCCCATGCTACATTTTGCATCTGAATAACTGTTCAAGTTTCCCTAGGTACACTTGAAACAATGACAAAGGTAGAGCAAAAACTGGACATTTTAACAAAAACCCAGAAAATCCTAATTTTAGCAAATTTTTTATATAGTTTTATATAGAACAAGTCATTTGGCAATCAGAAAAACCTGAAGTTCAGGAAAATACCTGAAAACTTTTACCCATGAAGACGAGATGTGACATTCATAAACTACTATGGCTTATACTTTCTGGCCTTCTTCCAGGCAGGTCCAATTGTAGTAATTTCTTTCAAATCATTCAGAATTCCCAAATATTTCCAAGAAATTTTCCCAACTTTGTGGTAAATTTTGTATTAATTTCCAAAATACAAAAAAAGCTTGATTTCACAAATGGAAGCTGGAGTGTAATGACTTCTACCTTGATATATACATTACCTTTAGAGAACTGTTTTCCCAGTTCTTTAGATGACATGGTGTGAGAGTTACCCTTGTCACCATCTTGGAATGAGAAAACCCTGAAACAGACAATCTCTGATTTATTAATAACATGTGTCAAGAGTTAAGAGAACAGATGTTTGCTGATTGGGTCTAAGGCCCCGTCAACAGTATTTCAGTCATTTAATAAACATCAACAATTCTTGAAAATTTAGTAACTCTGTTAGTGTCAAAGGAAATTACCAATAAGATGTATATCAAACCAAATCTGTCCACAATCATTATATATTTCACTACTCTGATTAGGAATAAAACTATTAAACCCCTTTACTTCATGAATATTCATGTAAACATTTATAACACAATGAATATTAATTTACTGCTCTTTAAATGATATATGTAACAATAGATGTTTCTTTGCCATGCAGACTGTATAGAATCTGAGCTAAAATCCTTGATCAGATCTGGGTCTGCCATCACACTGAATCTATGAGGTAAACAGTTAAATTACTAATACTGGTCTTGCTATGGCCACAGTAATCTCAACCTTACCTGCCCTGGTGTAACCAGAAGTAGTCATGAGAGCCAAGGAAATGTACGGGGAACTCCCCAACCTGGTGCGGTTTCTCCTGAATGTTGAGGGGCACATTACGCGGATGACAGATTTCTCCTGGCCACCATCTGTAGTAAAGAAATGTCTGTGTTAGCTGTCACCTGTACAAAACTGTTCCATAAGGCCAACTTTCTAAACTCTCTAAATGACAAATTTTGTGAGCTCCAGTTTTTAGCAGAGAAAATTTAATATCTGCTTTATCCATTCATGGTTAGGTCAACTGCTTATCATGATCATCACAAACAAAACCACGAGTCTTTTTGTGTAAACCAGGTCAACCATTGATTACCTATTATTTCAGTGTTGGTATTGGAATGCTTGTATATTCAGTGTCCTTAAATACCCTCATATAGGAGTATTTATCCAAATTTATCTTCAGTACCCCCAGTTTTGATAGTAAAGTAACAAATCTCTTATAAGAGGGTACAACAATTCAAGAAAAGCACAATTTCCCCCCCTTTTTCAAATTTTAGTAAGAACACTGACATTAGCCAGGAGACACTGGAAGGGTCCATTATCAACATGGTCTAAGAAGTCACTTCTCAAATGCTCATGACAGTATTCTGGCATCAAGTGAATAAATGAGATGTCATTTTCCTCCTGCTTTTTTCTCTGAGTGGTAATGTGAAAATTTATCAGAAATGCAAATTATTTACTTGGGTTAACCCTTTCACCAACAGTATTTTAATTATTTGGAGACTTTTGTCAATATTAAAGTTCTAATGCCACCTCAATGTGACATCATGCCTTAGACAAGTGGCATGATACCACACTCTTATAAGCTGAATGCAAACTTGAAAGCACAAGAGATATATACCTGTACCATTTCTAACACCTCTGGCATATTGTGGACTGGGATTGAAACCAAAATCTCCCAGTTAATGAATGGCTGCTCTGACCACAAGGGTACTGGGATCAGTTAAAACCACAGTGGCCAGTAGACTAACCAAACTGTGAAACAAAGAGCTCAATTCTCTCTCCACAGAGAAAAGAATCTAAATAATTATCATGAACTTTTATACTCGCCTTCAAAAGTGACATTTTAATCTTTCACTTTCTAACTAAAGAATCTGTATTCTCATTTACTTCCTGAAGAAAATTGGCCATGTATCACCAATACTGTACGGAGTCTATAAGCAAGGGTACCCTCAGTTTCACCCAGAGAATATAAACTTTTTCCCACAAATACATTATGATGTTCCCTTCAGGAAAAATAAAATTTCTCATATTTGCTATAAAGCAACAGATCAGAAAACGTCAATGAGTACAGTTCCCTGTCCCCAACTCACCTATAGTTGCCAAGTTTGACCCAGATGATCTCCCCGTACAAGGGTCGCTTGCCCTTCACACAGTCGGGGCAGTACCAACTCCCTGTTGGAAACTCGATGCCGAGACACTCTGCATGGAAAGCTGCAGGACAGCTTTCACAACACAACAGAGTACCACCTGAAACAGAAAAGGTAATTCATGTCTTTGTGATATTATGTTTTTGATTGACACACTGTCCTCAAGCAAAACAACTGCATATGAACATTTGCTTAGCTTCTTATCTCAGAATTGCTTTTATGAAGGAAATCGACATACAAGTCCAAGATAAACTGTAGAGGTTTGGACTCCTAGAGTCACATTAGAGTCAAACACTGTAAAGGATAAAGGTTGCTTTCCCTGAGGGTTCCTTCTTACAATTTCCATTCTGAATTTCGTTACTCTCCTTTTTGAATTTAATTTTCCTTTTTGACTTTTCACTATTCTTACTGAATTTCCAATATCAATTTTACTTTTAGAACTTCCAACTTTCCTTTTCCTCTGCTAATTCCTCTGCACTTAACATTAAGACAAAGAAAGAAATAGGAAATATAATCATGTGAAGATATTCACATGAAATTTGACCCCCGCTAAAATGACTCACCTTTATTGCAGTTGAAGCACCAGCTGACGTTGACATGGGTGTGGTGCTTCTGTGAGGGTATGGGCTGGAAGTGACGAGCACACAAGATGTTGAACCCTGCCAGGTTTATACTGCCAGCTGCCATACAAAAGTCCCCTACGTGGTATGCCGTGGGGCACTGCACGCACCGCAGTAATCGACCTGCAATACAGAATTTTAAAATAATGCCAACTCAATTCAAAATTGGTGAAACATATTGCAATACAGAATTCTAAAATAATGCACTGCATCTAAGGTTATGAGGATAATTAATCAAAATATATCTAAGAAACATTATCATTCCCCCACCTCAACCCCTCCCAAATTCAGTAAACATTAATAAATCCCACTTGTAGAAGGTGCATAAAAAATTTGATGAGTTCCAAAAATTTGGGAGGGGGGGCAGGGGGAGAGAAATTACTTATCTCCAACCTCTTTCAGTTAAAACAGTTTTTCCATTAACTAATCCATGTATGTAGAACTTACTACCCACTTCTAAAAGAACCACAAAACTTAACACCTTTTACACAATAATTCAAAGATTCAATTCTTTTCTTGGAATTTATGTGAGATTTACACAAATATGCAGCTTTTCACAGCTCTAAACAGACTTGACACCTGTGTCATAAAGCACCTAACAAACAAAGATCTCCATTATCTTCTATGGACTTTTTTGGGTTCACCTTTCTTACCATTAGTTTTTCCTAGAGATCCCTTCAGGTTGTTCGCCAGACATGTGTGACAGTTGTGAAGAGGACATGTGATTCCCTTCCCTTCAACCTTGGCCTGTGGAAAACCCTTCAGACATTCTACATGGTAGAACTTGCCACACACAGGCACAGAGCATCGCTGAGTGGTCGCATCTGCCTTCTTGCAAGCAAAACAGGAATGTACACCTGCATAATAGGAATGAGTCTTTACCCACTGATTCCTGCATATACTTCTTTTCAGTTTGTACTTAATATTTATTTTAGATGAAATTCAAAATAATCTGTTGCAACATACACTAATATTCAAACATTGTCAAACCGTTATCAATATCTCTCTGACACACTCTTAAACCCTGAAAAGCTAACTTAATTTAAAATATTTTCGACTGGGATACAATTTATTGGTAAGTACTGGGAAGGTCACAGAAGATTCTTGCCAATAGCTGAAATCTGGCTCTCAACCAAGAGATCTGTAGTTTAAGTATCTCTGAAAAATCACGTTAGTCCACTTATATGTCAGATTACAAAACTTAAGCAAATTCTTTTTTAACCCAAATAGGTTATTCTTTCGTCTCAAAATTCCCAATTAGAAATGAATGGAATTAAGTTTGACCAGCCTTTGAATTACTTGCAGAGAGACCGGTTTCTACGAGGTTTTAACACTGTATTATCTAATAACTATAGTTTGGGAATTGACATCAACACATTCAGAACTGTTGAAATAACATCATTATCAAAACAAGAGGGCCAAGATGGCCCTAGATCGCTCACCTGAGAAAAGTATCATTCATTGCCTGTACAAAACAGATTGCTTTAGAATTAAGATGATGAGGTAAACAATTTCAGGAATTTTCCCCCCAAAAAAACATTCTGCCAAAGTTTGGTTAAAATGCCCTCAGAGTATAAACAAGATTTTTCTAAGATTTGACCTACTGACCTACGTTTCTATCCAGCCCCACCCATTTTCAAACTGGTTCGAGATATTATCATGACAAACAATCTGACCAAGTTTGAGGAAGATTGCATTAAAACTGTGGCCTTTAGTGTGTAAACAAGATTTTTCTAAGATTTGACCTATTGACCTACATTTTGATCCAACCTGACCCATTTTCGAAAGGGTTCAAGATATCATCAAGACAAACATTCTGACCAAGTTTGTGGAAGATTGGATCAAAATTGTGGCCTCTAGTGTGTAAACAAGATTTTTCTAAGATTTGACCTACTGACCTACTTTTTGATCCAACCTGACCCATTTTCGAAAGGGTTCAAGATATCATCAAGACAAACATTCTGACCAAGTTTGAGGAAGATTGGATCAAAATTGTGGCCTCTAGTGTGTAAACAAGATTTTTCTAAGATTTGACCTACTGACCTACTTTTTGATCCAACCTGACCCATTTTCAAAAAGGTTCAAGAAATCATCAAGACAAACATTCTACCAAGTTTGAGGAAGATTAGATCCAAAATTGTGGCCTCTAGTGTGTAAACAAGATTTTTCTAAGATTTGACCTGTTGACCTACTTTTTGATCCAACCTGACCCATTTTCGAAAGGGTTCAAGATATCATCAAGACAAACATTCTGACCAAGTTTGAGGAAGATTAGATCAAAATTGTGGCCTCTAGTGTGTAAACAAGATTTTTCTAAATTTGACCTACTGACCTACTTTTTCCAACCCCCTCAAAAGGTTCAAGAAATCATCAAGACAAACATTCTTACCAAGTTTGAGGAAGATTGGTTCAGAATTGTGGCCTCTAGTATGTAAACAAGATTTTTCTAAGATTTGACCTACTGACCTACTTTTTGATCCAACCTGACCCATTTTCAAAAAGGTTCAAGAAATCATCAAGACAAACATTCTTACCAAGTTTGAGGAAGATTGGTTCAGAATTGTGGCCTCTAGTATGTAAACAAGATTTTTCTAAGATTTGACCTGCTGACCTACTTTTTGATCCAACCTGACCCATTTTCGAAAGGGTTCAAGATATCATCAAGACAAACATTCTGACCAAGTTTGAGGAAGATTAGATCAAAATTGTGGCCTCTAGTGTGTAAACAAGATTTTTCTAAGATTTGACCTACTGACCTACTTTTTGATCCAACCTGACCCATTTTCGAAAGGGTTCAAGATATCATCAAGACAAACATTCTGACCAAGTTTGAGGAAGATTGGATCAAACTTGTGGCCTCTAGTGTGTAAACATCAAAATTGTTGACGGACGACGCACGACGGACGACGGCAGACGGACAATCAAGTATCCCAAAAGCTCACCCTGAGCTGTGCTCAGGTGAGCTAAAAATACTTTGAAAAAAACACACAAAAAAACACTTAGCTTTTAAGTATGAGTTGAAAGTGTACCATGGCATACCGTAATTTTTAGGCAAATATTTCAGTACGTACCGCAATATACTGTACAAAATGTTTTGTTACTTGTGATGAAGACTATTCAGCCATTTTTATTTGCTGTCAAGGTCATTATTGGTAAAGAGTAAATGTTTCAAATAAAATTGTATATTTCTAATATTTAAATGGAAATTGATACATTTATATCATATCTACAGTTTTTTTTATGTTGCTAAATAATATAATTATCAGTAACAACAAAATTATTGAAAATTTGCACTTGTTTATTTCTGGAAACAATTTAAGTATAGGTATAATTCGTCCTTGTACAGATTCGTACCACAAGCTGCTTCATACTGTGGTTTACTGGTATAGCAGTAAAATTGCGCACCTCTAGAAAATACATTCCCTTACCATTGGTGCACTCATCACATTTGAATGAGCCTTCAGTGGGGGCTACAGACAGGCCTAGACAGTCGATGTGGAAGAAACCTTGACATGGTCCTTGACACTCCAGGAGGTCACCAGTCTCGTCACAAATCTGACACAGATTCTCCTTCTTGGGCGGTCCGCTTGTCGACAGCTTGTAGATCTCCATCTCGTACTGGAACTCTTCCTTCTCTTTCTTGACTGGAATGGACTCGGGGATGGGGGAGGGAGTGGTTGAACGTCCACTGTCACTCTGAAGGAAGAAATGATAAAATCTAAAGTTTAGAGTCCAGAGCTAAAATTTACAGATATTAAAGTGTACAGATACCTAGATGGTTTAATCTCATTTCTTCAGTGGTTTTTTTTCTGCCTATTTGTTGGGTCCAACAATTGAAAATAGTTAATATTTTTCCCAATTGGCATCCCCCCCCCTTATATTGTTGTGTTTGTTATTATTTAATTGTGCTTATGAAAGAAAATGCCTCTTTTTAACAATGTTACTCATGCTTCTTAAAAATTCCCAGTATGGTGAAACATGTTGATAATTTTCCCAATTTGGGGCTAGGTTTCATTTTCCAAATTTCGACAGAAAAAAAACAAAAAACTTTGTTTTTTGTATTGACTGGAAAACAAGATTTCACATCATTTACAAATCCCACTTGTCAGTTCCTGTGGCAAAATAGTACTTGGTTCCTGGGAAGGTCTAGAAAAACTCTTGCCCCGAAAACAGGATTTTTTCCATAACTTCCTGGAGCAGACTACGATATGACTACAGACTCCTAACCGTCAGATCAAGTCAGTGAAAAATACAACTTGACCACACCACCATTAAATATAAAGATATTAAAGATATGAGAAAACAAAGGCCTCACCTGCTTATCTGAGTTCTCTCCATCCACAGAAACAGATTTTCGAGGCCTTGCCTTTTTTGCAGGGATTAAAGTACTAGGCTGAAAACAGATTTATACATAGATTAACCCTTTCCCTCATAGAGGACACCATGAAGACCTATGCGAACAGCATAAAACCAGATCAGCCTGCGAGTAACTCGCAGGCTGATCAGGTTTTATGCTGTTCACTGCTCCTAAGTGGTTTGGAAATGAGGATTTTGTAATTAAATTTGGTAAGGTTTAACTGTGGTTTTTTTAGATCAGGCTTTATGTGATACCTATTGAGGGCGTCAAAATGAGTATATATGAGGGAAAGGGTTAAATACTGAAAATTAATACTACATGTATAAGTAAATAGATACTATTTTCTTGATTTTCATTCATACAACTAGATGAATAATCTATTTGATACAATATTTATAATTTAACAAAATATTTGTTTTCTTGGATTGAATGTCCCATCAACAATATTTCAGTCATTTCTAGACTTTTGTCTATATGTGACAGATATACTGTTTCATTTGGAGGTCATGCTGTAGACATGTGGCATGATAAATCCATGTGTTCATAGGTAAAGTTGGAAATTAATTAAAATGAAAATCCTGATTTAAGCAAATTTTTTTTTGATATAGTTTTATATAAAGAAGTCATTTGGTATTCAGAAAAACCTGAATTTTAGGAAAATTTCTGAAAACTTGATCCATGTGTGATTACAAGATATTTGTCTCAAAAGCAACTTTTTGCTTTCTTTCTTTTTTTAAATTGTATTTAAGATTTTGTCTAAAATATCAAATGCAAGCTAATAAAGAATACATGCAACAGCAGGAGATTGTTTGTTTAGGCTTAACATCTCACTGACAGTATTTCAATCATTTAAGATTCTGTCAACATGCACAAGACAAATAATGCTGTGATATTTCACCAGACAAATGGAATGATACCACACCCTGTTAGCTTATTCTGACACTTGAGCCAACAAGAACTCCCTTATATGCTAAGCATCAATTAAGGGAAATATTCTGGTACCGATTTGAAAAACTGTTGAATGTTTCAGATGTGACCCCAAGGGCGTAAATAATAATGATCACTTGTTTTGCCAAGCCCTTCCATGTTTTTCAAGATAGTTAAACCAAGAAAATTACAAAAACTTTCTGATATTTCACTTGCCCAGCACTTATTTCACTGGTCGGGGGGGAGCAGGCGCATGGAATTTTACACACCTGAACCCCAAGATTCTGAAAGTAAACATGTTTATTGGGTTAAACATCTCACCATGAGTATTTCAGTCATTTGGAGACTATGTCTTCTTGAGACAGATATAGTGCTGCCACACTGCAGTATCACGCCGTAGACATGTGGCTTGATGTATACCACACCCAGTCACATTATCTTGACACCAGGCCAACCAGTCCAGGAACTACCCTTATATGCTGAGCGCAAACAAGGAAGCTATACCAGTACCATTTTTTTACGACTTTGGTATATAACTTAACATGTAACTTATAAGGTAGTAAGAGTAAGAACAATTTACCTTTGAAGGGGCTTGGTCCACATCTGATACATCCTCTTGTGGTATATCTTTTTCTTTCTTTACCTGTAAAGCATAACACAATAACTGATAATATCACAAGCAAACAGCTGAACTAAGCTGAATATAAGTCCAAGTTAAAAAAATGTGTCCTATCATATCTTATACATGTTATTTTTAATACCTGCAGATAACAAGGAATACAGCAGACTACTGGGTCAGATAACAAGGAATACAGCAGACTACTGGGTCAGATAATAAGGAATACAGCAGACTACTGGGTCAGATAATAAGGAATACAGCAGACTACTGGGTCAGATAATAAGGAATACAGCAGACTACTGGGCCAGATAATAAGGAATACAGCAGACTACTGGGCCAGATAACAAGGAATACAGCAGACTACTGGGTCAGATAACAAGGAATACAGCAGACTACTGGGCCAGATAACAAGGAATACAGCAGACTACTGGGTCAGATAACAAGGAATACAGCAGACTACTGGGTCAGATAACAAGGAATACAGCAGACTACTGGGCCAGATAACAAGGAATACAGCAGACTACTGGGTCAGATTAAAAAGGAATACAGCAGACTACTGGGTCAGATAACAAGGAATACAGCAGACTACTGGGTCAGATAATAAGGAATACAGCAGACTACTGGGTCAGATAATAAGGAATACAGCAGACTACTGGGCCAGATAACAAGGAATACAGCAGACTACTGGGTCAGATAATAAGGAATACAGCAGACTACTGGGCCAGATAACAAGGAATACAGCAGACTACTGGGTCAGATAATAAGGAATACAGCAGACTACTGGGTCAGATAATAAGGAATACAGCAGACTACTGGGCCAGATAACAAGGAATACAGCAGACTACTGGGTCAGATAATAAGGAATACAGCAGACTACTGGGTCAGATAATAAGGAATACAGCAGACTACTGGGTCAGATAATAAGGAATACAGCAGACTACTGGGTCAGATAACAAGGAATACAGCAGACTACTGGGCCAGATAACAAGGAATACAGCAGACTACTGGGCCAGATAACAAGGAATACAGCAGACTACTGGGTCAGATAATAAGGAATACAGCAGACTACTGGGCCAGATAATAAGGAATACAGCAGACTACTGGGCCAGATAACAAGGAATACAGCAGACTACTGGGCCAGATAACAAGGAATACAGCAGACTACTGGGTCAGATAATAAGGAATACAGCAGACTACTGGGCCAGATAACAAGGAATACAGCAGACTACTGGGTCAGATAATAAGGAATACAACAGACTACTGGGCCAGATAACAAGGAATACAGCAGACTACTGGGTCAGATAATAAGGAATACAGCAGACTACTGGGCCAGATAACAAGGAATACAGCAGACTACTGGGTCAGATAATAAGGAATACAGCAGACTACTGGGTCAGATAACAAGGAATACAGCCAGACTACTGGGTCAGATAATAAGGAATACAGCAGACTACTGGGCCAGATAACAAGGAATACAGCAGACTACTGGGTCAGATAATAAGGAATACAGCAGACTACTGGGTCAGATAATAAGGAATACAGCAGACTACTGGGTCAGATAATAAGGAATACAGCAGACTACTGGGTCAGATAACAAGGAATACAGCAGACTACTGGGTCAGATAATAAGGAATACAGCAGACTACTGGGTCAGATAATAAGGAATACAGCAGACTACTGGGCCAGATAACAAGGAATACAGCAGACTACTGGGCCAGATAACAAGGAATACAGCAGACTACTGGGCCAGATAACAAGGAATACAGCAGACTACTGGGCCAGATAACAAGGAATACAGCAGACTACTGGGTCAGATAATAAGGAATACAGCAGACTACTGGGCCAGATAACAAGGAATACAGCAGACTACCGGGCCAGATAACAAGGAATACAGCAGACTACTGGGTCAGATAATAAGGAATACAGCAGACTACTGGGCCAGATAACAAGGAATACAGCAGACTACTGGGCCAGATAACAAGGAATACAGCAGACTACCGGGCCAGATAACAAGGAATACAGCAGACTACTGGGTCAGATAATAAGGAATACAGCAGACTACTGGGCCAGATAACAAGGAATACAGCAGACTACCGGGCCAGATAACAAGGAATACAGCAGACTACTGGGCCAGATAACAAGGAATACAGCAGACTAACGGAAAGTCTGTTATTCAGAGCGAAGCAGAAAAAATAAAATGAACATGCATCTGGAACGTCACATGTTGTTTCCAGAATAAAGAAAAACACATATAGTAGGTTTAAACTGACAGCTATTTAATATCAATTGAATGCGTCTTATATTTAGAACCTGGTTTTGAAAATGCGTCACTGACGGCACACTAGCATTCAACATGGGGGTCATTTCAGATTATTTTGCGTCAAAATGCACAATGTTGTGCGTCATCGAAAACCCTGATATAATGAATGATCTCTTAATTGAATAGCTGGCAACTTCCAACATCTATTTCACATCATGGACATTTATTCCAGTTTAGAAAGTTTAATGTTACCTGAGGTTCTCCAGAATCTTTTGACACCTTTTTCTTTATCTTCTTGGCACTGGATGAATTTGCCTGGAGATCAAAAGTAAGTATCATCATATAGAGTGTAAATATACTAACATTTTGAATTAAGTTAAAATTTAATGTAGATTGCTCTTAATGCAAATCTTAACTTTTTTAGGAGTTAACTTCTCGTATCAAAGGCATTGATTAATACTGGTTTTTTTTCAATTATTTGGGGTCATTTTTAGTTCAGTGTGACATTGACGTTGTGTATGTTTTTTAACCCTTTCCCACATATAGACTCATTTTGACGCACTTAATAGGTACCACAGAAAGCCTGATCTGCAGAAAGCCAAACTGAAACCTTACCAACTTTAATTGTAAAATCCTCATTACCAGACCACTGAGGAGCAGCGAACAGCATAAAACCTGATCAGCCTGCGATACCTGATCACTGAGATCGGAATAATTTCAGCAATCTTGGTAGAGGGTTACCCAAAGAACATCTGTACTAAAACATTTTGAAATCTGGCCAGTAGTTTTGAAGGAGATGCTTTTTAATGTTTTCATTTTTATTTTTTTTTCCATTGCCATGACAACCAGAGTTCTACATGGATCAAGTTTATTCTTGCAACTTTTGTGAAGGTTCACCCAAGGACCATCCCTGCCAAGTTTAATTATATCTGTCCGGTGGTTTCAGAGGAGATGTCGTCTTAAGTAAATTATTGGTGACACGACTACGCACACCGGATGATCACAAAAACTCACCTTGAGCACAGCACATAGTGCTCAGGTGAGCTAAAAAAGGTTACTGCTTGATTCTAAACAATACTACCTTTGACTCCTCATCCAAGCTAGTTGATTTTCTTGATCGTTTCAATCTATTTTCCTGAGCTGGTGTTGCTGGTTTTTTACCACTCGATGGAGGATCTGGTTGGTTTTTCTTCCCAGATAAAACTTCATCAAGGGCTTTGTTCCCTTCCTCTGCTTCAATCACTTTTTTGGAAGGGCGTCTCTTTCGTGATGGAGATAGCTGCTGACTCAAGTCTGTGTGGGAAACCAGATATACTTCACAAGTTAATACACTACTTTTTAAATCATCAAGTTTATTATCAGTTATTTTATTTTTTTTCCCCAAAAGAAATGATTTACTGAAGTTTAATTAAGTTTGTGTTATTCTATTCTTAAAATTAAAAAGTTGATTTGAAACTTTCTTGGAAACACTACCACGTATACAATATAACTTTATTGTTAATTTAAAATAATTTCATTATCTTATGATTTCCCAATTTTTTTAATTTACAATGCTAGTTTTCCCAATAAGAAAGCCACAGTTAGTAAAGAATATCTAAAAAATAAATGATTATTTTATCTAGAACTTTGTTGGACTGACGCCTTCTACTGTGTCCAAAAGAACATTCCATAATATTCGCTGCCAATAATGAAAGAAACTCAGTTTCAAAAGTCTTGACTAAAATCTCAGCCAAGAAATTGTCCTTCCACATATTCACATTTATAAGAAAAGCTCTGAAAAACAGGGGTCCTTTCCCCAACAAGAGTGTTCCTTGGAACACATATCACCTACTTAATGTGGTAGAAGAAGTGTGACAGACAGCCAGATGAATAGAATGATAGATGGACAGAGATGGATGAATGAAAAGTGATCCCTACATGTCATTTCATTTTTTTGACAATTGAATGAAATTATTTATAAAACTAAATGTGAATATAATTCATTTAATTTTCATTTTACATTATCTGAAAGTATTTGTATTGTTTTAATTTCCATATTATTTTTTATTTCTTTTTATTTATAAATATTATGCACTGATTGAATGTGTCTTTGACATCTCAAGTATAACAAATACATATATCATACAAGTATATAAAGAAAATAAAGTTGTCTGAAAATAAATTTGAGCGACTTGCATTAAATTTGACTTCTTAAGAATAAGATTTGGCTCTATTTTTTCTCATTTGGCGAATGTTTTGGCGCAATCTTTTTTACAGTCAGGGTGAGCCCTGCAGGCCTTTTTTAAAGATGTTGGGGAAGGGGCCTTCTTGGGGAAAATATGACTTTTTTTTTCATTGGGTACAATGCAAATTTTGGGAAAACTGCATGAATTTAAAGAAATTTTCATAGGGGAAGGCACTTATGAACAGCCCCTTGAAAAAGAAGGAAAAAAAAACAACATCTAATCTTCAACAAATAAATGTTGGTGAAGCTGACCTTAAAAAATTCTTTGTTTGGAGTTACCCAACAGAATCACGAAAATCACCGCAACTCAACTTTTTTTTTGGCCTTTCAAGTGTCAGATTTTTTTTTTCTTTGGCAAGATCAATCGTATACAGCAGTTGCAAAAAAAGAACTCTTACACAACAGGTAATGTCCAGGTGTATCGCTGCTATAAATCAAAACTCAAACAGCTGCTAACACAAAACTCTTTTAAGTTTTAATAAGCAGCATCTCAAAGAAGCTGTCCCAGAGTTCAAAAGAAACCTCACAATGGCTTATGTCAGCTTCACACCCTTTGAACTTTACTGAGCACTGCAGTATGTTAATTTCTTCCAGCGTGTAGAGTGGATGTCACACAAGGTGAAATTGAAATCAGTGGAGGGGGCAAAGAGGGCTGCATTTGGTGACACTTTTGCAAGTATTCCTTTCAGGAAAACTGACAGCTTCTCTCCCCATAATTAATACACAGACTTCTACAAATCTACGCATCCTGTTGACACTGCTTTTCCCTTTTACCTGAATCATATTGCACCTTACTGAGATTAAGTTTATGTGCTGATAAGAATATGAAACACCATAGCCCTCTGTTCCCCCAATGCATGAGATTATGACTAAAAAAAATTCAAAATGAAATAATAGAAACTGGTAAGAAACACACAAAAATTATTAGGTCTCCCAAACAAACTTATTTTTTTTACTCCGTTTCTTCTTCTTTCTTGCACGGCAACTTTGTACGGGCCATATCTCAGAGACTGCGCGACATATCTTTACAAAACTTCATATGTTCAAAAACCATTGATATCCACACCCATAAACTATATATATTCTTGTTCCTCATGATCAGATGGATAGAATGGTACATATTTGATGTTCACATGGGTCACCTGGCGGTCAGGCCCTACTCCCTCAATTTTACTTATGACCTTATTTCTCAATAACCATTCATGTATGACTCTTAGGAGAAACTTTGTTTGGGAGACTTAGTGACAATTCACTGTTACAATTATATAATTACTTGTTTGATTTATTTGTCAAATAAACACATTAATGAGAAACAGCAATATTAGTTTAAAATCCATAGTAGTTTTTACTAGGTAAAATTATTCTGAATTAACGGTAATGTGAATCAATGATACAGCTCGTGATGCATTCTGGATTTCTTATCCCGTCTTATAAGAGGGTCAAAGCATAAAATCACAGATCAGGGGAGTGAGAAAAGGGTCCCGTCTTATAGACGAATAGTCTTATAATCGAGTTTCTATGGTATTTTTTTTTTACCAAGTATTTGATTAACCATGTGGTATGTTCACTTTAAGTAGTATAATTTTCCATAACTATTGTGTCAGATGAAAAAAAAACAAACCTGTCTACCTACCCACCTAAAACAAAAGTAGGTCGGGTAACTCCAAACAAAGAATTTTTTAAGATCATCCTAATTATTGTGTCAGATGAAAAAAAAAATTACCTACCTACCCACCTAAAAAAAAGTAGGTTGGGTAACTCCAAACAAAGAATTTTTTAAGGTCAGCCTAATTATAGTGTCAGATGAAAAAAACAATTACCTACCTACCTACCCACCTAAAAAAATGTTGGTCAGGTAACTCCAAACAAAGAATTTTTTAAGGTCCACCTGATCCAACGATAATTACACAGTATATCTAAAAACAAACTTTCTCACTGACCTGACTCCTCACTGCTGTACTTGCTCTTATATCGAGCCTTCTGTTTCTTGCTCATCATGCACCACTGTTGTCGGCAGTAATCCAGTAGCATGTCCTCGCTGAAATCCGGATGTTCTCCCATTACACTGTCTCTCTCCTTTTGACAAAACACATCGAAAGAGGCTTCTATACCACTCACTGGCCGTGTCGTCGGAGTCTTTTTCACAGCCTTTGTCGGTGTTGATTCTTCCTGAGTTTCTATTTTCCTCCTCTTTGTAGTTGGTTTACTGGAATTGGGTGTGGATACATCCGCGTGTTTTCGCTTCTTTGTTGAATCCTTCTTACCAGTGGAAGGAGTGTTTTCCCCTGCATTTCCCCCACTGGCGGCGTTTTTAATGATTTTCACATCCTCCTCAATCCCAGTTGCGGCTTTACTAGGACTAGAATCATTTTTACCCTTTCCTGATTTAGGCAACTTGTATACAAATGTAAAGGTCGATTTTCGCTCATTTCGGCTCATCGGCAGTGCTGTCTCTGCCTGATCTACACCAATGTTGACAGCATTAGCTTTAGCCGGAGGAACACCATACCAACCCTTTAATTTTTTCAGGTCTTTTTTGGACTTAGCGTCTTTGTATATAGTTTCAACATATTCGTCAAACTGAGCCTGACCTTTGAATTCTAATAAGTTATTCGTGCTGATCCAGGCTCGTTCTGCTGCGTTTCCAAAGAATTGTACATGGTACTCGCGACTTTTTCTGTGATCTGTAAAAAGTTAATATTGGGGTTAAATAACATAGTATCCATACATATAAAGTCATGTACATTTTTTATGAATTGATAAGAAAACAAAAATTGCTTAACCCATAACATGCTAAATTTCTTAAATGGAATTGTCCTTTCTTCATTTTGGACTGTACACTTAGTTGCTTATAGGGGTGCTTGCTGAAAATTTATTGACTGAATTGCGAACAGTGCAGACCATGAATACAAAGATGTGCAGGTTTATCTTGGTCTGCATTGGTCACAAAGGCAGTCACACGTTCCTATAGTGTAATAAGTGTTAATGAAAAAGTATGAAACTGGGTTTCTAGTGTTTATTGTTTTTTTTAAACAAATGATCAAAATTACAATACCTGTTTGAGCTGCAGAAAAACACAAACAAAAACACAAACTCTAGGATGCCAGTGATATAAAGCAACAATGTGCAGTATGAAACTTACAATAAGACCATAAGGATTTTTTTTTAATCTAATTCTTGAAGTATCATTTTAAAGAAAAAAATATCCCCCACTAGATGGACAGGATATATTTCTACTTACTGTGGATGCGCGTGTGTTGAGCCGTGTATGGGTCATATGAGACCATACACGGCCACCAGGGATGGCCGGACACTTTGGACCACACCAGGTCACCCACTTGCCACACGACTGCAGTCGAAAAATAGAAAAAAAACAAAAACGCACAAATATTACTAACCATTTCACATTCCTGTGCACCAATGCTCTCTTTCGAATTGAAATGCATTAAGTACAAATTGCATTTAAGTATAAATACCCGTGTTGTCTTTATCGTATCGAAACTCATTAAGTATGAATCGCATTATCATTTTGCTTTTTTTTTGCCGAGTAAGCCGCACACTCACAGGCACTTATTACCATAACGCATCATCTGGGCAACTAATATGGATGCTTATTAAACCAAATAGATTTATGCAATCCAAATACTCAGTTAATATTGCGAAAAAGCTTGTGGGAGGTGTTACAATCAATTCTGTATCGACTGACACCTTGAAGTTGAAATATTATCATCTAAAATCAACAAGAATGCCTCAAATATTTATAAATAAAAGGTCTGAATGCCAAAGGTATCCATCACATCATTTTAAGGCCTACAAAACAATAATGAAATAGCATGGTACAATTTCTGTTTTTCTTTAACTTTGTACCCCTTGAGATGGGGAGCCCCTACAATTTTAGGGGTGCATGGCCAATTAAAAAACCCTCTACAGAGGGCAAATGGGCATGCTGCTTATAAAGCCAATCCCAATGAACTACTAATCAATTCTTGTATCTACCTGGTAATTTACTTTCCATTTCTGGTGTTGGTTCTACTTTAGGCTTTGCTGGTTTGTCTTTTGGGGACTTTGCAGGTTTTGGTCCTTCAGCCTGTTCCAGGTCCAATTTTTTTGGTTTCCTTTGCCTTTTTCCAGGACTCCCCATCTCTCCTTGGTCCGTCAGACTTTCATCCGAATGTTTTTCTACTTCGGCAGCCGATTTATCTATACTTTTTCTGGACACTTTCTTAGATTTTGCTGGTTCAGAAACTGGTGTTTTTGCACTAGATCTCGGCCTGCCCCTTTTCGTTACTGGTTTTATACCGGACTGTTCATCATTTTTAACTTCTGCTTTTTCACTCACAACCTCATCTTTACTTTGTCCCGATATTTCAACCTCCATGGACTCTTTGGTATCCTGAGTTTCATTATTATTGGCAACAGGATCTTCGGTCATAGAACCAGGCTTGCTGGGAGTCTCTGCTTCACTGACAGCACTTTCCTCGGGGAGATTGCTCTCCAATTCTTCCAATAATTTCTTTTGTGGAGAATCGTCCACTACGGACATGTCTGAACCTATTTATAAAGGAAACACATTTCAATTAAATAAATAACAAAAGGAAATAAAACAATTACTATTTTCGAAAATGTCATTTTTTTTTCAAGAATTGTAAAGGCTCCATTTCAGCCCACAAGATAGGAACAAAATTCATCACTTTCTTTTTTTTAGACAATATTAAGGTAAAGTCCCTATGATGGTTCTGCTACATTTCGGACATCATGGCCCTTCACGGAGATAACCAAGGTTTCCTAATGTTTCATTAGGGTGCCTTGGTTATCTTGGTAGAGGTTAAATAGTCCAAGACGTAGCGAAACCATTACAGGGACTTTACCTTAAATACCTTATAACTCTGTTCAAGCATATTCTGTGACTTTGAAAACAAAGGTTGCAAACAAACCTTAAATTAAATGCACCAGGGACCCATAACTCTGCTTTCTCTAAAGTTTGTTTTTTTCCAGCAAATCTTCAGAATGTATTGTGTTTTGGATTATTTTTTTCATTCAAGGATAAAAGGTTGAGCCTATTTTTGGTAGACCAAATCTAAATACATTAATTTAACATTCAATGGCATTGTACATTACATCATGCATATAATATAAAAGTTAAAACATATAAGACATAAAACACAAGTTAAAATATTTAAATGATAAATAAAATTACTAAAATGACAATGGCTTTTTTTAAATATGCCAGGCCATTTTTTAGGATGTTGAGGGAGGGGCCTTCATATCACATTTTGGGGGAAAGTTGCCATTTTTTTTTTCAATGGGGTAAGAAAATCCTGGGGTAAAATGCAAATTTGGGGGAAAGTGCATGAATTTAAAGAACTTTTCAGAGTGGAAGTGCCTATGAACGGCCCCTGATGAAGAAGTAAAAAAAGCTCTATGTACATATAATGAAGAAAATGCCTTTATTCATTCTGTAAACACAGTCACTGATTTGGTTGTCTGATTTTTTTTCTACATCTTTTAAATGGGGCTTTTTTGCAATAGGTTAATATAACATTTAACCCTTTACCGCATGAATATTCATGTAAAAATATACAACTTATATGAATATAAATTGACTGATCTTTAAATGGTTTATCAAATAATGGATTTTTTTTTGCCACAGACAACTGAGCTACAATATTGTCAGTGACTTGGAAAGAATTTTTTTCAATGGGACTATGGCCCATCATTTGCTAAAATCAATGGGACATTTTCAAATCTAATGGGACATTTTTAACTATTGATGTGAAAAGTTTTAGTGGGTTAAAAAGGAAAACTGCTTAACATCAAGTTTTATTTGGTTTTAGAACACATATACTTGTGGTAAGTAAATAAGAACTTTTCACATAGTCTTGTTAATAAAGAACAGTATCTTCAACAACCTGAAGCAACTATAAAAACGCTGTTAAAATAAGACATAGGCTAAATACGACCTAGAAAGATCCCAGCTCATTATTTGGAAGAAGGCCTGATTAAAAGTTCTAAGCTAAAAATTCACCTCCTAAATCTTAGTTCCACTTTACTGGATTTTTTTAGGTTTATATTTGGTGTTACTGGAAGGTATCGAGACATCTTGAGGTTTAGGGGATGGTTGTGTCAATGAATCGGACAAAACTTCCCAAGGGGGAGATGAAGCAGAGTTCGTAACTTTCTGAGAGGGAGACTGCGATAAATCAGCACTTGACGCTGTTTGATTATTATCATTTACAGTTTTCATATAATATCTGGATTATGGGCCTAAAAACGATGATGGATGTCTAACTTTTGTTGGTCAGATCTTTCAAATTTTTTTTTTAGGCATTCTTGTTCTCTTCAGACGATATTCACTGCGTCTACCATACGAAATTGAATGTAACATCTCGGACAAGCTTTTTTGTTATATTAACCGAGTGTTCCGACTGCGTAATTCTATATGGTTTAATAAGCGTCCAGCTCAGTTGCCTGTATGATATCTTATCTTAATAAGCGTCTGAGAATATGCGGCTTACTCAGCAAAAAAGCAAAATGAAAATGCGATTCATACTTAATGTATTTCGATAAGAAAAAACAACAATAAAGATTATGATTCAATGCATATTGTACTTATTGTGGTTCAAAGTGAAAGAGACAAATGGCGCACAGGAATGTGAGAACAATGGGACATTTTCAATTTTAATGGGACTATGGCGCATGGCGCACGGGTTTCCAAGTCACTGTATTGTATGACCAAACAGAGGAGATCCTGATCAGACGGCTCCTGTAGGAGCTGTCTGATCTGGGTCTGCTCTGTTTGCCTATGTGTCAGAATGAGTCTATGAAGTAAAGGGATAAAAATTTACCTCTAGACTAACAATATTTGTTAAGAAATATAATATTTATGAAATTTTCTAAGAATAACAAGAAAGATGAAACACCTTTTACAGAGTTGGACAACATATCTTTTATCACATTGCTGATCTGACACTTATTTTATCTGAGGTACTGCTTCAAATATTTTTTAACTAGCCTCCACACAGAATCATTCGAAGACACAAATGTCTATCAGCATAAAACTGTTCATCAAAATCTACGAATGATAAACCAGAAATTACCGGCATCAAAAATAACTGATTTGTCACTTAAGGTAAAAGATTAAAACACAAAAGACACTTTGAAAATACATCCCCAGATTATGTTTGTCTAATAGGCAAAGACTTAGCAAGGATTACCAATATGAACAACTTTCCCGACGCCTTCCACATCCATTGTTGATTTCTCCGTTGACATGATGTCTGTTTTAATCGCTGCTTTGCTCTGCGCAATTTTTGGGTTTCGTGCCATCACAGCTATCTGAGGCATCTGATGACGGAACCCGCTTCCTGATCCCTCGATGCCATTTACTGGCGGAGATCCAATCGGACTTGCCATGGCCGTCTTGCTCTTCCTCTCAGTCTGAATTACAATTGTGAAATCATTGATTTAAATCATTTCTAAGATAGGAAGATGCCCTTGAACAGACCCTGATTAAGAGGGAAAAACAGTGTTGAAATACACAATACATTGCTCTCATGACTATATTAATGCTCTGTGTAAGCGGTGGGGGAGGTTTTAACAATCTACATTAAAATAAATTTTGCTGTGAATTTAAGTTTGAACATTCACATTTATTTGCTGTTGAGATTTATTTGCCTTGAAAAAATGTTTACTCAAAAAATTGATTATATTTCTAGGTCCTTAACAACAAGCATAGTCCTGTGCATGTTTTTGAGAATTCACATGTTGATAAAGATCTGATTACAAACATAAGGACTCTCGATCTCAATTCTTTATTTAGTGCCAGTTTTCGGCACCATTCCCCCTCCCAAAAAAACCCCCCCCTATTTTCAAGCAAAATTCCCCCACAATTCAAAATGCAAGAGCTAACTTGGAAAACAAAAATGGTCCAAGTTGTAGATTGTACTGTATACCATTTCCATTTCAGTTTTACCTAATAAAGCTACTATACAGAAACGATTTTGTACAATATATCATTACTTAGTTATATAATTATTGCATGTATGTGTAACAAAACTTGCCTAATATTCCACAACAAAACTACACAAAAAATTCCCCCTCTTAAAGGTAGAGGTACAGTTCCCCAAAAACAGACAGTCGAGAAGTGGCAAATCTCTCATTATTTCACAAGGATTGAATCCGCTTTTCAGAAGAAGCTTCTTATGGATAGGAATAAGTGTAAAAATGTTTTAATTGCCCACCAATGCCATCATTAATGATGTCATTATTTTCAAGCAATATAAAATTGCCAAATGAGGTGATTTCGGGTTAGAAAAACAATACAAAATCAACTTTGACTTACCCCAAACCCCACAATCAATCAATCTGCCTATTTCTAATCAAAGCCTGGAGTGTTAACTAAATTGATTAATAGTTTAGGTCTTGCTGTGTATCTAGAAATCAAAAAATCTCTCGATCATATACACAATATTATGACATTGTTTAGGTTATTCAGTAGATACAAAAATTTCCATACACAATACCAGAAATCTATATTATTTTTTTTATATCTGTAATGATTCCTGAAATCTTTCATCTAGAAAACCCAAATTTTTTTTTAAACCTGTCATTCTTCCTGTATTTTCTTCCTCAATAACCCAAGATTGTCAATTAAGCATGCTTAATTAATACTGGAATTTTTGGTAACCCTCAATTTGGGACTCATTTTTTCTTCATTATGTGCGACAAGCTCATAATTAATCACATACTGATGAGTTATCACCTGCATGCCATCTTTACAGCCTGTCATAAGCATTTAGCCCATCTTTTACAGGTTGTCCCACTAGGAACTGAAAATCACTGGTCAGTTTTTTTGGTAAATAATTCAATTTCAGAAACTTACTTTTGTTCATAAACTGAGAAGATAACTTTGACCAATCAATAAAGATTTAAAGAGATCAATGTTACAATAACCAGCGACAGCCATGTCACTGAAATATCCACATGGAATGGTACTGATAACAATGTGAGCCTGTGAGTTATTGAAAGTGAAAGGATCCAAAAGTTTACGAGGCTTTAAGTCATACAATGTTGACAACACGGAAATTCATTACAAAACAACAATGTAAATTACGGGTAAAGACATCTTCAACTAGAGAAACTGGGTGGGATCTCATTGTGTTCAATCACTTATTGTAGCTCTGACGCCATTTTGTACATTTTATAAATAAAGAACCTGGCCACAGATTTGAGAGAAAAACACACCGATCGGTCGTTGATTTTCTTGAAGTCGACATAAAATACGTACTCTATCTATCTTGAGTTTGTTTTCTTGAGTTAACGCCCGCTGTGCATTGTAGTATATGCAAAAACGAGTTTCGTTGTAGTTTACTTAAGCAAAATATGGATCCTCATTCGGAGTTCTACGGATAAATCAGCGGGAAAATTTCACTCTGCCGGTTGGTTAAATTTCATTTCCGGAAGTAAGCAATTGGAGCGGGAAATTGAATCAAAGTACTGTAGAATGCGACAGAATGACCTATTTTTATTGCTTATGAATATAAATCACATACATTTATAATATACATAATATCATTTATTTGATTTTTACAGCTTTTACACTCTTATACCATATTAATGTCTGTTATATCACTAAAAATATAGATTAAATGTCCTAAAATATAAAATTAAAACACCAGAGTTACTAAGATTTATAACTTCTAATACTTAAAATTTGGATTTTAATATAGTTACTTAAATAAGTTTAAATAAAACCCCATATGATAAATATTAGTATATAGAGGTTCAACTTCATCTGAGACAATTAAAATACATTGCGACCAGGATTGCAGATCAATTGGATCTAGATTCTATTCAAGAATAAATTTTAGATCTATAACAACCAAATTTATAACCTGAGCTAGAAATTGTAGGTCTTGCTTTTAAAGCCATTCATAATGCTAATAGCTTATTAGTTTAAATCTTTATTTTATGGTGCCAGTACATGCCATGTAATATTTTCTGTGGTATTTGTAGTTTCTAATTCATTATAAAATCTAGATTAACATACTTTAAATAGATCTAATTATTATTATATTCAAAACTCTAAATTCACAGAGACTTAAACAAGTTTTAGCCCATCAAAAGTTCTTTTCAGTGCATTTCTTAAAAAATGCAAAATGACAGACCGACTTATAATCACCAGGGAATCCATTTATACATAATTATATGTTAAATAGATGATGTGTCCCTGCTACAGCCTGCTAGGGCTCAGACCCAGTACCAGATGTTGCTTATCTTAGCAATTTGGGACTAGAAAGTAAGGAAAATTGATCCAGCAGTTTAACTCGCATGACCCTATCCCAACACTTCTCACCTTTCCTCTTCTTGAAGTTGGGCCCATCTCAAACCCTTGGCTTACTAGCTGGTCCTAAATCAAAGACCTGATGATATCTGCCATGCATATAATGATACTAGCCAGTCAGTGCATGAAATTACCGTTCAAGCATCACTGAGTATTATTTGGAACCATTTCATTTCCATTTATTACCGTTGAATTTATCAGATTTTATTGAAATTCCACTTTAAATCATTGATTGAACACCATTATTTTATGTAAATTAATGACACCACCAAAGTTAAGTACCATTGAAAAACAATTTTATTCCATTAAAATTCATCATTGGATACCATTGAAATACCACTGAAAATAATTGATATTTCAATTTTTTAGGGAGAGCTCATTTGCATATTTCAGCCCTGAATTTCAATGGGGTTTCAATCAATTGAGTGTCAACAATGGTGTTTTGATGGAGTTTCAATGGTTGCACTATTTAATATATATATATATATATATATATATATATATATAAAAAGACTGAAGGGTTGCGCTACATTAATGGTTCTGCAAAAAGAAATGGTAATTCAATGGTGTTTCAGTGCCATTTCATTTTGCTAAAGGTGGTTACTATTCCCCAGCAGAGAATCGTCAGAAGTGACAACAATAACAGCGGAACTCTCAATTTGTTGCATTCGGGGGTAGGGTGTTTGTGTGAAAGATTCAGGAAGTTCAGGGATGCCAGGAAAATTACTGTAAATGTCCAATGACATTTAATTTCAATGAATCAGTAGTAAAATTAATTTTGTGGGTTCAATAATACAATATGACTAGAATTTGGGAACATATAAGAACTAGCTACTGAATGAGCAGATTTTAAGTTTGATGGATAAATTCATCTAAATAATTCCTACATGAAAAATTAATAGATCTAATATTAAATTACATATTATAGTGTATGGTAAAGAAAAAGTCCATTGTTTCATAGTACATCATTTAAAGTTCAGTAACTTAATATTTATCTTCATAAATATTCATATATTCCTCAAAAAGCTGTCTGATCTGGGTCTGTTCTGTTTATTTCGCCAAGGTGTCAAAGCACATGCATCTATATGAGGTTAATTAAGAGTTAAAACATCTAGAGCCTGGTCAAGGAGCCATATACATTAGTTGGAAAAGAAACAAAAAAGTGAACACTTGGTATTCAGTCAAGTTTTTATTCTGTTTCCTCAGAAGCTACACAACAGGAGTATCATTGCATTTATGTGCATAAAAGCATGAACAACAAATCTGAATTTACAGACAATAACAATAACACATCAGTTTAATACAATAAATATATATTTAAATTCAAGAAACTTACAAGCACCCATATTCAAACCACTCTCTGTTACTGCTTTGTGTTACAGAGTTATCTCCTTTTGAAGAAACCTCTGTTAAAAATGATGGAGAGAGACTTTTGTCTTTTCCCTTTCTTCTACATCTTTTGATAAATTATAGGACCTTCAGTAAAACATTGGCTCCTTGATAAAATCTGTTGGGGTCTTATATATTTCCCATGGAAAAGTCTACATATTAAGAAAAAGTCCTTATTTCAACACCATAAAGCCAAAACTTCATGTTATCCTACGGTGAATTCTTGATAATGTTGTTGTTGTTGTATTGGGGTTTACCATCGCTGCGATAGTTCAATCATATAGCGACGTCCAACTAATTACAGGTGGAGGAAGACCCCGAGTACACAGAGGTACCCGGGTAGAATCACCGACCTACCGCAAGCCAGCTGAAAGGCTTCCTCACATGAAAAATCCGAAGTCCTCTTGATAATGTATTACTGATACTACATATATTTAAATAAGCACAATCTATTCTTTTCTGTTGTCCCTTTTTACACTCATTATATAAGTTTTAATGTAAGAGTGTTACAACTGAAAACATCCTTTTTTTTTTATTATGGACTTGGATAATTTATTCAAAAGTCATGCATTAAAAAGTGGGATTATGATTTATGTAATTTGCAATGAATCAAACACTTCAATTCTTCTCGTGCATATGAGTTTCATATATGAACAACAATTAAGATTACCTATATATATATACTGTGCTTACCCTAAATGCAGTATACATTAAGAAGTTAAACTGTATCTTCACTTGACAAACAAATATCTGAGAGAATTAATGAAGCTTGTTTGGTCGTACAAGGACAACTGAAATCAGGGTATGCAATACAAACCCCTCGTTCAAACTGAATATATACTATTTCCATAAAAAAATCTGGTGGTATTATGAACAGGTTTTTGGGGGAGGGGGGACTTTTTTCACCAAAGGTAGGTCAAAGGTCACGGTCACTACATAATGAAGAGGTCTATCCACTTAAGCAACTGTCCAAATATTGAAGCAATCCAATCAAGCACATAGAAGTTATAGCAGATTAACGAAAAGGTAAACCTGTCCAGACGTCACTTTATTTTTTTTCATCAAAAGTAGGTCAAAGGTCACCAGGTCAAATGCCTAATGTAAAGGTCCATCCTCTTAAGCAACTGTCCAAATATTTAAGCAATCCAATGAAGAACATAGAAGTCATAGAAGATTTTTTAAAAAAAGGTCAACCTGAGCAGACGCACACCCAGACATCATCAGTTTAAGGACAGAGTTTTTCGTTGAAAAACTGTACAAAAAAAATCAGCACTTTGGTAAGGGAACCATGTATGTTTTTATGGTAAAAACATTGTAAATTTTCATAAAAAGTAAAATTTATAGCTTGCTAGAAATTAGGGCCTTTAATTGCCATTTTTTTTTTATGACTTACAATAACAATTACTTGAAATTTTATGCATCAAATCAGGAATTTGAGAAAAACAACTTTTTCCTTAAAGTGAGAAGGTCCTTTTTCATGATAAGTTATGAAGGACTTTTTTATTTTGATATACACATTACCATTTTGGCATACTTGTAATTGTCACATTTAATAATACAATAATTGGTGAATTTGCAAAAAAATATTTCAAACTAATGACTCAATCAGTAAAAAGTAAAAAAAAAAAATAATAATAATACTAATAATCTCCAGCTAAATTTTATTTCACTTCCTTTTCAAATAATTCATAATATCATAACAACATAAAAAAAATACAGTGAAAAAAAAATGGATGCATTAATGGAGGCTAGATCATTTGTTCCACTGTTTCAAGTGGATAAATGGTTAGAACAGACAAATGGGCAGTGCAGAGCACTTGTAAGAATAAAAATTGTTCTAGCACTTTCAGAAATCATATGTACCAAATCATATGTACTTCACAACCATGCATAACAGTCAATATCAAGTTAACTATTGTGAATACTTCTTAACCCTTTCCCTCATAGAGGACACCATCAAAAGACCTATGCGAACAGCATAAACCAGATCAGCCTGCGAGTAACTCGCAGGCTGATCAGGTTTTATGTTGTTCGCTGCTCCTCAGTGGTCTGGAAATGAGGATTTTGTAATTAAATTTGGTAAGGTTTAACTGTGGTTTTCTGCAGATCAGGCTTTATGTGTTACCTACTGAGTGCGTCAAAATGAGTCTATATGAGGGAAAGGGTTAAAGTATCCATCGCTCATATAGGATTCCAAAATAAAATAAACATCAAAAATCAGCACCACTGCTATCGTTATACCACGTTTCACTGTCATAAACACTATCTTATATCATGTCTGACCCACTGATAGATCAACAGGATTTACCCATGTTGCATTCTATATAGTTCTAGTATGATCAAATAAACATGCTATATAAACTTAGAAGGCTTGTAGCGTGTGTTATTTTCCGATATATGCATGTTTATATATTTCAAAAAATGATGTATATGATGTCATAAGAGTCATAGCATAAAGCATAATAAAATAAATTATCACATTTGTATATTATTTTAAATTTTCCAGTCTAATAAATGCGTTAAAGCGGAAAGAAAGTTTCTTTTTTCATGCTATAATGCAGAATAATGCATGGTGTTGCCTTCAGATGCTTTGTAATATATCATCCAGGCCTACAGTCTTCATGATTAGATTAATGCGCATCCCAAATTAACACCATGCATTATTCTGCATTAAAGCATGAAAAACGAAACTCTACTTCCTATATAGAGACTGTGATGTCACTAGCGTGCATGCCGGGGTGTACACATTAGCCTTGTAGGGTCAATTTTCACTGAATATACTTAAGTCACATAGTGATCAAACTTGCTTAAGGATTTTTTTTTGTGTGTTTTTTTTTTTGCACACACCCCATGTTAAAAAAACAAAACACAATTCCTTTCACATGTTCAATAATTAAAACCAGTGGTCTAACCAGAATAAAGCCAGATCTACCTGAAAGCAATGCTCAGTTCAAACAGGCTTTCAGTTGTTACATTATCACTTCAAAAGAATTCATGAGTAGCATAAACAACATGATCAAATATACCGTTAAGTTACACTCAGTGGATCTGTTTAAAACTGGCTTGAATTCCAACCACAATACTAAGTGCTAAGTAATACTTAAATACTTACAGAAGAATTTCAACATTTTTATTTCCATGATAAAATTACCTAAATATTTCATTTTTATAGAAATATTGTTAGAATTTAATGTAAAAATTCATATCATCTTTGTCATGTATCTGAATATCTAATAAAACGAGAATTCAGAATGCATTTCTCCCTAACTTTAGAATAATGTAATACTTAGCGCTAAGTATTGTTGGTGAATTGGAGCCTGGTCACTTCAGTCGTTTTCTTGCCAGAACATATATGAAATCAGAGTTTATACCTCTTTAAAAGGCATTCATACAGTGAGACACACGTCTAACAAACACACACAGAGAGTTCTGTTACATCATAAGCAAATAAATATACATAAAATTTAAATTGAAAGCTGCACATATGACAAGGAATGTACATACATCATACAATATGCTCCAAGCTTAAATGACCTTTACATGACATTTAGAATTGTCTTCGAAGTCCAAGGTCATGTCCATATCAAAAAAAAAAAAAAAAGATCTGACCAGCATTAATTAAAAAAAAAACATCTCTTAATCACATCAAATAGATTCTTGTTTTTAAAAGAAAGGAAAATAAATGCCTCTGCAAAGCTGTTAATAACTGTATGACCTTTAGCCTGTATCCACTCTTGGTTAGGATCATATGCCACATGCACACCAGTGAATATTAAACAGTAGAGACCTGAAAGGTCAGAGGTCAAAGAAAGTATTCCAAATGATATCAGCATGAATTACAACTTTCACCTAAAGTACATCAGGGCATCTATAAAAAAAATCCTTTATCTATATATATTGATGTAAAGTGTCCTGTTTATACTACAACTGATGTCTGTTAGATATGACATCAATTTTCAGGAATAGTCATTAACTTTTTACTATCTGCATATACCATTTTAGACCATTATATTAACAGACCTTTGAAAAGACCTGACTGAAAGCAATGAATACAGTGCATGTTCCTTATTCATTACACACTCCAGTGACACACGGTTGCCAATATCAAGCAGTCCAAAAATAGACCACAAAACGTGTGTGTTGTTTTTTTTTAACATACTTTATCTGGTAAACTGTCACATATTGTTGTCAAATATTATGCAGTATCTAGACTTAAATCCTATTAATAGTTTTATAATAAGAGTTGCACTGTATATTTTAAAATTATAATGGACCTGTACTGTATTTTAGCATCATAATGGAGTTGTGCTGTAATCTAGCATTATAATGAGTTTTGCCATATTTTAGCAATATAATGGTGTTGTACTGTGTTTAAGCAATATAATGGTGTTGTACTGTGTTTAAGCAATAGAATGGTGTTGTACTGTGTTTAAGCAATATAATGGTGTTGTACTGTGTTTAAGCAATATAATGGTGTTGTACTGTGTTTAAGCAATATAATGGTGTTGTACTGAGTTTAAGCAATATAATGGTGTTGTACTGTGTTTAAGCAATATAATGGTGTTGTACTGTGTTTAAGCAATATAATGGTGTTGTACTGTGTTTAAGCAATATAATGGTGTTGTACTGTGTTTAAGCAATATAATGGTGTTGTACTGTGTTTAAGCAATATAATGGTGTTGTACTGTACTTTCACATTACAATGGAGTTGTGCTGTATTTTGCATTATAATGGAGCTGCACTGTTTTTTAGCATCATAATGGAGTTGTGCTGTATTTAGCGTTATAATGGAGCTGCACTGTTTTTTAGCACTATAATGGAGTTGTGCTGTATTTAGCGTTATAATGGAGCTGCACTTTTTTTTAGCACCATAATGGAGTTGTGCTGTATTTAGCGTTATAATGGAGCTACACTGTTTTTTAGCACCATAATGGAGTTGTGCTGTATTTAGCGTTATAATGGAGCATTTTAATTGTATTATAATGGAGCTGCACCGTATATCACAAAATTTTTTTTTAGCATCATGATGGAGTTGTGCTGTTGTTGTTTTTTTTCATTATAATGTAGCTGCACTGTATACTAGCATCATGATGGAGTTGTGCTGGGTTTTTTTCATTATAATGTAGCTGCACTGTATACTAGCATCATAATGGAGTTGTGCTGTATTTAAGCATTATAAAGGAACTGCACTGTATTCTAAGACAGATGAAGATATACAAAATTACTACCTCATTCATCAGATACAAATGAGTAGTAAGCAGTACAAGCTAGAAAAATACATGCAGGCTGATCTGGTTTTAGTTTACTCTCATAGGTCACAAAACTCAAGATAAAGAGTGTAAGTTTAACATAGTTCAATATGTTATTATCACACTATATTAACAAATTCCATTTTACATATCAATGTAATTCTGGAGGACCATTAACAACAAAACCTCTAACCCTGTTCTTAGATATTTAAAATTTTTAAAACTACATTTAACCCTGTGCAAGTGGTCACCTCCGTGTAGCAGCCTACCTGCTGAAGGAGGCCAGATGTGAGATTCTAAAAGTGGTATTATGCTTGTACATATCAGTTTTGTTTGGCAACTTCCTGGAATAAGAAGTCGCTTTGTCCAATACTGCTGAATTCCCACTTAAAACAGGTTCACTTACATCAACATATTTCAACACTTACAGTGTGAACTGCCATGAAAGCCCTGTCCCCAATGAAGTGATCTCCCCTTTAATGTTCGAAAAATCTCTGCCACCTACCTGCAGTTTGTTGAATAACCACTAACAGTCAATCATGTTAGCAAACAGTTGCAAGTTGGTTCCCTGCTTACATTCTATACACTACCTTATGGCAGCATACAAATGCACATTTTAACAAGTTTTAACAGCGAATGAATGCAGAGCAGTGCATCAGATTTTTTTTCCCCAGAAATAAAATTTCTGTTCTCTTTCTGGAGTGTTCACCAAAATGTTATTTACTGAAAATACTTTTTAAAACAGATCAAAATGTTTGAAAATGAAAATATTTTTTTTAGCATTGATTTTTGACATCATTATTGACCATTTCATCATTTGAACGTTATCCCATCATTTCCCTGGTGGCAGAGATCAATGAAAGGGAAGTAATTTCTCTGTGGAGTTTGATGAAAGCCAAAGTATCAATGTATTCACACACAAACTACAGTATTACAGGACACTATATACATTTGTACAACTATTTACAGATTCCTATAACAGCCCGGGTCAACAATTCCGTGTTAGTCTTCCTGAACTATTTGATGATCGTGGCTCATTCAAGATCAGCAATGTTGGATTTGAGTCTAAAAAAGAACACAAAAACACTAAATTGGCATGAATAATTACTTAACCCTTTCCCTCATAGAGGAAACCATGAAAAGACCTGTGCAAACAACATAAAACCAAATCAGCCTGTGAGTAACTCGCAGGCTGATCAGGTTTTATGCTGTTCGCTGCTCCTCTGTGGTCTGGAAATGAGGATTTTGTAATTAATTTGTAAGGTTTAACTGTGGTTTTCTGCAGATCAGGCTTTATGTGATACCTATTGAGTGCGTCAAACTGAGTCTATATGAGGGAAAGGGTTAATTTACAGACTAACAATATGATCATGTCATGAAATGAAATAATCTTGTATTATGTCCAATTATCTTTGTTATACGAGTGAAGGACTAAGAGACGTGATGCAATGGGGCATGACAAGACAAGACCAGCATGATTTCTTCTGTGAAATCATCGTTTGAAAACCTACTGATTATGCTAACTCTCCATACAGAACAAAATGAATGGAGAGAAACAGAAGAAATTGACTGTGGGTGTGAGTGTAGTCAAAATGATTGAAAGCAGTTACTGAAAAATCACATCAAATCTTATTATCACAACAATGAAAGAGAGAGAAATTATCAGCTTTGGAATTTTGATACTTCTTGATATCGTTATGAGAAAATGAGACTTGGCATTACCTTCAAACTGTGTATCAGGTATCAAATCTTCATCAGGTTCTTCTAGATTAATCGGGAAGTCATCGTCACCACACGAGCATGTTGAATCATGGTGAACTCGATGATGTTTCACTATAGGTGCGTATCGTTGTCGTTTTGGGACAGATTTTCTGAAACAAAATTCAAGATTGAGACATTGAAAAATATGTCAATTCCATTTATCATACAAACAAAAGTTATATATTATTTATTAAGTATGAATGCGTTACATTTTGAAATGTCCAGTAGAATATTAATACATGTAGTGCTCCTAATCAGAATGCTGTAGTTCAATATAAGGAATACAATACTAGCTAGTAACTGACAAGAAAATATTGAGATTCATCATAAGATCCTCAATTCCAATCATCATTCTTTATTAAAATGAAACCATTACTTGGCATTTGTTGCCAAAACAAGTCTTTCCAGTTTTTACAGATTTATCCAAATAGACTAACACTCTATCCAGTACACTGGGATAATATGGATAGTCGATGGTTGACATGATTTACACAAAAGGGGACAAGGTTTTGCATGTGATACTATGTGAGAGCAGCTGATCTAGCCATAAATGGAAAAGTCAGGACTGAAATTTCAAATGCTAAAAACGGAAAAGGCTCCCATGAACAAAACTAGCAAATAAGGGTGACAATTTCATGTACTACCAGTAACTTACTTTTTATAGTACAAGATGAGACAGACAGCAACGATGATGACCAGGATGATGACCGGTACGGACAAATACACCGCCAGTAGACTGTGTTTCTCGTCCACCATCGTGACATTGACCGGGACCATCACGGTGACCGTCACTGTCTTGGGAGGTGGAGGTATGGTTGGGGATTCTTCTCCTGATTTCACT
>CM037790.1:26957860-26972493 GCA_021229015.1 Solen grandis | reverse complement strand
AGTGAAGTATTACCTTATGTATACCTTAAGCAATTCTAAGCATTACTATATATACCTTAAGGTATACATAAGCAATTCTAAGCAATTCTAAGCATTACCTAAGCAATTCTAAGCATTACTAAAGTATTACTTAAGCAATTCTAAGCATTACCTAAGCAATTCTAAGCATTACCTAAGCAATTCTAAGCATTACTAAAGTATTACTTAAGTAATTCTAAGCATTACCTAAGCAATTCTAAGCATTACCTAAGCAATTCTAAGCATTACTATGTATACCTTAAGGTATATATAAGTATTACTTAAGCAATTCTAAGCATTACTATATATACCTTAAGGTATACATAAGTAATTTTAAATAATAAATTAAAAAAATGGAGTTACCAAAATACCCTCATTGTGCAATTATTTGTGGACAAACAGGATGTGGAAAAACAGAATTTGTTTTAAATCTTTTAGAAAAAGAATATAGGGGTGCATTTAAATATATTATTATACTATGCCCAACCATTCAATGGAATAAAGCATATAAAAACAGAGAATGGATTTTTTATGTTAGAAAACCAAAAACAAAGAATTTAATAATTGTTAATCCTATTGTTAATGGAGTAGAAAAACTACAAGAACTATTAAGAATATTTTTTAAAAAATATGCAGGATATCCTACTCTTTATATTATAGATGATTGTAGTGCTACAAAAGAGTTAACGAAGAAAAGAGATATGCTGTCAGAGTTGGCTTTTTCAGGGAGACATGCTGAACAATCTGTTTGGGTTATCTCTCAAAGATATAATTCTGTTTTAAAAGATTTAAGAGAAAAAACAAAATGGATATGTATATTCTACACTAAGGACAGAGATAGTTTTGAAAATTGTTTAAGAGAAAATGATGTCATCCCTACATTAGAAGAAAGAGTAAGAATAAAAGAAGAATTGAAAAAAAAGAAACATAGTAAATTAATTTTAATAACTGATCAACCTACAAATTATTTAGTTATTTAACGACCCTATGGAACAAAGTTCCAGCTGCGTAGCATTTGTTCGGCACTATTAAAATGGAGATTTTGTCCATATTGTTTAACAGCCAGACTTTGTCTGTATTAAATCTTTTTACCAATATATCTATTTTAGGTTTAGTAGGTTATCTAACTTATAATTATAGAAAATTAAAAAAAATATTTTATAAAATGAATGCTGAAGAAATATTAGAAATGCCACAGGTAGAACACTCAGAAAAAAGAGAAAGACTTTTAGCTCTTGTTTCTGGAGGAATGAGTAAACAATATTTAGGAAAAGAAATCTCAATTTTAGATATTGAAAAATTACCGGATGAAGAAATTAATAAATTATATACTAGATATGAAGCTAGATTAGGAGCAACAATGACAAAAACTTTAGGGAATTCTTTTATCAATTTATATGTTATGGGAGTGTCTAAATATTTTAAAGTTAAAAATCAACCTAAATTAATAGAAGATTTAAATGAAGATCCTTTTTTAAATAATGCTTTAAATTCTTTATGTTGTGAATTGTATTATAAATATGGAATGTTTCTTGCTCCTTTTACAACACTATTAACAACAATAGAAAATATTGACTTCGGGCAAAGTCTAGAAAAAGAAGATCCTATGAATGTTTCACAACCAGACAAAGTCTGTAATGTTTCAATGGAAGAAAGTTCCAACTGTGAAACACTACAACCAGAACTTTGTACCATTAAAAATGAGTGAAGTTATTCATAAAAAAATTAAAAACCCAAAAAGAGTTGAAGCTGGTAAAAAAGGTGCAGAAACAAAAAAAATAAAAGCTGAAAAGAAAAGAAAAGAATTTGAAGAAATGCAGAATCAATTACGGATAAACTCCGGTTGTGAAACATTAAAAATAAAAGAAGATGAAGTCCAACTACAACCAGTCCATAGTGTTTCACAACCTATCCGTAGTGTTTCACAGTGTTTTACAGCTGTACAAAGTCCACAGCCGGTCCGTAGTATTACAAAAGAGGATGGGGTTGATAAACACAATAATGAAGTTCTACGTGAAACACTACATGTAAATATATATAAAAATTATATTCCTTTATATATAATTGGAGTTGTTGGATTGGGATTATATATATATAAACAAATAAACTCTAAGAAAGAAGTCCCACAACCAGTTCATAGTGTTTCACAGTGCTACGGACAAAGTCCGGCTGTGAAACATTCCGTAGTTGGACAAAGTCCACAGCTGAACAAAGTCCATACACAACCACAAATAAAAAAACAAGAAGAATATGATCCATTTTATCTTTAATGTTTCACAGCCGGACTATGGACTTTGTCCAGCTGCGTAGCACTTCGTCCGTAGTGTTTCACAACTGAACAAAGTTCATAAATTTGTTTTCTAAAAAATGGCAGATAAAAATCAAATTATTAATACAGCTTATCATGCAGGAGTAGTTTCTGTTTTAACAATTGGTTATGCAGAAATATTTAAAAAGGTTTTAAGAAAACCAGCTCCTAAAGTAGATTTAAATTTTAATGATGTTTCAATGTTAACTCTTGATATTCTTCTAGCTACTTATACAAGAGATATGTTGGTTAAACAAGGTATTATTCCTGCTGATATTATGAAGTAATGCTACGCAGCTGGAACTTTGTTCCATAGTGCTGCGCAGCCGGATTTAATCCGTATAAAAATGGCAAATGCAATAGCAATGATGGTTGGCGGAGCAGTGGTTAATGCATTTTCATTTTCAGGTAGTAATTATTTATTTTCTCATATTGATAAGAAGAAAAGTGATGAAGAGAGAAAAAGACATGATAAAGCAATGGAACAATTAGAAGAAGACATGATGAATGGAGTAAAGAAAGAACACAAATTTTTTTTAAAAAAAAAACAACACTCTAAACAAGCTATTGAAGATGATGAATCAATGAAAGAATATTATTATGCAACTGGTGGTGATCATCCCCGTAAAGAACCAATATTAAGTGATTATTATACTCCTTCAGAAGATCAAAAAAAAAAGAGAATATGTTTTTATAGTAACAGAGATGTTAGCTGTAGGGTTTTTATCATGGAAATTACGTAAAGGGTAAAGTATTATTCCATTATCCAAATATATCTTTTATCAAAAGGAGACATACTTATTTTATTAACCTCATTAATATACATATTATGTAAATCAGAATTTAATGTATACATCTTATTTATTTGTTCTGTTTTATTAAATTAACATTTTTTATAATCATTAAACTTTATATCTTTTTTAATTGTTGTTTTCCCAATTCCTTTTAATTTCTTGATTTCCTTTAAATCAGTTAAAGTAAAAGAATAAGCTTTACTTCTTAAGAAAACTATCTCATTCATAATTTTTCCATTTAGTTCATCTTTAAATTTTCCAATAACTTTTTTATTTTTTTTTGTGAATGAAGTGTATGCTCTTTAGGATAGTCAGATGTATCTAGATAGTCTTTTATTTTTTCTAAATCTTCATAAATATCTTTTGTTGTTATTGATAAGAAGATAGAATCCGTATTTTTACAGATTAATGGAAATCCACAATTAAAATCCCCAGTTTCTGTAGATAAATCATATACTATTCTTTTTTCTTTTCCTAACGGTATTATCTTTTTTACTGTAGCAATTTGTTCCTTTTTTGTTATGAATAAATAGAATATATTTGGTTTATCTATTCTTGTATTAATGTTGGCATTATATCCTAGAGATGTTATAAGATAATGTAAACATGAAAATGTAATTTTACTTTTTTGTGAAAAAGAAAATGCAAGACCTTTCTTATATCCATCTCCTTGGTAAAATCCTCTAAAGAAGAATAATCTATAATTATAGTCTATTATTTTAAAATCTGTTGGATATATTTCTTTACACCATTCTAAACATTTATTTAAAAGATTTAAGTCTTGATTATTTAAACACCAACAATATTTATTTTTTGGATAAATTCCACTAGATCCATCTGCTAAAAAGAATCCTTCTATAAAAGCTTTTTTCTCTTCTAGAGTTGTTGGTTCTAATTTTAAAAATTCTTCTTTTAATGTTTCACAGCCGGACTTTGTCCGTATTTTTCTTTATAATTTTAAATAAAAGTTTTATTTAGTGTTAAATCTTTGGTTTAAAATTTTTATCATCTTTAATTAGAGAATGATCTTCGTTACATCAACAAATCCTACTGGTGTAACAACTCTAAACATTTCTTTTTCTGTTTCATGTTTAATTACAGTTTTTATTTTAGCAAATCCTTTACTTGTCCAAACTTCTAAATTACTTACTTTACAATAAAATTTACCATTTGAATATTCATATTCATCTGTAATATCTTCTATTTTATCAATATATATTTTTTTTTATATCTTAGTATTATTGGAGTATCACCTAAAACTGAATCTGAAGCAACAAGTTCATTCTTTTCCCATAGTTTATTAACAACATCATAATAAAATTGATACATTAATAATTTAGAATAGTCTAAAATAGCCTGCCCTAAATAAATAGGTTTATTAAATGTAACAGAAGTAACATTATTTACAATTGCAACAAGGTCATCACTGAATATAACTGAATCTTTAAAATTAGGTTTATTTATATATTTTCTTACTTCTTCTCTATTAGTAAGTAGTTTAATCTCATTTCTTCCTCTTATATTTTCTAAAGTCTTTCCATAAAAAGAATTATTCATTAACTTCCATAAATCTTTTTCAAAATCAGATTTTGATTTAGTTCTTTGTTCAGTGTTAAAATTAATATATTTTGATAACCAAGCACTTTCTTCAAAAGATATTATTCTATGAACCTTAGTAACTTTTATTCCTAATTTTATATAATCTTTTAATATTGAATGATGAACAATATATTTCTTTTTATCAAATAATGTTAAGAATAGTTTTTCTTCTTTACCTAATGGTTTATCTCCTAATAAATTTAATTGATAATTAGATAATTGTTCTTTATTTATTTTCATCTTTTCAGGAGCTAAAGGATATTTATACGTTTTCTTTTTACATTCGTTCGTATACTTTAAATCACATTCTATTAAACAACCTCTACCTTCTGGAATATCTTTATAATAATTAGGATCTGTTTCCCATTTAAAATCTTTAGTAGGTAATTTCTGAGACATTGCCCAACTATATAAATTATTAGCGTCTAATATAATAATATTTTTCTTCAAAGAACTTATTTAAGTTTCCCCCATTCTTTAATATTTCTAAACATTCTTTCATTTCATTGTCGTCTAATATTCTATTTCCATTACTATGATAGTTAGGAGTATATTTATTAAATGCTTTTACATGTCTTGGACCTAGAACACCAGAGAAACCACCTCTTATTCCTTTCTCAAACATTTGCAGCATATCTATATCAGTTAATAATTCTAATTCTACCCCTGTATATTTTAAACCACATTGCCATGTTAATCCTGGAGCAGAATAACAATAACAAGGGTCTATATTGTGGTGTTTTAAGAAAAAACTTCTAAATTTTTCAAACGCATCAGCTAAGATCAAAACATCTGTTTTAAGATATAATTTATGGTAATCTAATAATGTTTTACATTTATAATGAGAGAAAACTTTTTGAGCATGTTGATATTCTTCACCCGTAATTGTTGTTTGAGTTAATGTAGAATAAAATTCTTTAATATCTGGTAATTGTGTTTCATTTAATTTTTGTATGGAATCTACATATTCATATGGATAGAATCCTTTTTGTTTTAATAAATCACTTTAAATGTTTCACAGCTGGAACTTTGTTCCATTGATGTTTCACAGCTGGAACTTTGTTCCATTGAGAATTCTTTTTCTAAAATAGGAAATTCATCTATTGATTTAGCTATATCTGATAACCCTTTACTCATAAATCTATAAGAATCTAAGAATCTTAATTTTTTATAATATGATCCATAATCTATAGAAATATATTCTTCTGAACTTTTTGAAAGAAATTTTACTTTATTATATTTATCTTCATATTTCATAAGTTCTTCAATTAAAAAGTGGAAATCATAATTAGAACCATTATGAAAGAATACAGGTATTAATTTTGTTACTTTACCTTCTTTTGTATTACATGATTGACATGCTGCTCCTCTATATTCCCCCGAAAGATGATTATGTTCTCTTACTTTATCATCACAACATTCAAATCCTTTTTCACAAATATAACATTCAGTTGCTTCTTGAAATTCGTCTTCTTCATATTATTTTATATTTTTATTCTATTATTTTTCTATTGCATTATTTCCAACATAAGAAAAGTATTGTGATTTATATATTCTGGATAATCTGACTGAACATATATTCCATAACTATTTACTTCTTGTTTAAATATTTTATTTGTGTAAGATTCTTTAGGATTTGGTTGAGTAGTAGATAATGGAATATTATTTGATTCAAAATCACAATATATAACAAATGGTAATTTATTTTTAAAATGGTAATTTTTAAATTTAAGAATATTTTTTCCTGGTTCAGGCATTACGGCTTTACAATGTTCATTATCATAACATATTTCTTTATGATTAATTAGCGTTTCTTCTCTTTGAAATCCTTGTAAACAATTTCTACATGTAAATGATTTATGCTTATTCTTATCATACTTGAAACTATCTAATTTTTTAATTAAACAATAATGGGTATTTTCATTACTTTCAATGTATAAGAGATCAACTACATTTTCGGAACTTTGTTCCAGCTGTGAAACATTGTTTGAAACATAAACCGGATATAAAGATTGTTTATTAGATTGATCTTCTAATGCAAATACATTTATACTTAAATTATTTTGTCTCTCTACTTTTGGAATATCTTTTATAGATACAGGATATTCAATTCCTTTCATATTAAGTTTATGTTCATATTCTCTATATTTAGATACTCTTTGTTTGTGTGTATTAGCGGGATAAAACTTTGCTAATATAGACCATATGAAACATTTATTATCATCTTTATTTTGAACATTAATAATATTACTTGATTTAAATTGAAGAGGTATATAAGATGAAGCTTTCTGATAATCATATTTATATTGTTTTACTTCTACACTTTTAATATTTCTAAAAACAAAACCAGATCCTCTTTCTTGAAATTTATCTACAAAAGCTTCAAATTTATCTCTCAAACTATTATAGAATTCTTTTATATTATTTTCTGTTTGAATAACTTGAACAGGGTGAGAGTAATGACTTTCTATTATATCAAATGCCAAAGGGGTTGAAAATTCACTTGTTATTATTATTTTTATTTTCAAAGGAAACTGATTAATAACTATTCTTTTTCTTAATAATTTAATATATTTAATTATATCTTCTTCATCTATATTATCAATAATAGTTTCAGTAATAAGATCTTTAAAATTTCTTGGTCTCATTTTAATAGAAATAAATTTTAATTATGATAATTTTTCATATAGTCAGGGTTTCTAACTATAAACTCTTGATACGCTTTTTTTATACTTTTCTTTGTTGTTTTGATAATGTTTTTGTTGATTAGGCTTAAGACATTGTTAACATGCAGATTTAATACCAAATCTTCTTTCTGTTTGTTTGTAATATTCACTTAGTAGTTTGTATTCTTTACATTTTGTACAAACTTTTCGATCTGCCATTTTTTAAGAAAACAATTTTAAGCTATTTAAAAATGGATCACCCAAAAATATATTGTTTACGTTGTAAAAAGCATACTGAAAATGATTCAGTAGAGCAAGTAACAACAACCAATAATAGACAAATGTTAAAAGGTAAATGTTCTGAGTGTGGATCTAAGAAAAATAGATTTATAGGAACAAATAAATTACCAGATGAATTACATCATAGAGTTATAAAGAAATTTCCTAAAAGACGTGTTTTTGTTGATTCAATAGATAAAATATGGGCTGTTGATTTGGTAGATATGCAACAATATTCAAAACAAAATAAACATTATAAATATTTATTGCTTTTTTTAAATTTAAAAAATAAAACAGGAGTAACAGTAAGTGAAGCATTTAAAACATTATTTAAAGAAAGAAAACCAATTTTTATTTGGTCAGATAAAGGATCTGAATTTTATAATCGACAAGTAAAAGAATTGTTAAAAGATAATAACATAAAGTTATATTCAACTGAGAATGAAGAAAAATCTAGTGTGGTAGAACGGTGGATAGGAACAATGAAACAACACATGTATAAATATTTTACTGCTAATGAAACTACTAAATATTATGATATATTAGATGATTTAGTTAAACATTATAATAATACAATTCATTCTTCAATTAAAATGACACCTGTTGAAGCAAGTAAATCAGAAAATACATTAACAGTGTATAAAAATTTATATCCAGAAGAAGAAAAGAAAATTAAGAAACCTAAATTCAAAGTTGGAGATAGAGTAAGAATAACAAAAAAGAAAGGTAAATTTGAAAAGGGTTTTACTACTCGTTGGACTAGAGAAATATTTGTAATTAAAGAAGTTTTAAATACAAATCCTGTTACTTATAAAATAAAAGATTTAAAAGGTGAAGATATTACAGGTAGTTTTTATGAACAAGAATTACAGATTACTGAGTTCTAGATTTATAAATAGATATTGGTTTCAGTTTATAAATAGATTTACATTACGACACATTTACCTAATATTGATTTTCAGTCTATAAATAGATATTGGGAAACCTTTATGTGTTATCTCTCTTTATTTTATATTATTATATTGTTTTCCTGATTTAATAAATGATTCATGTTTTTTTTTATTATTTAATAATATTAATTTATATTGTATTGATATACACCATACATATTAAAAATTAAAAAAATGTTTGATTAAATTAAATTAAAAAATATATTTATACCTTATATGCAAATTTGCCAACCTAATTGTTTGATATTTTTAAAACACAGTCTATATAAGCAGAGCGGGTGTATACATTTGTGGCCGTGCTTGACACATGTTATGCTCTGGAGGCTCAGTATGACACCTGTCTAGTCTGTTTAAGGGTAGTGGCTAATACCTCTATGTTAATGTTTGATTGCATGATGGGTTGCGCGCATAATAGATTTCTCCCTATCGTGTAATTAAGCATTTGCATTGACTTGCCTTCCCTCGTTTAGATCTCGGGTTTCATTTCGCGAGATTGAACGAAGGGGGTGAATGGCGATTCATTAGAGGTTAGTTGGTTGCGAGCCCACAGGTTAGATGGTTTAAGAAAGGCTAAAGGTTCACTCCCAACACTGGGTGTGCGCGTAATAAATCTGCCCAGTGTTGGGGTTAAAATTAGTGTGTGCCAAACGCGGTTTTTGTTGGGTTTTTTTAGCATTAGGATAAAGCATTACTAAAAAATGTAAAAAGGGGTTCAGGAAAAAACGCAAGCATAAATTTTTTTATGTTTTTTCATTGTTGTTTTTTTTTAAAGTTTACACATGTGTTTTTTTAAATTTTACATTAGTGTGATTTTTTTGAATTTTTATCACAAATAGTAGTTATAGATTTGAGCGTGTCTGGGTTGGGAGGAGTGGGGGGGGGGTGGCCCAGACACGCTCAAATCTATAACTACTCTTACCCTCTCGGCCACGGAGGCCCCATATATAATTAAAATATTTTTAATAAACAAACATTTGTACTTTTTACTGTTGAAATTTTTTATTTAGGTAGAACTAATGTTATTTTTGGTCTGAAAAGTCTCGTTATGTTCACTAGTTTACGTATACGTATTATCTTTGTATGTATGCAGATTTGACTCCAAAGAAAACAAGATCAGAAAAGAAAATGAATATTATTGAATGAAACATACTTATCTAACACTAAGTTAAGAATATAAGTATTATGGTCGTTGTCGTGGTGACATATTTTATCTTATTACATGATTTGTGAATATCCGACAGTGTAAGCCAGGTGCAGCTATGAGGTGGTGGATATGACCATGTAAAGTATTGTAACAGTTTCGTTAAATGACCCCTGGGCGTTTAGTATGCCAAACCGTATGCATCCGTGCGCTTATGGTCAGCTACGAAACTGTATCAGTGTCATAAACCATGATATTCACGTATTACCTATGTACAGCATAAGGTGCACGTGAACAACATCGTTTAAGGTCCTAAGACACCTCAAAGCCGGTTGCATACGGTTTTACATACTGAACAGAGGTTTCCCTGTGCTGAGTACTGTGTTGAACAGCTTAGAAAATTATCAATACTGGCGTGCGTTCAGTATGACAAACCGTATGCAACTGTACGCTTACAGTTAGCTATAAAATTATCTCAGTGTCATAAACCACGAAGCTGCACATATACCCATGAACAGCATAAGGAGCATGTGGGCAGCATGCTATATGGTCCTAAGACAACTCCATAGCTGACTACATACGGTTTGTCATACTGAACGCACGCCTGGCATATATATTTTTCCTTCTGAACTTCAGGATCCTCCAGTAGTTTTATTGTACCGTTACTATTTTAATGCGATTGAGTAGCATACATTTTGTCACGTTATTGTTTTCATTATTTTTAATGATATATAAAACGTATTCTCTGATGGGGATGGTAACAGTTGTGTGATATTTCAGTAGCAACATTTGAACACTGTTGAATTTGAACAATTTTGCTATAAGTCTATGTCAATTCAATTCATATAGAAATTCGGTTGGGGAGAGTCTGAGCACAGCACATTGAAATCTACATAATAGCTATTTTATCTCCATGCAATATTCAATTATTCCTTTTTTCTTTTACTCATACTTTTAAATAGACATAATTATCATACAATAACGTTCTTTTAATTGTAACATTACCAATGTGGCTATACCACGTGGTATATGAAGTTTTGTCTCGAACCAGAGAAGACTGTTCTAAGGATTTTAATTATTTCTTCGCCAAATTTAATGGGATATAGCGCATGTGCTTTACACATAGGCTATAATGAGTCTTTTGTCAGATGTTTATGATATCAAAATATTCAGATTTCGCGAGCAGGTTATTTTTTTTGTTATCACGCAAAAGTACATCACTCATGCTTCCTCGAATGTTAGGAAAAAAGTGTACATCTGATAAATGAAGGCGCCGAAGGCACTGAAGGTGTGTGTGTCTCAAATGGAAGTAGGTTTGACGAGTTGCAGATATGCAGAGTAACTTTGTCTTTGCCAGATACCAATCTTATATTAAAATAATGAACGATTGTTGTTTTAGATTTATTTCCTTTTGATTTAGATATGCATATTTGATATAAAACTTATAAACTGTAGGCTATAGAAATATGGAGAGTAAAAATGGCGATGTGCTATTTGTTAACAGTCCGTTGAAACAAATGGTGTGTTCATCTTTAATTTCTTGTATTGACCTTGTTAACGCAAAGTTAAAGCAGGTTTTTGGCATTTGCTTGAAAATTTGAATCCCGTTAATTAAATTTACTTGATAAACAAAAGAAATGCGACAATACTGGTCCCTTAGCACTATCAGCGCTTTGATTTGTTCTCAGGATTTTATGTAACCAACCTACGGCATAGTCTCTATTTATAGATGTAAAATCAGTGGCTCCTAAGCATTTTCAGACAGTATATATATACAGGTACCGGCCATTCTATTGTGCAACAAATGACCCCTGAATGTATCTGAGATCGAATGTTTAATGTGATAATTAGTAATTAGTAAGTTAACGGATTTGTATCGGAATGCAAGCTTTCTATATGGCTCATTATTTCACCACTAAATGACCGAAACCTGCACATCCACCATCCAAATACACTTAAGAGCCACCTTTGCATCAAAAGAAACTATATTCCTATATTCAAGTTACAGTTACGCATCATCATAGAAAAGTTAATTATATTGTGCTTTTATACCGCATACAATCATTGTGTCCCCATTTTTTTTTTATCAAAATTAAGTTTTCAGCACTTAAGCTGAATCTCAGCATACCTGTGTTGTAGAATTTTGTTCAGTCGTTCGATAATTCATACAAAATTGAGAGCTTATTCGGTTTTAAATGTAGAGAAACGAGGCTTAGAATGTACTATAGTTGTAAGTGACTACCTCACACAAAACTAAAATCATAAGTGCCTTTGTGTTAGAGTACAATGTTCCGCTTCCCATGAGCTATAGCATATTATCTTGATGAACGAACAAATATTTACAGCAGTTTTCTTTTCCGAATCGAAGCAAAATAGGCTGCTTTTGATAGCTTAAAATGACGTTATACACCACGTGGTATGACCAAACTGATTGCATTTGACATTAAAACCGAGTTAAGTCGAGCAATATTTGAAGAAGTTTGTCCCATGGTTTTTACGTTCTGCAATATCAAAAAAGTGTGTATATTTTGATGTGACATGTTCATGGTATGATTTTATGGATTTTTTTCTGAAACAATTACTTGAATTGTTATAGATTTTTGTATGAATTCAGTAAAAAATTTAATGTGAATTACATTACATGGAGTATACCATTGATTAACACATGATCTCCGTCCAATGGACATGTAAAGAAACATTATTAGTATTTCAAACTTTTTTATTGAACACAGTACTACCAAAAATACTTACACTACATGTGATAAGATTAATAAACGGTGTACTTTTAGAATTCTCATAAAAATTATAGTGAAAAAGAAACACTGTATTATCATTACACATAAGTAATATACAATACCATAGAACAATATTTCTAATATAAATTAATCTCTTTAATGCGTTTATATAGGTATTTGATGTGACAAGAAAAAGTAGTCTATATCCTTAGTCACAGAAAATTAATAAAGGGGGGAAGTTACGTAATTCACATTTAATGGCCAGTGATCAGGATAGTACTTGGAAAGACTTATTTGATTCATACGTACACTTATTGCATTTTCCCTGTCAATATACGATTGAGTATTGACAGACAGACTGGCTAAAATAGTATTTGAGGTACCGAAAAATTAACGAAAACTGGATGTCATTTGAATAAGATAATACCTAACATACAAATATATATATAGCATATCCTTATTTATTGTAACTGTCTGGTTTCTGCAACCTATCATACCGTATGGCATGTATCTAACAGCGGTAACGTAATTCACAGAAACCGTGGGACAAACGGATATTTACAACCACAAAGTGAATTTAGCATTTTCGTACTTGAGAAGATGTGTAACCACATCATTAATCTTCCATGAAGTCAAATAATGACAGTTCATAGACATAGGGAATGAGTTATTTGTTTACATTTTGCACATACAAACATAAGCTACGTTGTGGGACAGGCTTTAAATAGCAGTTATCACCACCTTGAGGGCATGTGCCATAAATTATGTTTATATGTGGGTATATGTATACATTTTCGATTAAATTATTCTCTATAGCATGCATCAGAAAACAGATACACATCCAGGAATATGTCCTTACTGAAAGCTACAGAGTCGTTGGTATTTTTAGGTATTTGCTCGACTTAACTCGGTTTTAATGTACACCAGATTCTGGAAAATCGCAAAGGTCAAGGTCAAATGTCAATTATTGTTATATTTATCTTGCCTATAATATCTCAAAAACGAAACATATTCTATGAAGACAAGTTGGTATAATTTGTAGTGTTTTGAAAGACTTTTTTTTTACTTTTTGAAGATAGGGATTTAATCGGTTGAGTTATGGCAGAAAAACAAAAAGTGTACCACTTCAAGAAATTAAAACGCTCTACCTTCGTGAATTTAGGTCAATCTTAATGATTTTTTTCAAAATTTGCATACTAAAAAGTGAAGTGATGCATGCTTCAAGGAATGTTTGTTTAGTCACGTGATGATGACGTCATGGATATTAAAGCAAAAATTATTTTTTAAAAAAATCATATAAAATCGGCAACTTTCTGTATGCACTTCAAATTTACAGGAAAGCCTAAGCATGATTTCTACCAATTCTACCTAAAATATCAGAATCGATAGAGGTACAATATAAGTGATGCACACGGCAAGAAATGTTTATTTGGTCATGACGTCATGCATATTGAATCAATAATGATATTAAAAACATCAAAGATAATCGCCAATTTGATAAATGAATTTTAAATTTTCAAAAATGTAGAAACTTAAAACGCTCATAAAGTCTTGAAAATTTCAATCGTTTACGTCATCAAAGCAGATATTCATGTTTCGTGTAATATCTTTTTGAAATCTTAAAAAACAAAACTGTTTGCACTCTCGAAGGAACCTGATCGTTTTATCGACTGAAATGGTGCATATTTCAAGGCATTTATGTTCAGTCACGTGATTATTACAATAATGATATTCAAGCAGTAATTATTGCAAAATTCATATCAAACCGACAATGGACCAATGATCTTTAAATTGGTAATTAAAAAGGCAAAGTCTAAGATGCGCAAAAATGTGTTGAAAATTAAAGTGATTAGCTCAAAGTATCAATGATTAAGCAACAGCAAATACTATCTTTCTTAAATGATGAATTTAATTCCCTTTGAGATAAGCAAACGGAAAGCCGTCTCGTTTGTAATTTCAAAATACGACATTCTAGTTAGGACTTTCTGTCTGTAGGCAGAAAGTCCTAAAGGGTTTGTACTGTTTTTTATCGTTCTTAAATAATGAATTTAAGTCCCTCTGAGCTAAGCAAACGGAAAGCCGTTTCGTTTGTTTTTTCAGCAAACGACCTTCTAGTTTAAACTTTTTAGTTTAGTTTTTTTTT
>CM037790.1:26917019-26957760 GCA_021229015.1 Solen grandis | reverse complement strand
CCTATTTTAAACCTATGGTGGCCCCTATTGGTGACCATCTGCCCCAAGTCTCATGTTTCCATCATACGGACAGATTAGGCACAGCAATGTACAAGGTGCACCGTAATTTTAAGGGTAACATATTTGAAAAAAAAAAATCACCTAAAGCTTCATATACAGAAATATTGTTTTGAAATTTGTGCGGTCCAACATTTTGACAGACAGAAAGCTATCTGTATGTCACAGTGGCTAATCATACAGTGAACCATTTTATTTACATGGCATAAAATTACCAGTAAACTACCTACTAACAAGAATACTAAAATTTAAGTAGATCTACATATTTCCATTGCATTCATGAATGAGGTCAAGGTCATGACCTAGTGGATATACTGAGTCATGAGAGGTGAGATGTTGCAAATCTTATGATTCAAAGGAGTCAAGGGCATGAACCTATGGGTTAGAGCCCAAATGAAATCTCTAAATAAACTATCAGAGAGGGCCACACATAAAAAAGGGCTGTTGATTGGGGGGGTTTGAGAGGAAATGTTTGTTATTTGTTTGTTGGGTTTAAGTCCTACTGACAGTATTTCAGTCACTTGGAGGTAATGTCTACTTGAGACAGATATAGAGCTGCCACACTGCAATAACACACCATAGCGTAGATCACACCCAGTCACATTATCCTGACACCGGGCCAACCAGTCCTCGAACTATTTTTACGACTTTGGTATGTCGCGCCCATGGATCGAACCCACAAGCTCCCGCTCCTGAGGCGGACACTCTAACCACTTGGCCACTGGAGACAATTTGAGAGGAAATAGCATATAGCATATAAGTAAGCAAGATAATGTAGCAGGGTTTCTTAATTTTTTCATCTTTGTACTGTAATCAGTTATTTCCTGTTGCTGCATGGACTATACTAAACATACTTTGTAAGATAAAAATGCAGCACATATTTCCTCTCTACTGGCCCTAATGATATTTATTTTGAATTTATATATTCTATTTAATATTTCAACGTAAGTGATGTATTTTTCTAGGAAGTGCAAAAATTACTGACATCTAAACAGGCTCTTTTGACTATTCATGGGCCCTAACTCTCAAGTGCCTGGGAAAATTCTGCTGTTCATTGAACTTAACATAAATTTTCAGCATGTTTGTTGAGAATAAAAAAAAAATGAAAAAATAAAATAAGCAGACAGTGATTTTGCTGGTTATCTAACTTGGCCTATATTTCATACCTACAAACATTCTTAGCAAGTTTGGTGAAGATCCAATGAAAACTGTTTGATTTTGGAATGGACAAATTATTGTTATTGCCACAGAGTTTAGACATCTTTATCGCTGTGGCTCTATCTGTTGTAGCAGATATGACTTTCCATGTGATCATAATAGTAAACCCCAAATATTTCTGTCACATGACACAATGATCACCATTGATTGAAAATCAGGTATACAAAAAACATCATCAAACAAGAGGGCCATCATGGCCTATATGCTCACCTGAGTACCATGCTCTAAAGGAGCAATCTTGGTAGAGGGTTACCCGTAATACATCTGTGCCAAAACATTTTAAATCTGCCAGTAGTTTTGGAGCCCAAGGATCATCCTGTCAAGTTAAATCAAATTCTGTCCAAAGGTTTCAGGAGATGTCTTTTCAAGTTTCCACTATATACACTTAAGGCAAATTAGCCCTGCCTCCGGCAGCCAGGTATTTTAGGGATCGGAATAATTTTAGCAACCTTGGTAGAGGGTTACCCAAAAAACATCTTTATTGAAACATTTTGAAATCTGGCCGGTAGATTTGAAGGAGATGATTTTTTAAGTTGTCATTTTTTTCTTCCCATTGCCTAGGCAACCAGAGTTCTACATGAATCAAGTTTATTTTAGCAACTTTTGTGAAGGTTCCCCCAAGGATCATCCCTGCCAAGTTAAATTAAATTCTGTCCAGTGGATTTAGAGGAAATGTAGTTTAATTGTTGATGACAGATGATGGATGATGGAGTCAGGGTGATCCTAATAGCTCACCTGGAACACGCTGTCCTCAGGTGAGCTAAAAAGCAAAAGCTGTCGACATAACTTCCTGTAAATGACTGTTACATCACATGACATCACACTGGTTTGCACATCTTATCGTAAGAATACTGTAAGCACACATACTACTGAGCAGATGAATATTTCTAAGGTGCTTATCTTACAATCGCCAATTAGCCATGCAATTAGCCATGATATCCCTACCCTTGGAAAGGATTGATTGACTGAGTTTATTGTTGTTGCACTGGTATCCAGGTAGAACCACCTACCATCCGCAACCCAGCTGGAAGGCTTCCTCACATAAAAATCCTATGAAATGAACAATAATTAATTCTTAGCTTACTTGATAGATGCATCTAAATGTCGAGAAACTCAACAGTACAAATCCATTAGCATAAGAAGCAATTGGACTTCAATGCCTTGCGTGTTTTTGTTTTGTTTTTCATTAAACAAGTGGTTTGGAACCATGCATGAAATCCCTACGGAAGTTACTTCTCATCAATAATGCATTGTAAATGCTATGCTCATGCAAAGTACAAGGATTTTATCCATAATACTAAATGATTTATTTCAGAATCCAGGGCCCTAGCAAAAATTAAACTTGGCTTAGGGAAGTAACTAACATTTCAGTATTTGATTTTATTTAGCATTTAACCCTTTCCCTCATATAGACTCATTTTGCACACTCAATAGGTACCACATAAAGCCTGATCTGCAGAAAACCACAGTTAAACCTTACCAAATTTAATTGTAAAATTCTCATTTCCAGACCACTGAGGAGCAGCAAACAGCATAGCAGAGTTACTCGCAGGCTGATCTGGTTTTATGTTGTTCGCATAGGTCTTTTCATGGTTTCCTCTATGAGGGAAAGGGTTAAGGTAAGCTTGATAGCTTTAATCACACATGGCTGATATATCACTTTGAACATTTTTTTAATTATTTATTTTACGTTGACTGGGGTAATACATTTTACTTTATAATACTAATCCCTCTTGATGGTACCTGGGTTGGACTAGTACTTTGCACCTGGGAAGGCCATTAAAAATCCTTGCCCCCATTGAGATTTGTTTTTTGTTTGTCTGGTTTAACGTCCCACCGACAGGTTTTCAGTCATTTGGAGTCGATGTCTACTTGAGACAGATATTGTGCTGCCACACTGCAGTATCACACCATAGACATGTGGCAACATACCCCATCCATTCATATTATCCTGACACCGGGCCAACCAGTCCTGGAAATTCCCATATATCCTGAGTGCCAAGCAAGGGAGCTTTAATTACACATGACCACCCACTCCTGAGGCTGAGGCTCTAACCACTCTGCCAATCGAGTCGTAACTTTCGGATCCGTAACCAGGTATGTAACCACTGGACCATGGTGCCCTTATATTTTAAATGAAGTTTAAATGACACGTTCACCATACTACTCAGAGTTTAAACATTCATACAGAAGTCAGTAAAAAATGTATTAAGACTTTAAATTATTATGATATTCTGGAATATGGTTATATCATCTAAATACTTATAGATATCATATCATTAAATTCTTCAACTCTTTAAATAAACATTGCGCATAATATTTAACATGATTTTGGCCTTTTTATTATGTGAAAGGGGACCAAAAAACCCTACTATTATTTCTCTTACCATATTGTAGAGACAGGGCCAACCAGATCTGGAACTACCCTTATATGTTGAGAACCAAGCAAGGGAGCCAATCAACTTCTCTGAAAATATCATATGAAAAAATCTGGTAAATCAATTGGACCAAAAGTTTTATCTTTGTAAATCTCATGAAAGTAAATAATTGTTTTGTGTGCATTTTCTTGGAAGAAATAATCGTATAATGGGTTATCTATGAAAACCGTGAGTACAGATGCATTATTTAAAATAAACAAAATAAAAAGAACTGAAAGAAATAAGACATTATTCCTTCTGCTTACAGGTTTTGTCGTTTGCAAACTTATTTTTCATTACGTTTTAACGCCATTGTCCTGAAACTAGTAATATCATGCACCTGACAATATTTGTTGAAAATATGATAAAAGAGTAAAATAAAGCAATACCAACAAGGTAATCAAAAAAATACACATGCTTTTGGAATTCATATAAAATACTCGTCAGGACATATACGGGATTTTTGAACATGCAAAAAATCATTGAAGATTATCGAAAAAAGAAAGTTTAATTTTTTTTTATAAATATCTCTGGTCACTATTTTGTCCAGATAAGTTTACTATGAAAATGAAAGAATGTACCCATCAAGTTTTAGCCATTTGCTTGTCCATCCATATTATTGTTCTTCTTATAAAAATACATGACCTAATCGAGGGCATTCATGCGTATTTTCCATGGGTTGGATCAGTACTGTGCGAATGTCATGAAATATATTTGGCCCTAACAAGTTTGAATATAAAACCTTTGTATGCACCCTACCACTAGGCCTCGTACTTGTGTGATACGTCAAGAATTATTCCGAATAAAATAGCACAAAACAGATTTAAGTTATAATGATCTGAGTTTTTGGAATATAATTATATATATGGCAACAAAAATAATACTATAATATCACGGAAGTCGCTTATTCACTCTTTTTTTTTTTTTTAATAATTTTCCGATGATATCATCGGTTCTTCAAGCCCATCACATGGATGCATATGGATTTATGACATTTGCAAAAAGGAGCCAGTAAACCAAACAGCTGCTTCAGGAAATGAAGTCTTCCTTGTTGACAGAAATTGTGATATACGGCTATTTCGTTTGGGGTGTTGATTAAAGATGTGTTAATGCTTCTCCTTCGGGCATACAAGGGCGATATTTCTGTCGATACTGTGAAGATGTCAAACAAATGGCTCCGCAGTAAGCATGACATCATTGAACTATATAACAATTCACCTCAAAACATTTGTTTAAGTTTATTTCAAAGGGAAATCGGTAAGTATATGCCATTAAAGGGGGACATTACACTTTCTTACAAGATGGTTACTTTTCTTTGTATTGAGAAAAGACTCCCCATATATCATTATAGATCATAAAGACAAAAGATATGAAACCACTTAAACGAATTTTCATCCAAATTGTGTAAATGGTTGCTAACAAAATAAAATAAAATGGCTTCAAGATGTAAGTAGTTAGTGCAAAATGACTTGAAAAACTTGAGAAATCTAAGAAAGTTTAAAATGATTATCAAATAAGACATGACTTAGTGCTTAGTGAAATAGACAAAAACGATATTATAACAGAAGTAAAATGTGCAAATAGATTCTAAGTTGATGCAAGTGAAAATGTTCAGTGGACAAATGAAATGGAAATATGTACACAAACTTTCAAATTCAGGGCAATTCTGTCAAAGATCTAAATAATTTGCTTTTCTGTGAGGAATCGTTGAAAATTTATGCTCGTTTGGAGTCAATATCTGAAAACAGTCTAAATAATGACAAGTAACTGGTGTTGCATGCAACACCTGAGTCCCCTACCGGAGAGGTGCAGAATGTTTCTGTTACCATAGCAACCAGAATTTGGGTCCGAGAAAAAAAACATCAAAGCGCACTATATGATGAGGATATGAGTTATTTACAAGAGGAGTATTACGACTTAGATGATTCGTTGAAGATCCAGATTGGAAACTTGAAACCAACAAGAAAGGAAAATGCAGCATATCGTTGTCTGATTCAGATGAAACAAGCATGTATGAAAAGAAGCTTTAAAGGAATCAATGACTGGGTGTGATATCTTCTTATCCTCTGATGCTTCTGATTCAGAACTTTCTTGTGCATCTACTTTAAGCGACAGTTCAAACTCTTTTGCCGAAATAAGTAGCCAAATAGATCAATGCATTTATAATCTGGATGACAGTGCTACCTTTTTGAATAGCATTGACAGCAATGTATTTGATGACAGTATAGATGTATTTTCTGTTGAGATGTACACAGTTCATGATGAAAATTAATTGTAATTATAATTGTGATGATGATCCTGGTGATGTTTGTGATGAGGTTGTTGGTCATGAAAATGAAAATAATAATTATGATGCACTGCTGCTGCTGATGATGATGATGATAATGATGAACCAAGTGATAATATTTCACTGTCAGCTCTTATAAGCAGACAAAAAAAGTCAAAATTCATCATATTGCCCATAAACACGAAAAGTCTCAGCACATTCCTGTTATCAATACAAGTGATTCTGTTTCTGATGCCACCTCACAAAATTCTATCCACACTGCCAATAGAGAAGATTCAAATGCAGTAAATGAGGTAAGTAGAAGTAGAGAGAGAAAATGAGATCCAAGTACATGGAAGAGAAATGTAGCAAAAGCAAGAAGAAATACAGGTAAGAATTATGTTATTACAGCCATCAAGAGTCATGAAAGAAGGTTGTGGTAAAGAGTGCAGATTTAAGTGCACCACACATTTTACTGAAACAGACAGAGAAACTATATTACACTCTTTTATGAAAAAAAAGGGGAAAAATAAACGGAGACAATTTCTATCAAAATACTCAATAAAAAAATCAAAGAAAGTCAAAACCAGTGATCTAAGCAGGCAAAATGCTTCAACTGTTTGGTATATGCCAAGTTCAGATGGAAGTAATAAAAAGTGAGAGTCTGAAAGACTTTCTTTTTAAAAACACTAGGAATTTCTGACAAGATGATATCAACAGCGCACAAGAAACTAAACAACATTGGTCAAGATGGTTTGTTCCCATATTAAATCTTTTAGTACAGTAGAAAGCCATTATTGTCAAGCAGATTCAAAAAGACTGTATCTCTCACCAGGATTGAGTATATCAAAAATGTACAGACTATATAACAAAAAATGTATGTCTAATGGATATGAGCCTATATCAGAAGGAAAGTATAGGTTTATTTGTAACACTGAATTTATCATTTCATTGACCAAATAAAGACCAGTGTAACCTTTGCAAGTCATATTGTAATGTTTTAGCTGAGGAAAAATACAATCTTGAGTTGTTGTATCAAAGACATAAAAAAAAAACACAAAAAAACGCTGGCTAGGGAGAATATGGAAACTGATAAAAACAGGGCTACAACTGAACCAAATTTAGTTGTTGTTTTGATCTTGATCAAATTCTTCGGACACCACATGCATTGGAATCAAGTCTTTATTATAAAAGTAGGCTTAGTTCATTCAACTTTACCATTTATGACCTTGCTTCAACAGATGGGTTTTGTTTCCTATGGAACGAGACTATAGGCAAGAGGGGAGTCTGTGAGGAGGCATCATGTTTGCATGGATTTTTTATAAAGTAAAGCCACTCTTGGAGCAAAAAAAAATTGTTTTCTTACAGCGACAATTGTATACCTCAAAATAAGCACCAATTTTATGTCAGCATGCTGTGTTATTCTTTGTCAAAGTACAAACTGGAATCAATTATTCATAAGTACCTTGAGAAAGGTCACACCCAGAATGAAGTGATTCTATACATTCATCTGTAGAGTTGGCAAGTCGTCATATCCCTGTATATACAACTGGACAGTGGGCTTATACAGTAATACGTACAGCCAGGCACAAGCGCCCATACACTGTTACAGAAATGACCCCACAAGTTTACTTAGATTTTAAGAACCTTGCCAGTAAAATTAAAATTTTTAAAGTAAACACCAACAATGAGAAGGTACAGTGGAATTCAATTAAAATTTTGAGATTTCATTCCTTTGCACCCAACCAATTCCAGTACCAGACTGATTATGAGGGCCCTGTATTTACAGATGATTTTTTTTTTTAACAGATCTTGTCAATCTATACCAAAAACTAGCAAACTAGATCTGTTGTTGCTAAGGAATCAGCTCCTTCCTATTCCCAGAGCTAAATACCTGGAACTGTTATTCCAAAGGTTTACCATAGCTTTTATCTGTGCTACTACCATATGAGTAAGATGAATGCATGTCTGGTGTTCAGAAGCATTCACTAGGAAAATTGGGAACTGAATTTGTGATATGACTATAAAACACAAGAATTTATAGTCTTGTTATATTTTACTTTTTGTGTCTCCTGCTGTAAGCAAATGTGACAAATAGGGATCACTCCAAGTTGTTTGTCTATCACACTTTGTCACATTTCTTCCGTCACGCTTCATTCAGCAGGTGACACATCTGTTCCAAGGAACACTTTTTGTGGTAGATAGTTTATATTTCATTTATGATAAATTGTTTGTCAAAAATAATGAAATTATTGTGACACTGAAGTCATTGAAAAAGATCTTAGTTGATTCCTTTACATATTTTGCAGTACACTGTAAACTCCTTATAACGCTCCTCGGAACAACGCTGTATCCAATGTAACGCGGATGTCCATGGACCCCTTTTTTTTGTGTGGAAAAATAGCAATTTTTCGTATGTAGCCGCCATTTTTGTTTACAAACAGCGGTTTCCGGTTATCCGCCGATTACCTGATAAGTGTTAGTTTCTCTCGCTGTAGGCTGAAAACCAGTCACACTAGTACACTTAGGTGCGTGAACAATGGTAAACTGTCATAAGTCAAACAGTTAAGAAGCCAAAATCGGCTATTTTTTGTGTTATACATATGAAACAAATAAAATAATGCAAACATATACGACTCGTTTCTTGAGTTATTCTCACGCTATCCTGTTTTTCATGCTATCACCTATTGTCGTTAAATCTGAAATGGAAATGAAACATCTTTCTTTTTGGACTAATAAAGATACACATTCTTATGGTAAGATCTATGTTAATAAATATATAAATTAACACACATTTTGATACGGATTATCGATTAATCACAATAAGAATAAGACAGAAACTGACCGCCGATTTTACCGGTACAGTGTAAGCGGGTGGGTGGGGGATGGCTTTACTCGTATAGCATACAGTATAAGTGGATGGGGGGGATTTTAACCTGAAATAGCAATAACGCGGATTCACATAGAGCGCGGATCACCACCTTGGACCCCCAAACCCGCGTTATAAAGAGTTTACAGTGTATTTGAAAATGTGTTTATAAGTCTAAAGAAACAAATTGGGAAGAGATATAAGGACATAATATATAATTCGGTATTGAGCAGACTTTCCTTTAGAATAGATAACTGTAAAATTTTGTCTTAATTTTGCTATTTTCATCAGTGAAAGATATTTAAAAAATGTTCAAAACATCTGTTGTAATTTAATGTATTGTTATTTTAATAATAGCAACATTTATTTTATTAAAGTTTATCCATTTTCGAAAATAAAATCTAAAGAGAGTAAAATGTTTCTTTCCTTTATTAATATCAAATCTAACCAAAAAAAAAGGAAAATAGTTTGAAATTGTTCCATTTTGCTCAAAACAGTATCCATATTTGCTCCAAATTTCCATGGAAAACAGTTTTAACTCGAGATATTTCCCTTTTGCACAAAAAAATATTTACAAATTATCAAAATTTTATATGTAAAACGGTTGTAACTTCAATTTTATCAAATATCTCTTAAAAAAATATTTTGCAATATATTAATTTGCTTGTTTATAATACATGAACTAAATCATATATATTTACTTTGAATCTATTTTTTTTATTTAATAACAAAAAAATTAGAAGGTTTTTTTGTTCTCCTGTAAAGTTTAAGAAAATTGAGTTACAACCGTTTTGCGCTTAGCTCGCTATGTAAGTCATAAATAACTACCTTGAGAAAGGTCATACACAAATGGAAGAAGATTCTGTACATAGCACTATTGAATGGGCACTACGAAAACACTCAATATATTTATTCCTAGAAACTATGTTGAATACATTAAAGCACAACTTAAGAAACCGTACCACGTTAAATACATTGAACAATGATTCTTTTGAGATTTTGCCAGGGCACAATATAGGAAACCCAGTCGTAACGGATGTGCGAAGTTTAAGATACTCTGCGATAGGAGAGATAGAGTATAAACTTTTATCTAACACCTACTGCAAACATTGACTGATATCACTTGCATGATAAACTTTATCATAGCCTTTATCAGGCAGATATTTTTAGAACAACGGGACTATTTTTACAACTTCACGCTCACAATCTCGTGTAAACAAAGAGATATGTAAATGTGTATTGCATTACGTGATGATGAGTATAATGATTGAAAAAATATGTTTTTAAGGTGTTTTATTTAATAGATCTAGATCAATATATATTTTATGTCAATATGTCAATAAAGAATGTAAACAAATCATAAATATAAGCCAATAAATGCCAATATTTCATATAGAAAGTTTCTAGATCTATATAGATCTATGTAATCTCGCACTGAGTAAACACATAAAATGACGTATTAAATTTGATAAAATGACGTTTTAAAATGACGTATTTAAAATGACGTATATATACTAGATCCATAATTTGTTTATAGCTAGACGGGGTATACATGAAAGAAATATATCGCTTTGAATTCGTTGTCAGAACATCTGACATATTTTTTTCTTAAATATTTGTGCAAATAAATAAATAAATAAATAATAAAGAACTAATTTTCCTCCAGCGCTTGCTTTTTTTTTTTCCTTTATATTCCTACGCGTCCCTAATTCGTGTGTATTGTTAATATAATGATGGATATTATCTTTTTACACATTATATTATCTTTTTAAACATATTTGATTGAAGATGTAAGATAAATAGAATAATATGCTACTGTGTTTTGATATAAAGTTTATCAGACTCGGCTGGGAGAATTATAAATGACTCGGCAGAGCCTCGTCATTTATAATTCTCCCAAACTCGTCTGATAAACTTTATATCAAAACACAGTAGCATATTATTCTCTATCATTTGGCCGATGAGTTTCAAGAGCTGCCCCACCACAAACAGAAGATATCTGTTGAAGATAAGAGCTGCCCCACCACAAACAGAAGATATCTGTTGAAGATAAGAGCTGCCCCACCACAAACATAAGATATCTGTTGAAGATAACGTCCCACATCTGTACATCAATCCTCTGAACATTAAAGGCACACAGTACAAACATTTGCAACAGCTGAAAAGTGTAATCTCAAGAGATTACCATGCATTCTATGATGCTCTGTGTCACTAAAATAAGCTATCACATATGAACAGAAATGTCACCCAATCTTAGTGGGAATAATGCTTTTGACATATTATACTGAGATAATAACACTAAGATAATCAGGGCTCAAAATTAACACTCGCATTTCGGCAAAATGCGGGTAGAAAATGAAGTTTGCAAGTTACATTTTAAACCATTAGCATTTTTTTTGCGAGTGAAAATTTTGGCTTATATATTTTCCTAAACATGTCTTAATGAGATAATGTCAATAAAATAATCAACAGCATCATCAAAACTAAACAATCCTGGTTTGTTTTATTATCACAGGCGAAATTTACACCGATAGGTTGTACGACTAGTATAAAACGCGGGTCTGGTCTGTCGACTACAGTACGCAACATGTGGACACATATAATGTTAAAACATCTGCTGTTTACCCTTGATATTTCCACTAATGAATATTAGCTAATACTTCATACGGCTTTATTTTCTAATTATGTTTCTAATTTTCAAAGTTTAAATTACGATATTGATTTAATTATCCATCAAAAAAAGTTTCCAACACCCTCGTATTGACCTTGGAAGCTGGATTTTACACTAGGGCCGGTTTCCAACGGAAACACATCTAGCTGATGCTGATTTCAATCATCAATTAAATAATGTCGAAATGAAAGATATCTATTTTGCTTTTATTAAATTTGGTGGTATCAGCAAACTTAGCACAGAATCCAAAATTGACAAACCAAACACGCATATGCAAAAAAAAAAAAAAAAAATTCAGTATAAATATTGAAATACATCATTATTGAAGCAGTTGCAGACAAACAGCATTAGATCTACCACCTTCTTTTTTAAAAAAAATCCATTAATTAATTAAACATTGATCCTGATAATATACAAGCCCATCGGAAGTAATTTCCATGAAAGAGAATTAATTTGCAAGTAAGTCTTTGAATTTGCGAGTTGAAATTAAGGGTTTTGGCAAGTTTTTGCAAGTGGGGAAAAAAATTAAATTTGAGCTCTGATAATATCAGCTATACTTCTAAGGTTTTGAATTTGTTAAAGGATTTTGATATTTTTAAAAATTTTATTTTTTTTTTTTTGTAGTTGTAATTTCGTTTAGTCAATCTCAGATTTCACATTTTAAAAGCAGTTACATTATGTTTTGTTTTGATTCCTTGTTAAGAATTCATTAAAGAAATGTAAAATTTGCTTTAGTTTTGTATTATAATGTTTCATTGACTATAAGTATCGACACACATACAATTTGTTAACAGTTTCTTTTTATTTCTCCAAATTATAGAACCAATGATACAGGTTTTATGATATGGAAGCTTTCAACCGATAATTTTGATTAATTGCAGGCCATTGCAATCATAGCAACTACAACAAGAGAGCCATAGAGGCCCTGGATCGCTCACCTGAGTATAGGATTACTGAAGTATCATCCCTGTCAATTTTAATCAAATTCTGTTCAGCAGTTTCAGAGAAGAACTCCTTTAAAGCAAATTGTTGATGATGGGCAACACATGATGGACGACGAAGGACGCAGGGTGATCCAATGAGCTCACCATGAGCACAATGTGCTCAGGTGAACTAAAAATGCAATTCAAAAATCAAACATAACATTATTTAATATAAAAAATCACGTAAAACTCGTATCTTTGTTAGTTTGGAAAATAGTAATGAGAGAAAATCTTGTGACTCTAAGTTCAACTTTCCCCTTCATAAGCTGGCAAAAATGTTCACCTCATCATCAAAGTAGCTTTAAAATTAATCAAAACCACTGAAAACTAGGTAGCTTTATGTCCTATCATGTGAATAATTCTTTTTTTTTGCATCTCCTGAAAAATTCCCAAAAATGAGTTGGCATCTGATACATACATTACCAGGGCACACACTGGAAATAAATTTATCGGGGGTATTGGGATTTATGTTAACCCTTTCCCTCATAGAGGACACCATGAAAAGACCTATACGAACAGCATAAAACCAGATCAGCCTGCGAGTAACTCACAGGCTGATCAGGTTTTATGCTGTTCGCTGCTCCTCAGTGGTCTGGAAATGAGGATTTTGTAATTAAATTTGGTAAGGTTTAACTGTGGTTTTCTGCAGATCAGGCTTTATGTGGTACCTACTGAGTGTATCAAAATGAGTCTATATGAGGGAAAGGGTTAAACAAAGACAAAAAGAATGCTCATTGCTAAAAAATATTATATCTTGAAAATGCATCCATGACTTTTATGTCAGATGTTGTGTTCTTCTGCCAAACACCAAATCCAAGCCTCAGCCAGTAGACCAAGGTATTATTCCAACATTACAGCCAAAAAAAAAAAAAAAAAAATCATGTTAATGTTCATTGGTATAAAACATTTTGTAGTTTATATCATATTCATGTTGTAATATATCATAACGTTATGTTACTATTTAGCTTATAAATAGCAAAATTCATTAATAATAAGAAAAATATTTATGGTCTGAGCTAGATTCGAACCCATGACCTTCAGCTTCGAACTCTAGCGCTTCATCATTGAGGCCAGCAGGGTGTGTGATACACATGAACATAATTATAGATGTCTCAGGTTAATGTTGCCAGACAATACCAGTACCTTTATATACTACTTTGGTAAATCACAGCTTGGGATCGAACGCACCACCTGTTGCTCCCAAGGCAGACACTCTCTTACCACAAACACAAGAATATTGCCATCATTACAAACTAATTTCTTTTTTTTCTTTTTTTTTGCACAATAAAAGAAAGGCATTTCATTATTTTATACAAACTTATCACTTTCTGCTAAGAGAAAATCACAAGAATTTAAAAACTATTTTGAATCTGTGAATTTAGACATACTATATGAAGATGATTTTTTTCATATAAAAATGAACAGAAAACAGTCTGACATTTTAGTATGATTACAGTTTAGCTTAGGGTGTGCCATATTTTTGTGAAGGGCCACCAAAGGATCCTAGTTTCATCATTATCTACCTCGTGGTCTTCAAAAACAGACGACAGACGGAGGGTTATTACAATAGATCACCTAAAGCATGTTATCTATTCAATCTAATGACTACAGTGGCTGCAAATATGCATGCAACTCACAAATACTTAGAAACCCATAATCTTAGAATTCAATTTATGGACAAAAAGAGGATTGGTTGTGAAATTAATTAATGCACTGTAGCACTTTATTCAGGCAAAAAAAAGAAGATTTAGCGTGAAACTAATCAGTGTATCGTAGCACCATGTTCAGCAAGAAATTTCTTATATAATGTATTTCTGAATTTCCTACTTGATATTATCAATAAAAAGAAATGATTTATGATGCTGCTTCATTGCACCTTGTCTGAATGTAATGTGAATGTAGCACGGAATGAGACGTGACTGGATGTAACAAGCATAATTCCAATACATCCCCCCCCCCCACTTAAATCTGTGAAGTCAGCATTCAAAAATCCAATTCTAATACATTCACAAAATGATAGAAGAGAAATTGATCTTTATTTATTAAGTATTTAAATCACTAAGTAAAGTCGGTTGATTTTAGGCTAGCTCACCAAGGATATGATTTGCAGACTGTGAGTCAGTTATTTTCTTAACAGAACTTTGGAACATATACCGACAGCAGTCTGCCAGAACCAGTCTCTTTTTTTTATGAGATCAACTATTAGCTAAGCATCACTTATCATGTGTCACTGTGAAATTGAAATGGCCATAACTTTTGTTATATTTGTCCATCTCTCTTGAAATTTCACAACCATCCTTTACATACCAAAACCAATGATTTCATGTGAAAAAAACTCAAAGTATAAAATTTCAAAACAACAACAACAACAAACAAAAAACAGCAAAATGTTTTCTATTCTATTCATCATTCACATATTTTCAATTTACATCCACATTGAAAATTCAATATTATTTAAATAAGAGGTTTTGGTGGGTTTTTTTACATGGAATTGAAACTTAATTGTCATTTGTTAATTTGTTAATTAATTTTTGATTCCTATCAATTAAAAGACACAATTAAAACATTGAAGTTATAAATGTCCTAAAGAGTTATTATCTTTGAATAACAAAAATTGCCTATTTTAGTACAAAAATATACTTTTAAGAATTGGATTGAAAAGTTTCATTTTGCTGAGTACATTATAGATACTTAGCAAACTTTGAGTAGCATAGTAGAAGCTAGTAAGTGATAATTTCTGCAAAATGAAATTCTGGCCCTCACCCTGACAGCCCTTATTTTGAAGAGATCTTACTATATCATCTTTTTTACAAAGTTGAGGAATCTTGCTATATATTTTTTACAAGGTGAAGGGTTCTTACTATGTAATTTTTTATTTTGGAAAACGGGGTTAAGTTTTGCATTTTGGGTTTCGTTGCTGAATACTTGAGTTTGTATGGGTGAAACTGTGGTGTTTTTTAATTGCATAAGTGTATAACGCTTGCAATAGGTGCAAAATATTCAAAGATACCTTCATAAATGGCTGATCTATTGGCATTTTCCAAATGAAGGTATGAGTTTAGATCAAGCGGAAGTAGTATCCTTTGGATTTTTATCTCTGGGGATACTTGAAGAACAGAGTTTATAAACCCCCACCAAACACCATAGATGAACTAAAAATGGCTCTCCGCAGAGAGATTAGGAACATCAGCACAGCAACTTGCGAATCTGTTATCCGAAATTTCAGGGACCGTTTAGATGTCGTGATCTCACAAATTAGGATGTCATCTGGAACATATTCTGTAACCTTGAAAATAGGATCATATCAGGCAGTAAATAGGTACATGTATGTCTTATATATCAGATAAAACTTTATAATGTATACTATAACCTTGTTTGTTCAATGCTAGTGCACTATTTGCGATGAAAAATGTAATGCACACGCAAATGGTATCAGATATTATGAGACACCCTGTATATAGTGATTTTATTCCCCCCCCCCCGCTTTTATGCCAAACCCCTTTGTTTTAAAATAGGAAAATATCATTTCGACAAAAAAAAATTGTCCTAAAGAGTCATTACCTTTCTTTGAATAACAAAAATTGCCCATTTTACACACGAGCAATATTCGTACGCAGTTCATTTTGTTTTTTATTATATTATATATATTATTTGTTCTCACTTTTTTTGTGCTAAAATCAGAAAAAAAGTTTAGAGTCGGCCATAAAACTTAGGGTCAGTAAGGTCACCATGAGAACCAGACAATTTGTTGTTGTTTTTTGGCCTTATCATAATTATAATTCTTTTTTACAAAGTGAAGGGATCTTACTATAATTTTTTACAAACTGAAGGGATCTTACTATATATTTTTTTTACAAACTGAAGGAATCTTACTATATAATTTTTTAACAAAGTGAGGAGATCTTACAATATATTTTTTTACTAACTGAAGGAATCTTACAATATATTTTTTTAAAAAGTGAGGAGATCTTACAATATATTTTTTTACTAACTGAAGGAATCTTATTATATATTTTTTTACCAACTGAAGGAATCTTACTATATATTTTTTTACCAACTGAAGGAATCTTACAATATATATTTTTACCAACTGAAGGAATCTTACAATATATTTTTTTACCAACTGAAGGAATCTTACAATATATTTTTTTACCAACTGAAGGAATCTTACTATATATTTTTTACCAACTGAAGGAATCTTACTATATATTTTTTTACCAACTGAAGGAATCTTACTATATATTTTTTACCAACTGAAGGAATCTTACTATATATTCTTTTACAAACTGAAGGAATCTTACAATATATTTTTTTATCAACTGAAGGAATCTTACAATATATTTTTTTACCAACTGAAGGAATCTTACTTTATATTTTTTTACCAACTGAAGGAATCTTACAATATATTTTTTACAAACTGAAGGAATCTTACTATATATTCTTTTACAAACTGAAGGAATCTTACACAATATTTTTTTTACTAACTGAAGGGATCTTACTATATATTTTTTTACTAACTGAAGGAATCTTACAATATATTTTTTTTACTAACTGAAGGAATCTTACTATATATTTTTTTTTTGCAAGATGAAGTGGGAGCCAAATGGAAGTCACAAACCCCATTCTCATTCCATCAAATTTCGCTTTACAAAATTTAATGTCTACTTATTCCATTATGTTTGGACAAGCTAGTGTAGCGGGATTTTCATCAGTGTCTATGAAAAAAAATTTCACAAATATGGTAGTGGGCCATGAAGTGATCATTTGTGGAAAAATAAAATCAAATTTAGTTGATTTCAGAGAAGAAGATTTAAGAGATTTTTTTCAGCACCTTTTATAAAGGATTCAATCAAGGATCGGTAATGCCAAGCTTAAAGGAATTTGTTTACAAAACAGGAAAATGGATGATTGATAAAGGTGTTATCACAATAGTTTCTGTCAAAAGGGAAAATGTTGCCAAGGCAACAAAGGGAAGCTGATTCTGCTTTATTTTCTACATGTATTAGTTCTAAATGATTCAGAGCCTGATATGTTTCACAAAATGTCAAACATACTCCTAAAATCTTGTATCCATTTTAACTGTCTTACATTATATTGATTTCAATAATTCTAAGATTATTTTGCAGTAATTTAATTAAGTATAGCAATTGCTACAAATTTGGATACTTGTAGATACTCCATTATCATGATGCTAGACTGCCTAGAAATTAATATGCATATCTGTTCAACCAGTGAAACGCTCTACGAACCTTCGACAAACAAATGCACATGAACCTTGCTTTCAATAGTTACCTTAGTAAAACAGTCTCTGACAAACATTCAGTGCGGGGATATACCTGTTTTGGCATCATGTTAATTATAAAAAAGAAGTCATTATAGCTGCAACTCAACCTATAGACCAAGGGCTATAGAAACTAGACATTTGTCCAGACACAGATGCCCCCACCTGTCACATTTTGCAAAACAAATTAAGGCCAACACCCAGGTGCGCAAGTCATGTCCTGAGTAATATATCCATGAAGTTTAAAGTCTGTTGCATAAATACCTTCAGAAATACCTGTGTCATAGTTTTGGGATGGAAAGACAGACAAAGGAAAATCCATATGCCTCACTTTTTTTTGGGGGGGGGGGGGCATAAAAATGCAATGGCAGATGAAGAAGAGAGCACAGCAATAATCTTTTCTAACAAAATTATTAGAAAATAACATCATTTTTTTTATATTCTAACAATAACAACAACCAAAGCAGCACAAGACAAGTGCTCAAACATCTGGCAAATAGGGCAACGGTGATCCAATAAAATTACCCAGGTGCACAAGTTCATGTCCTGAAAAATATATTTGTGAAGTTTCAAGTGTGTAGTACAAATACCTTCAGAGTTACCTGCATCACAAGCATAACATTTCACATTTTTTTCAAAAAAACAACAACAAAGACCCATAACTTTGTCAACTTTAACAATGGTTCAATGAAAATATCCAGGTGTGCATGTTCATGTCCTGAATAATATATCCATGAAGTTTCAAGTCTGTAGTACAAATACTTTCAGAGTTATGTGGTCACAAGCATAAAATTTCATATTTTTCAAAAACAAAGGCCCATAACTCTGTCAACTTTAACGGAGGTTTGATAAAAATTTCCAAGGTGCACAAGTTCATGTCCTGAATAATATATCCATAAAGTTTCAAGTCTGCAGTACAAACATTTTCAGAGTCATGCGTGTCACAAAGTTTCGGGATAATACAGACATTTAGATGGACAGACGTACAGAAGGACAAAGGCAAATCTATATCCCCCCCCCTCACCAATTTTGATGGGGGTGTAAAAAATACTATTTTAACACTTTGGCAATTTCAAAGTATAATCCTAGACAAAAGCTTGTAAATTATGTACATTTTTTAATTTCCAAGACAAAGCAAATTTCAATAAATTTTCTTCAGCTAATTAGCATGCTTATTTTATTGCAGTAATTTTCAAGCTAATATTGATTGGGCTGCAGGAGCAACGTCATGGACAGTTTTACATTTACCTTTTTTGTGACAGTTTGAACAGCATGTGTCCATACAGAGAAATATAGATGTCTTTTGGTCCATGTTTTGGTACAATGTCACTGGATCAGATCTACTTCATTTGCCTAAGAAGCACATCTATATCAGGTAATGAGTTAATTTAGTTTTCATCTGTGCAGTCTGATAATGTTTTGCACTGTTCGCTAATGACTAAATGAATTTTCAGCAGGCACCCTATTAACAACAAATGGTATAGTCCAAAATGAAGAACGGGCAAGTCCAACTAAGAAAAATAGCATGGGAAGGGTTGATCTTTAATAAGGAGAACTTAATGAGAATATAATGATTAAGTGTGTTAAAATTATACAGCATGATCTCTAACACATTAAATAACAACTGACTGGTTTAAAGAAAAATGTTTTTGAATCTGTATACTCTGACATTAAACCCATCTTAGATAAAGTGGGTCACATACCTTTGGGAGCTGCAATAAGTGTATTTTAAAGGCTAATAAAATACACACAAAAACATGATACAAAGCATAAAAAAGATTGGACCAAAATAGCTGCATGTCAAATCATGAAGCTTAGGTCATCAGAACAATTCCTCAAAAATGGCTGTTCTTTTAATTTATTTTTTGTTGGCTGTATAAAATTGATTTTGACCTAATTCCTAAACCAATCAAATCTTGGTTAACAACTGAAGGCAGTGGAAGATTAAGTGCACATTTCATTTGTTGGCATGAATCATTTTAGGATATTCCATCTTAAAATCTGAGTTTCAGGGTGCATATCGTTCTGCATGATTGTCAATTGGCAGACAACAATTTATTCTTCCTATTTAAACATGGAAACATCCCAGTTTACAAAAAGTAAACATTAAATTTGTGAGTCTATCAAAAAATTGTGCCTCGCTGATAGGCTTGAATGTGTTATGTTCAGAAAACTTAAAATGGACTAGGTCTTAGGTGTATTGTGTAGTTTAAATACATAATACAGAAAATTTTATATAGCCTGTGTGGCACAGATGGTTAAAAGGCATCATACTGCTACACATGAGGTCCTAGGTTCGAAGCCTAACATCAGAGCATTTTTTTTTTTAATATTTTTTTTTTTCTTTAAAATGTTTTTTAACTTAGGCCAAATATTTCTTGTTTCTAGTGTCATCCCATCTCAAGACAATAGCTCCGCTGAGAGTATAGCGATATATGCCTGAAGAAAGGTTTTGAAAATAAATGGTATTAAATCGGTCTCGAAATATTCTCATATTATATCGAAAATTGTTTGAAAATTAAACAAATCGCTGTTGTTGCTTGCAACACACAAGACTTCTACCGGTTATGCACATTTTGACTATTTCCATTACCATCTCCACCGGAATTTGATCTGACAGTCGGACGAACAGACAGACAGAAAGAAGGAGGGCAAACTTACAGTCCCCTCTTGTGTAAACATCGATAGGGACTAATAAACAAACATGAAATATTTTTGCATTATATCAGCATGACATGTTCCTTCATACTGTGACTTTGACCCAATACAGCTGAAACTTGCACTTGATCTGCACTTCATCTCAGTATATAATGCTTGCCATTTCTGGCAAATAGTTTAAATCTGCTAAAGTGATTAAAGAGATACAGAGTGGACACAAAATATTCTAACTTTATAACAGTATGACATGTGACCTTTAAGTATGACCTTGACCTTGAACCAAGACATCCGAAAACCTACACATCCTCTTTGTATGGTTGACATTTCTGTCAAGTGATTTCAATTTCCTTCCTGTGGTTCTTAAGATACAGAGCACACAAAATATTCTAACATTATAATAGTATGACATGTGACCTTCAAGTGTGACCTTGACCTTGAACCAAGACATCAGCAATCTCTGCTCTGCACATCCTTTCTGTATGTTTAACATTTCTGTCAAATAATTTTAATTTCCATCCAGTGGTTCTTAAGATACAGAGCGGACACAAACTTGCTAACAGTATAAGAAGGGGAGACCACTGTAACAGACTTGATAACAGATATATAAATTGAGTAAAGAATTCCATCAAGAAAATCAGGATGATGACAGAAGCTTAATCAAAGTACACAAATTATATGTATCATGTATCACAGTAAAATTTTTGTATGATTGACAATTTGCAATCACGAAAACATGCTGCAACTTAATTAGAGTTGACTATATAAAACAATGACAACAATGACAAAAACTAACACCTTTTCTTCATTTAATGATGTTCTGAATGTTTCTGAACTAACTGTTCATAAGATAACAGAGCTATTGATTTTAGTCTTTATGGATTAGCAATTTCAATTAAAATTGTCATGTTTAGAGAATTAACTTGACGCCAAAACAGGTATAGCCCCGCCCCGAATGTTTGTCGCAGGTTGTTGAGCTAAGGTAGTTATTGAAAGCAAGATTCATGTGCATTGGTTTGTTGGAGGTTTGTACTACTTTTCACTGGTTAAAGCGATATGCATATTCATTTCGGGGCGTTTTGGGGTCATGTTTATTACCAGTATATTTCATTCCATAACAATTAGGTATACCGTATAAATCCTTGTACGGTTCTCCAATCCTAAAAGCAAAAACTTCCACCAAAACATAAAAATATAACTTGACAATATTAGCTTAAAGATGTCAAACTATGCAAACCCATAGAACATACTGACAAGATTACATAGTGATTAAAGTTCTTTTAATTACCTCCCCCTAATTTTGTTTTCATGAGTTTTTTCTCCCCCTTAAAACTTAAAAACAGTGATTATTTCCATTTATTTTCTTCCTTTATTTCATTTATTTTTATCTTTATTTAGATTTATGAAAATTTCAAACAGAATCATAAAATGTGACTTTCTACCATGAGTTTTTCTCAAAGATTCATTTTCATTTTTTTCACAGTTCAGGAGTTTATTTCCAAATGTTAACTTTCATATGAACTCTTGGTGAAACATTTTTAGATGTCTTTAAAGTGACAACAATTGGTAGAAAATTACCATCCAATGGCCAGATATGAAATATGATAATTAGGGTGGGAATATCTTAAATGCTCCTAGGGCTTTTACATTACAGTATGGCCCCCAGATACTATGGTGGTGTCTTTCTGTATAGAACAGATTAAAACTAAAGTAAAATAGTTCCAACTATTTTGTTTGAACTGACAATTTTAATACGTACAAAGCTGTTTTTATTTTGGAGTAAGTAGGTCATGCCAAAATCAAATTAATTTTTTATGTCAGATGGAAAGTCGTTATTTTATCAATTTTACACTGTCTTTGGCTCTTTCATAAAGATAATGAAAAATAATTCCATTGTAGTTCCAAAATAGTTCCAACTATTTTGTTAGAACAGACAGTTTTAATACCGGTATGTACATAGCTGTTTTTATTTTGGAGTAAGTAGGTCATTCCAAAATCAAATTAATTTTTTATGTCAGACGGAAAGTCGTTATTTTATCAATTTTACACTATCTTTGGCTCTTTCATAAAGATAATGAAAAATAATTTCATTGTAGTTCCAAAATAGTTCCAACTATTTTGTTAGAACAGACAGTTTTAATATGATCATAGCTGTTTTTATTTTGGAGTAAGTAGGTCATTACAAAATCAAATTAATTTTTTATGTCAGACGGAAAGTCATTATTTTATCAATTTTACACTGTCTTTGGCTCTTTCATAAAGATAATGAAAAACTAGAACTATCACTAAATGTGATTAATACCCCCGCAATACTGCTTTAGAAATGATGAAGTTATTAGGATTACTCCACTTCCTCTTATTTCGCTTGACTATTGTATGTAAGTGCAAGGGCAATAACTCTATACATACTACAGATAGAGTTATGGTTCTTGTGCATTGCACTTCCTCTTATTGTGCTTGACAATTGTATGAAATTGTTTTGAATTCCAACCAGTTCTTTTCAAGTTATGCTATGGACAAGGAAAAGTAACAAAGGGAAATAACTCTGTAATTACTCTAGATAGAGTTATGGTTCTTGTGCACTGCACTTCCTCATATTGTGGTTGACCATTGTATGAAATTGTTTTGAAATCCAACCAGTAGTTTACAAGTTATACTCTGGACAAGGAAAAGTAACAAAGGGCAATAACTCTGTAATTACAATAGATAGAGTTATGGTTCTTGTGCACTGCACTTTCTCTCAATGTGCTTGACCATTGTATGAAATTGTTTTGAAATCCAATCAGTACTTTACAAGTTATACTCCGGACAAGGAAAAAATACAAAGGGCAATAACTCTGTAATTACTCTAGATAGAGTTATGGTTCTTGTGCACTGCACTTCCTCATATTGTGGTTGACCATTGTATGAAATTGTTTTGAAATCCAACTTGTACTTTTCAAGTTATGCTCCGGACAAGGAAAATGCAACGGACCGCAGGACCGACAGACCAACCGACCGACCGACCACCGGTTGACTCCTATATACCCCCCCAAACTTCGTTTCGGGGGTATAATAATTTCTCAAAAATTCAGAAAAAAAATTAACTTCCAAAGTAAACAACTGTGCATTTATATAATTTCCTTGATTATTATGCCACTTAAGGAAAATTAAAAATTTTAATTATTATTAAAGCCAATGAAAAACTTTTTTAAAAAAAATTTTAAAAAGAACTTATTCTGGAAGCCAATGTTAATTTGACAACTTTTAATATAACCCTTTAAAAATTACCTCATGAATATTTATATAAAATATTTTAACTTGATGAATAATCATTTACTTAATTTTAAAAAGTATAATAATTATGAAACGATGAAATTTTCTTTGCTGTGCAGACTGAGCAGAAACTGAGATAAAGTATTGTTTAAGCAAACAGAGGAGACCCTGATCAGACAGCTCCTATAGGAGCTGTGCTGTCTGATCAGGGTCTGCTCTGTTTGCTAATGGTCAAAATGAATCTCTACGAACTAATGGGTGAAAACTTTTCAAAACCCCTACCTAGATGAAGAAATCCAGAATCCTTCATTCAACTTACTATGACAAACCCCATAATGCTGCACCGTACTGGAGAAAAAAAAATACGAGCCATTTCTTTAGACAGTGAAAGAAACATGCCTTTGGGATATATGATTAATGACGATTTCTTCCACACCACAACGTGACAGATTTGCACCAGACATTTTGATTGCTTTTATAAATGACAAAACGAGATCTGTGCACAGCAGATGTTGCTTGGTATTGTCGTTAGTGCCGTATCGAATGAAATTATGGTCTCATTTCTGGTACAAAATGATATATAAATGATTCATGCAGTAAAAAAGAAATAGCATACTGGCATATGATTGATTTATCTAGGGTATGGTACAATGCTTTGATTTACATTAAAATATTTTGCGTCATATAAGATGATTAATGCAAATGCACACAATAAATGATGGTTGTAAAAATTGAACAGCCAAGAAAGAGAGATCTGTCAAAACAAGAGGGCCATAGAGGCCCTAAATTTCTCACCTGAGTATAGGGTTACCAAAGGAACATCTGTACTAAGCCATTTTGAAATCTGGCCAGTAGTTTTAAAGGAGATGATTTTTAAAGTTTTCATATTTTTTATCTTTCTTTGCTATGGCAACCAGAATTCTACATGGACCAAGTTTATTTTAACTTTTGTGAAGGTTTACTCAAGGATCATCCCTGCCAAGTTTAATCAAATTCTGTCAAGCGGTTTCAGAGGAGATGTCTGTTAAAGTATTCACTATATGCATATACCGTACACACAGTCAGATTAGGCGCAGCTGCGTATAAGGCGCGTCCTAATTTTTAGGGTAACCGATTTGAAAAAAAAAAATCACTTATAATTGTATCATATACGGCCGAAATATTGTTTTTGAAATTCGTGCCATCGTACATTTTGACAGATTGAAAGCTATCCATACGTCACCATGGCTAATTATACTGTGAACCATTTTATTTACACATGGCATAAGATTACCTTTCGACAGTTATGTTAAGGAGGGGTAGGATAAAGGCGACACATTTTCATAACATGACATTACTCAACCCTGTCCTCACATTCTAAATAACACTGGCGACCATTTCACTGTAAAAAACCAATTTCTCGTGTACATCCCAAAAAAAATATGAAAATGGCTTCCACCAAGTTATTTCAGTTTCTCACAATCATTTTATCATATACCAATAGGATATCCAATATGAACACAAGCAATAACCTGGTATTGTTTATTATGGTTTCATATAGACTTTATAGCATATTATCGTATCCATTGGCTTTCAGGATATCCATTTTCTGAGATCGTATACCAGTAAACTTTATTCCTCGGTGATTGAAAAAGAAACCTTAAGGGCTGTATATCATCGTATAAGGCGCAACCCCTCTATAAACCTGAATTATCTGGAAAAACAGTGCACCTAATCTGCCAGTGTATATGGTACACAACTGAGCATGGTAAAACCTTGCTATTAAGGCCACTTATGGAACTGGAGCAAGGTGGCCTTATTTTGAAATTTGGCCTTAATAGCTGGGTTTTACATTAGCTTGAGTGTATTTTGCCCCTTTGCCAACCAATCTACCATATACATGTACATTTGATAACTGACGATGTAAACCTGAGCCATTTTATGTTTTAGTTCTTTATTTACATGAAAACTTTCTTTTTTTCACATCCTAATAATCATATATCAAAATTTACAATGATATTGTCTTTTGTAGATTGTTTACTCATGATTTTGATAGAGTGAACATGGTTATGATTTTAAAAGTACACTTTACAAAAATTTGCTTATCGGCATCTTTTATCCATTTTATTTGAAGTAAACAATTGACACTGCAGCCCGATAATTAGACATACTGGCTGAACCTTATAGATATGTCAATTCAATGGTATTCATCTTTTTAATAAGTGGCTCTATTAAATACCATCAGATTGTTTCTGCAGATAATGCCATTAAAGCAATAAAAATGCAATTGGAATGCATATAGAGTGCCATTCAGTTTAATGGACAATTGGACATAAATATCATATGCACTGATAATGATGACGGGAACCAATAACTTAATTGTGTACTGCTGTCAAAACAAAGAGTGTCCGAATGTCAGTCGCATGTTAACACACAGACTGATAGACTGGTTTGCACAATTAACACGGGTAATTTACGCAACCAGTCTGATAACAGTTTAGGTGATATCTCCCTTGGACAAGTGCCCACTTTGTGATCGGGACTGAAATTAGTGTCCTTATTTTGCAATAGCCAGGTGCCTGCATTATTGAGGCCAGTGAACATAGGGATACATGTATATAACAAAATGATCTGGACCGCACATTTGATCGTACAGTGCGGCTCGCGTTCAAGTTGGCATTTTTAGCGTGTAACGTGCGTGTAACGTGCGTTCCGTGTCCGTGTAATGTGCGTGTAACGTACGTGCGTGTACCGTGTAACATTCTCAACATGTGGCCCGTGTAGCATCGTTTATATCGTGTGTAACGTGTTAACCGTTCAACTGTTAAAAACTGCTGTCCGAGAAGGATAGGGACATAACACATAAACATGTAGATTTCTAAACTGTAACATGTCACGGTGTAAAATCATTCGGCTTATTGTTCTAGAACCCTGATGGAAATGAGTCTTGATCGAGGTAAAAAAACACATATCATCATGTGTGTTTGCGTCCTGCTTTATGCATGAAAAAACAACTGCTAACATGTGCATCTGCTGTGAAATGATACAACTTATGCTGTTGGATATACCATATTTCATAATGCACATTGCTTCAACTTTATATAAATTAATAATGAAATACGACTTACCGATTTCCTAGGTCTCCTCAGTCCTCACGAATATTATAACCACTATTTATTCCGTTTACAGGTAAAAAAAATGTAACTCAAAATTTGCTGGCTCGGAATTTATACTCTATCGTGCTGGTGGCACATTGTGTCGTTTAGCAGGGACTTCCTGTGTATTCCAGTTTGACACGATACACAATCTATGCACAGGAAATATTTAATGTTCACACCCAAGACCAAGAGTACATTTGAGGAAGTTAGGTGTCAGACTGGGTAGCTGGACTCGGATTATACGTAAATCGTCACCTTGGCCTGGTACATGTAACTTAACGTTTGACGACTTACGTGTAATTCTCTCTCTCCGCCATCTCTCTCTCTCTCTCTCTCTCTCTCATTAGCCTAGATGTGATATATATACAATGAATTTAAAACTTCAACTATCATGCTCATTATTAACTAATTAAATTTAATTTTCATGTTATAACCGCAACGAATACATCCAAGACTTAAACCTTTCATCTACCTAAGGAAGCACTCGATAGGATAAACTTATTTAAATGAATTGCGTTTTTAAATTGATTCGATAAACTGATAAATGATTAGGAATTAATTGCCGAAAGCATAATTATAACTACTCGCTTTCATCTATCTAAGGAAAAACTCAATAAGATGAACTTATTGATCGATTCCGTTTTTTTAATTTATTCGATAAACTGATAGGAAATTAGGAATTAATTGCCGAAAGCATAACTTTAAATACTCGCTTTTCCATACATATCCTGGTGATGATACAGGTAATTATAAAGATAAAATGGGCTCGATTTTTCCACTCCTAAAACTATTGAATGTTTTTATCCGTCTTTTGAAAATCATTTGGGGTTGGTTGTTTTGTCTGTCTTCCAATAATGAGTAATCATACATTGTATACACAGATTCGTATAATCGTCAATTCTATTCGTTTTCTTATTAAATGAATTAGAAAAAAAAGATTGATAAGTGTCTATGGACGAAAACAACTATAGCTAGTATATGTGGCTAAAATTATAGATTACCAACAATACGATACGATTTTTTTAATTCTGTGTTCAGATTTGTTTCGGTAAATGGCCAGATCGGTAATTAATTAAATAAAAAGGTAACTCCTTTGATGTTTCATTTATTGATTATATATGGAATTTTGTTCCCAAACTTTAATAGTGTGAAAAATAGATCATACGCATTGAATGGAGTATGCATTCATACATTGTACATGAACGTGATCATATAAGAATAAAAAGTAATCATTTCTTTCAGATCTTCGACGTATCTAAAAGAATAAACATGAAATATAAAGTTTACTAGCAATTACATGTAGTTATTATAAATCTAAAACGAGAATTTAATACGATCGCTTGTCTCTTGATTCCTTCTTTAGTTCTCTTATTAACTAATGACGCATAGAGAAGTAGTCTATGGACGAAAACAACCGAGTTGACCGAATAAGCCGGCAGCGTTTGCATCGTGCATCGTTCGTATCGTGTGGACCGTGTATCGTGTATATGAACCAAACGTGTAACGTACGTGCACCGTGTAACGTGCGTGTAACGTGCGTTCCGTGTCCGTGTAGCGTGCGTGTAACGTGCGTTCCGTGTGCCAACTTGAACGCGAGCCGCACTGTAATACCAAGTTGCCCATATTAATGAGGCGCCTTCTGAGTTTCTATTGTACTCTTCAGTTAGGATAAGCAAAATCAGTCACATCATGACAATCTTTAAATTTGTTAATATGTTAAAGTTTATTTTGTCAAGCCTTGATTAATGATATTCAAAACATAACCATACTAAATTTCTTAAATGGACTTGTCCTTTCTTCATTTTTGACCTTACCATTAGTTGTTGATGGCGGCAATTGATGAAAATTCTTTGACTGAATAGCGAACAGTACAGAGATCATGATCAGACTGCACAGACGTGAACATAGGTTTTCATATAATTTATACATAAAAAATTGCTTATTAAAGTCTAGAAAACCTTCAAAATATAAATAAAAATTTTAAGCAGAATTTTATTTTACAAAACAGTGAGAAACCCAAAGGTTTTTATAAAGAATACAAATTAACCCTTTCCCTCATAGAGGACACCATGAAAAGACCTACGCGAACAGCATAAAACCAGATCAGCCTTCAAGTAACTCGCAGGCTGATCAGGTTTTATGCTGTTCGCTGCTCCTCAGTGGTCTGGAAATGAGGATTTTATAATTAAATTTGGTAAGGTTTAACTGTGGTTTTCTGCAGATCAGGCTTTATGTGGTACCTATTGAGTGCGTCAAAATGAGTCTATATGAGGGAAAGGGTTAAAATGAGTCTATATGAGGGAAAGGGTTAAAATGAGTCTATATGAGGGAAAGGGTTAAACATTTTTGTTAGCTAAGCTAAAATATAACCTAAAATTACACTGTGGGGTTGATACCAGTGTGTGTACTATTCCATATCAAATCTGTGAAATGTCTAAGAATATTTCTCATAATATGCAAACTGAATTTGGCACTGTTATTGAAAATCAATGATTTACTTGCATGTTATGTCTCTTCATGTAAAAAAAAAACAAACCTTCAAAATGATATTTGCCAAAAGTTTTTATGTAAATTATTTTTTCACCAAACTACACCCAGTTGTCATTATTCCAGGTTGCTTGACTTTTCAACAGACAGCAGTCAGCAACACGAAATAGACATTTAGAAATTTTGTTCAGTGTATAAAATTATATAAAAGGAAAATTCTGTGTTAAAAAAACCCAACTTATTCAGAAAAATAACCAAAGGGCAATGATGGCCCTAAATCGCTCACCTGATTATAAATGAGCAACATATGTTGGATTTTTCATATGGACCTACTTTTTGATCCCACATGACCCACTTTCAAACTTGTCCAAGATTTAATGGAAACAAACATTCTGACCAAGTTTCATGAAGATTGGGCCAAAAATGTGGCCTCTGAGTGTTAACAAGTTTTATAAGATTTACCTCTGACCTACTTTTTGACCCCACATGACCCAAATTCGAAACTGTCCAAGATTTTATGGAGAAAAACATTCTTACCAAGTTTCATGAAGATAAGGACAAAAATGTGGCCTCTTGAGTGTTAACAAGGTTTTACTAAGATTTTACCTCATGACCTACTTTTTGACCCCACATGACCCAAATTCGAACTTGTCCAAGATTTTATGGAGACTAACATTCTGACCAAGTTCCATGAAGATTAACCTAAAAGTATGGCCTCTAGAGTGTTAACAAGCCAAATTGTTGACGACGCACGTCGCACGAAGGAAGCTGTACGAAGGGCGATCACAGAAGCTCACCTAGAGCACATTGTGCTCAGGTGAGCTAAAAAATATATTTAAATTAGAAAAAAGGGTTTTGTTCTGAGTGCTATATCACAGAATAATGCACAGTGTTAAGTTCAGATGCCCACTGCAGTAATCTAATTACAAAGGCCATAGGCCTGAGTGATTAATTTTAAGGCATCTGAACTCAATATTAAGCATTATTCCATGATAAAGCATGATAAACAAAACTCTCTTTCCATTCTAACAAAAGTTGACGTCTTACGTGTTTAACAACTGTAGGGGAAATAATTCGCAGGCTGAACATGAAACTAGTTTTAGCGTAAAAAGAGATGATAGATGAAACAGTTTTGCTGTCAGTCCCCAAATTTCTCCAAACCGATGGAAGTTTTTCGTTTTTAGGTTCCACATTTCAAGGAAATAGTGCAGATGAAAATCGATGAATATCAAGTTGGAATAAAAATAATTGATCTCTGTTTGTATATTTTGTTGTGAATTAAATCACAAGTGTAAATTTGGAAATAATTATCAAAATCAAAATCTAAACAACAAGGCATAAAGCAAAACAAAGTTCAAGATAAAGTATCCTTATTTCTTAATCATTAAATTATTTAATTATTAAAGTTGCATGTGAAGAAAACTAAAAAATCTAATTTAAGTTCAAATGACTGCACCTATTGTAAAAAATAAATAAATTACCTTATGTTTTATAACTCTATGTTGCCATAAAACAGATTAAAATACTACAAAACACTCCTTTTCATGGTGTCCCAAAAGTCAGTATTCCTTGTCCTAATTTACAAGATCTACGATCTACGATCAATAGTCTGTACTCCTGTGTGACTGATCTTTACGTCTGCAGTCAACAAAATTAGAATCAAACTTAAATCTTCCCTCTTACATCAGTTAACCCTTTCCCTCATATAGACTCATTTTGACACACTCAATAGGTATCACATAAAGCCTGATCTGCAGAAAACCACAGTTAAACCTTACCAAATTTAATTACAAAATACTCATTTCCAGACCACTGAGGAGCAGCGAACAGCATAAAACCTGATCAGCCTGCGAGTTACTCACAGGCTGAGCTGGTTTTATGCTGTTCGCATAGGTCTTTTCATGTTGTCCTCTATGAGGGAAAGGGTTAAGCATCCTTTGATTTATGTAGCATTCCTGGAAAAGATTTTAAATGTTCCCAGAAGCTGCTTCAGAGACTGATGGGAGTGAAAGATATTCTTGTAAGGATAGCATGGTTTTCTATGCGAAAAAATGAGAATTTTTGAAGAAATGCTTTGGAAGTGCAAGAACAATTCTAATGCACTTTTAGAAATGTTTAATGGGATTTTATAAGTAGCCTGTTAGAAGAATGCAGTTCAAGAACCGGTCTAAGAGTATAGTTCTCGAAATGTTCTAAATTTATTCCAGTTCAAAAATGCAAGCACTGTTCTCGAACTGTGAATAACTTAAACAGGTTCTGACCATAATTGTTCCTGGACTGTAAAGAACTTGCAAGGAAAAGAATGACCAGATGGACAGGACACATGCAGATAAAACATGCAACATGCGTTATTCCATATTAACTCTTAAACACAAAGTGAAATCCCAGCTTAAAAGATTTTCTCTAATATCTGCAAGTAATTGTATATATAATGCAGTCAGATGCAGGCTTTTCATTAATATAATTAATTGCCAATCAAAGTCATCTAAGTTAAAATTCCATAAAAATCAGTTGTTTTTTTTATGGCAATACTTTAATTTACAAAGTCAGAAATTCCCCCAGGACCCCAAACCAAATCTGTTGTTTTTCTTAATGTTCATCCTTACCTGTTATCTAAAGGCATATTAATTTTTTTTTATTTTTTTTTTCTTATGCAGACAAATTTTCTACAATTTTGCATGAGTACTTAAGACTGTAACTGTAAGATATATGAATTAATATTAATACTCAATCATAAATTATGTTGAAGTTTGTTGAAAAATCAAGGAATTAAAAGATTTCATTTCTAAATACTTCAAAAGCATATTAAAATGATAATTTCAAAATAATATATCACAATTTGTAAGTTATATTTTTTTAAAGTTAATTACAGGTAAAACTAGGGCTATTACTGAAGTTATTTAATACCCTGGCAAAATGCTTTGATACAGGAGAAGCCAGACTACAGGCAGAGAATAGATAAGAACCTGTATACAGAGTATACTGGTTTTGATAGTATTAGTAATGAGTAAGTAAAGTTTTTATTTAAAGTTGATAGAGAGATAGTTGTTGGCATAGTAGTATAAAAGTGTAGAGTTACAGTTTTTGGACACTGCACTTCTCTTAGTCGCCATCTATTTACATTTTAAGTTTTAAGTAAGTACCATGTATAATATTTGAGTTACGTTCGGGACAAGATAAAAAAGCAATTTAACAAAGGGAGATAATTAAACAAGAGGGCCATGATGGCCCTGAATCGCTCACCTGAGTACCATTGCTTCAACTGATGTCAAGGTTTTTAAACAGACAAGGATTCTGATATAACTTAATCTAAAACATTTTACCCCTGACAATACTACACACCAAATATCTAAGCAATGGGCCATATGGTTTGAGAAGACTTGGGCGCAGGGTCATTTATCACCGTAGGGCCAAGACTTTGAAAATCTTTGTAATGAACCATTAGATGCTACTACATACCAAAATTCTTAGCTCTAGGCCTTATTGATTCATAGAAGAAGATTTTTTAAGATTTTCCTATTTAACTCTATGTAAAACAAGTGACCCCTGGTGTGGGGTCATTTATCACCATTGGGCTATGATTTGTACAATCTTGGTAGTGGCCCATAAGATGATGCTACATACCAAATATCTAAGCTCTAGGCCTTATGGATTTATAGAAGAAGATTTTTTAAGATTTTCCTATAACTCTGTGTAAAACAAGTGACCCCTGATGCGGGGTCATTTATCACCATAGGGCTATGATTTGTACAATCTTGGTAGTGGCCCATAAGATGATGCTTCATACCAAATATCTAAGCTCTAGGCCTTTAGCATTCATGGAAGAAGATTTTTTAAGATTTTCCTAACTAACTCTATGTAAAACAAGTGACCCCTGGTGCGGGGTCATTTATCACCATAGGGCTATGATTTGTACAATCTTGGTAGTGGCCCATAAGATGATGCTACATACCAAAAATCAAAAGGTTAGGCCTTGTGGTTTCGGAGAAGAAGATTTTTTCAAGTTTTTCCTATATTAGCCTATGTGAAATCAAGTGACCCCTGGGGCGGGGCCAATTTTGACCCCAAAAATCAAAAGGCTAGGCCTTGTGGTTTCAGAGAAGAAGATTTTTTAAATTTTCATTTTTAAAATCTATTTTTAGCTCCTGTGACCTAATTATGCGATGGACCAAAACCATTTATACAACTTTAGTAGAGCTTCATCCAAGGAACATTCCTGCAAAATATTTTTCAAATTGGCCAAGCCGTTTAGGAGGAGATGTTGTTTGAAGCAATTGTTGACGCCGGACGCACGGACGCCGGACGCCGGACAAAAGGCGATAAGAAAAGCTCACCTTGAGCACGTTGTGCTCATGTGAGCTAAAAATGGGACCAGGTAAAGTTACAGTTCTTGGACACTGCACTTTTCCTAATCACCATCTGTTTATATTTCAAGTTTAAAGTCAATACCTTGTTTAATTTTCGAGTTATGTTCCAGACAAGAAAATATAGAATTAAACAAAGAAAGATAACTCCATAATAAGACTATGTAGAGTTACAGTTCATGCATACTACACTACTCCTAATCGCCATCTGTCTTTATTTTAAGTATCAAGTCAATACCTTGTCTAATATTCAATTAATTTTCTGGACAAGAAAAACAGAATTAACCAAAGAGAGATAATGATGCAAAAATGGGACAAGGGCAATAACTCTGCCATCCTTTATTCAACTTAAGTGAAATTTATGACATGCACCTCTCCACCTGATGCAATGCATACACAAAATTTAAACCAAATCGGTTAAGAAATGTAGAAGTTCGCACAACAAAATATTTAGAGTCAAATCAGGGGCAATTACTTTGCCATCCTTGAGACAACTTAAGTGAAATTTATGTCACACACTTCTCCACCTGATTATCAATACACACACAAAATCTGAACCAAATCGATAAAGAAATGTAGAAGTAGTTCATGTCACAAGATATTTTGAGTCAAATCAGGGGCAATAACTCTTCAATCTTTGAGACAACACAAGTGAAACAAGTTTTTGACCCTATCTTCATGAAACACAAGTGAAACTTATGTCACGCTCCTCTCCATCTGTCCATCTGATTATCAATGCACAGACAAAATTTGAACTGAGTCAGTTAAGAAATGCAGAAGAAGTTGGCGTCACAAGATATTTAGAGTCAAATCAGGGGCAAAAACTCTGTAATCCCTGAGATAATTGAAGTGAAATTTATATCACGCACCTCCAGGGCTCAAAATTAACACTCGCATTTAGGAAAAATGCGAGTTGAAAATGAAGTTTACAAATTACATTTTAAACCACTGGCAATTATTTGCGAGTAAACATTTTGGCATAAAATTTCTTTAACATGTCTGAATGTGATAATTTCTTTAAAGAAAATTAACAACATCAGAACTAAACAATCCTGGCTTGTTTTAAGTATCACAAGCGAAGTTGTTGTATGTATGACTAATATAAAATGCGGGTCTGCGATTATGGTGCACAAGTTAACATGCGAACACATAAATATTCTAATTTTTAAAGTTAAAATACCCATATTTATTTAATTTTCAATCAATAAAAGTTACCCACGCCCTCGTATCAACCTTGTAAGCCGTATTTTACACTAGTCCCTATTTCCAATGGAAGCACGTCTGATGCTAATTTCAATAATTATTGAATCAGTTTTAGTTAACAAACAGCATAATCACTTTCTCCTTTTTTATTCAATGTTTAAAAAACATTATTTATGAAACAGTGATCCTGATAATATACAAGCCCATTGGAAGTAATCTCCATAAAATTTAATAATTTGTGATTAAGTCTGGAAATTTGCAAGTTGAACTTAAAGGCACTCACATTTTTTTGCAAGTGGGAAAAAATTCATAATTTGAGCCCTTTTCTCTCCACCTGATTATCAATGCACAAACAAAATTGAACCAAATTGGTTAAGAGATGTAGTTCGCGTCACAAGATTTTGGGATGGATGGACAGACAGACGGACGAACAGACCAATAGACTGACTCCTATATAACTCCTCTCAAACTTCATTTTGCAGGGGTATAAATACTGTCAAACAGGCATGGTAAAAAACAAACAATAAAAAAAATAACCATTATCATTATATGCCAGGACCAAAATGCATACAAAAAGTAAACCAAATTTATGAAATTTTGTAACATATTTTCTTTAACCCTTTCCCTCATATAGACTCATTTTGACGCACTCAATAGGTACCACATAAAGCCTGATCTGCAGAAAACCACAGTTAAACCTTACCAAATTTAATTATAAAGTCCTCATTTCCAGACCACTGAGGAGCAGCCAACAGCATAAAACCTGATCACTCGCAGGCTGATCTGGATTTATGCTGTTGGCAGGTCTTTTCATGGTATCCTCTATGAGGGAAAGGGTTAATAAAAAAACAGCAAACAGACTTTTTCAATTTTTACCAATTCAATCCACTGATATAAAGGATTTTTCAAATATAAAAAAAATATAAATCTCACCATGTTTGACGTTTTAACTAAAACTGCTTTTTTTATTAAAATTTTAGTCAAAATTGCACTGTGATATAGCACATAAAAGTGACTTTTTAGACATCAAAATTTGGCAAATATACTTTAATAATGTTTCAGCATCCCTTTATTTTACAAAAATATGTATAAAAAGGATAAATGGGCAGTAATTGTTTTCATAATTTATATTTAAAATTATTTTGAAATAACTTTCTGGTCCTTTTCTTTTTTAAAGATGGTCATTTCTTATCAATGTATTTATTGCTTTTGTTAATATTATATAGACTGTAAAAGATTTATATATGTGAACTAATTAAGTTTACAAAAAATATATAGCATATGTTGTATAATTAAAGAATGTATTATATATATCATATAACACATTTTTGTAAGGTATTGAAGAAGATGGTCACGACCACATACCAACAGATAATGTGAAAAAAATTATGATGTCTGCAGGGAGGAAAGATTCCGAAAAAGAAAAAATCAAATATTTCCAGTATAAAAATGATAACCAAACCCCCCTATATTATATAGTTTCCAGCCTAAGTTTCACATGGATGGAGGAATTTGGAAAGTTCTTGATACTAGACCATATAATCATAAACATAAAATTATCTGGAGTTTTATTCCATATATTATTAGTTCTCCATAATGTATCAAAAAGCAGACGACACCTCTACTGCAATTTTTTTAACAACTTGAGACATAAGCTCGCAGACGCTATGGGGATATAATTTAGCTAAGATTATATGGAAATGGTATATCCCAAAGAATTATATTTCTGTATTTTATGTTTCTAATAGTATTAAGACTCAGATTTCTATATATTTTCTAGTTCCACAGGACAAAATCATAAAATAAGGCAAAAGATTTCTGAATACTTGTCGTGAGGCCAATGTTGACCCGTTTATATCAGTCTAAACTTAATAATGGTACAGGTGTCTGTTTTCTGCATAGAAGAAGCAAGATCTATTGCTACATTTATATCTTCTCTGTTTCATGGAACAAATTTCATACTTTCTTCTACCCATCTTCTCAAGGTGCACCCACCCTAATAGCCACATTTCTTATCATGTTATTGGATGGATGTATTTCTTTGACTCTTTGTCACTTTACAGATGTCTAAAATAAAAATGTTTTAGCAAAAGATTTTTCAAGTTTTGTTAGATTAAAGGGAGATAATTCATATTAAAATTAACATTGAAATGTATGGGAAATATACAAGTTATTTAAATAATAAAAAGGAAATTGAATCTTAAGAAAAAAGAAAAACTCATGGTAGAAAACCTCATTATGTGATTCTGTGTCAAATTTCATATGGAAATCACCATTGCAAAATGAAGATAGTCCCTGTTTTTTTTAGATTTCAGGTAAGGTAAGTCATAATTTTCAAGGGAGTTAACTCATGAAATCAATATTGTCAGGAGGAGGTTACAATATAAGCAAAAGAACATCTTGTCTGTATGTCCCTTGGTTTTTACTAGTTTGACATCTTAATGCTTAATTATATTGACATGTTCTACTTTTACGTTTTTGGGTGGAGCCATTCAGATGGCTACTAGGGTGGGAAAACATTTAACAAAATTCTTAAGGTTGCAGGAGCAGGAGTTATTACTTCCAACATCTTCCTTGGAGGGGAATAATTTCATCTGGATGTCTCCCAACCTTTCAATTTAATCAAAAAAACTTTTAAAATAAAAATGAAGAGAAAGCACTTTTAATAAATTAAGTGCAGCTAATATTTTCTTTATTTGAATGGATGCGTCAATAATTAGCATCAAATTCCCCTTTGCAGGGGAAAACAAAAACAGATTGACGCCTCTACCAGTTGAGCTAATTCCACATACATAACTTTGTTGTTCAAAATAAGGTTACTTATAGGTAATTTACTGTATCACAAAGGCAGCAGTACACAGTTTCACTAATCTACTGCATTGACTACACCAAATGTTCTTCTTATTACGATTGCATATTAAAAAGATAAACATTACGCATTACTTATCCCATACATCATGTAATAATTAAACAACCATGTATAATTACAAGCTCAATACATTACTCAGACCATAGGTATTTGCCTCAGACCAACAATTGAACCAATAAGTAGGTCATGACCTACATGTATAAACAACATTAAAAGACAAACATCTACAGACTAATTACTTATTAAAGGCGTATATCACAATAGCGCCATTTTACTATATAGACAAAGAAGGAAAATTAAAACTAGCAAACAGATATTTTTTTTAAACTTGGCATGATTATAGAAAATCATGCTAGAAACAAATTTATGGAATAAAAAATGGGGGTCACCGTGCTACTTTTTGAGTTATCTGCCCCTGAACATGGAGACCCCCATTTTTTATTCCATAAAATTGTTTCTAGTGTGATTTTCTATATTCATCATCCTTAAATAATATAAAACACATGTGTATTTTTTGTTACTATTCAAAACAAACAAAAAACAGGTATATTATACCCACAACCACATAGAAAATTATCGGTCACTGAAAATTATTACAATCACAGCTTTACACTCGACTTCAATGCCAATTTGCACATGCGCCAACAGAAGTGAAAACCCATTTTAATTGGACATATTAATATACATAGAGTACTTAATAACAGTAATATATATTTATATACAGTACTGAATACCGTCCAGAAAATTGAATCTTTCAAATGCGGTACATATGTAGATGTAGATGTATGTATAGATGTACTATGACATGTAAAGTTATGTCATTGATGGAAATTAGGAAAACATTTATTTCCCATGAAAATATCAGAGATGTAGCTTCGTGATAATATGAACTTATTTACAGAGTGATTTTCCTCAGAAATTTTGGTTACGTCACGAGCCCTTTGGTTAAATCTAAATCAGCTTTTGATCTATACTTCAAAGTTAAGAAATGCACTGGAAGGAACTTTTGGAAGGCTAAAACTTGTCTTACAAAGATTGTTGTACAGTTTAGACTCGTTATCTCGACATCAACGAAATCATCATTTTTATGTCAAAATATTAATATATTGATATATGAATTTACATGTACCTGGAAACATGTGATCATATCTAAACAATCATTCATGAAATGCATGGGCATTTGACAAAATTCGTCTATAAAGGCCCTTTATACCTAACAAAAAAGTCTCGTCTTATATATTATGTTATAGCCTAAACTCTCAGTTTTGTTGCATTTGATGATGCAAGTTTCTTTCAGTACACTCCCTACCAATACTGCCAAATGGTGACGTCAGATCACCGGTGTTGTGAAAAATAGTTGACACTTTTTATAACTTTATTAACCCTTTCCCTCATAGAGGACACCATGAAAAGACCTATGCGAACAGCATAAAACCAGATCAGCCTGCGAGTAACTCGCAGGCTGATCAGGTTTTATGCTGCTCGCTGCTCCTCAGTGGTCTGGAAATGAGGATTTTGTAAATAAATTTGGTAAGGTTTAACTGTGGTTTTCTGCAGATCAGGCTTTATGTGATACTATTGAGGGCGTCAATATGAGTATATATGAGGGAAAGGGTTAAGCAAGTATGATTGCATATAGCATTAATCAATTAAATTTCAGTCATCACAGTTTGCAATTTTAATGTTGTAATTGTCACTATTTGCTCTGGTTTGGGACATAATCTATGTAAGTGTGAAAACTTACTGTGGCAATACAGAATTTTCGCACATCTGTGTGCCTGTTGGCACATGTCAAGATAAACACATAGTTTCAGGTGAGAATTTACCCATCAGGACCAAAGAAATGTCGAGATATACAAAATGTCAAGAGAAGAATGGGTTTTATATAATTATATACTAAGGTGTAAAAAAAAATTGTCTTGTTTTCTGGCTACAGGCTCGGAAAAAAATGGGTCAGTCGGTCAGCTTTTTTTCTTTTGAAAGCTTAGATCTAATGTGGAAAATGTATCATGCTACATGTCAATTTACCTTTTACTGTATGTAGCGATTTCAGACAGCTTTAGGGAAAAAAAAATCTTTCTAGGTTCTTCTAAATGTCAGCCCATTCAACTCGGTTGCTGGTACATATACACAGTATGTTACTTAGAAAGCACATGCTGAGTGCAGATGAAAAATAAATAAAAAAGTCCGAGTCACAGACACCTGTGTCATTTTATCCATTCAACACACATTCTTAAGCTTCCTTATTATTAATAAATGCGGAATACTCAGATGGTATCGATACAATATCTGTTTACATTTTACACACTCTCTACCGACTTGCGTTTTATCTGCAGTGAGAAACTGTCCTTTTCGGGTGAAAGTAGAGATGATTGTGCATGTAATCTGTAACAGACTGAATAATGTCTATTATGAATACAAGTATATTTAAAGTGTGCCTAGGATCCCCCAAATTAATTATTGTTCGACCCACTTTAAAAAGACTTGTTTGTAACATTTCAGACGTAGTTTATAATTTTGATTATTTACGAAAGTTAGTTGAAATTCAAAACTTATCCGTAATCTCAAAATGGTCTCCAAAAACATCATAGTAACCTGTTTAAACGACAAGGCGATATTAAATCTTAGATTGAGATGGATATTGTTTATTTTTACTTTTTTATTGTTTTGTCTCAGCCTCGAAAAAATGGGTCGGGGGATAAAATAATGGGTTGGTCGGGTAACCAGAAACAAACCTCTTTTTTTATGCATAATAGAGAAAAAAGTCGGGCCTTCCAAAGTATGTAGAGATATACTAAATGTCAAGACTTGTGATGTCAACATAATGAGTCTCAGCTGTATTAACAAGCTGTCACACTGCGTCAGCCGGGGCTGCTGGCGAGTCGTAAGTCAACCGTTGCCAGCCACCTGACAATAAGTTATATTCTTTTTTTTATCTATTTCATAAATGTGTCAAAATTATATGTTTGGGTTACAAAAATCAGTGTGAACATCACATTAACATGAATT
>CM037790.1:26866919-26916919 GCA_021229015.1 Solen grandis | reverse complement strand
TACAATATTCTTTTATTTCCTTTGCACATTGAACATTGGCTACATTTGTGGAATTTACTGTCTCAATACCAGCCTTTAAGTCATAATTAGCAGAATGCAGTTAAATAAATGATTCGAATGGAGGATGACCATGAAAGTTTGGAGGAATCAATAAATTATAATAAATATAATTTAAAATAAATAAATTAATCGAGGGGTGAATGCATTATAAATATATAAGCACTCAGCCTAAGTTTCCTTCTCACCCCTCATGTTGTAGAACCATCTGGCTGAAATATGAAATATCCTCACATAAAATATCCTCATAACCACTGGGACACAAACCTATAATATATTCATGATAAAGGGAATAAAATGTAACATGCAGATGAAATGTAAATATAAGGATCAAATTGAATTTTGATGGTTCATCAGGGATATGAATTTCACTGGGGCTGTTCAAAATAGGTGGAGTCAGTTTGCAAATCCTGACCTTGACCTTGGAGTTATAAATTCAACTGTTGTGTGTGATTTTTATGTTATCATATATTACTGCCAAAATATTTGAAAATCTTGCGATCCATGTCTAAGTTACAGCCTAGACAAGCAAATCCGGGCAACCAGATGAACTCATGCAATTACACTGTGCGGACATTGCAGCGACTATGTCAAGCTGGCTTAACAATAAGATAGTGGCAACAAAAAAATGCAACAACCGCCATCTGTTATAGACTGTGATTCACCACCTGATATTGACATATGCATGTCTACATGTGTCACTTGTGAGATCATGGATATATCTCTACATCAATCATATTAACCAGGGGGTATATTAACAAAAGTTTACTGAGCAACAGTTTCTGTACTATCAACATACTGTACTGAACAAGTCTTCATGATACTGGTTCAGAACTACAGTGAAGATTCGTTTATGCGGAAACGTCCGTTCCCGGGGAAATTTCCGGATTAACGAATTGTCCGGATTAAAAATTCAACCATATATGACCATATCATAGAGATGTATATACACATATTCACACTGAAAATACCGAAAACGATCTTTTTTGTTAAAAAATATGCTTATGAAATGTGTATGTTATTGTGCATGTTTTTAATGTATGCATGAAAATGTAAAAAAGAAATTTAAAAAAAAAACACGAGCAAATAAACTGTTTACTCTTTATTTCAACGCCAAAAGTGTAGCACAGACATAGCACATACATGTACACTCGATGTACGTCTTGATATCTTGAATTGTTGCTTTTGGCCAGGAAGCCTTGTACTGGCAAATCTGTTTCTTTACGCTGGCAGGGACTTCAACCCGACGACGCTTGCTGGCTGGCGTTGACATGTCTACAGCTAAGCAGTGGAAATAGGAATGATTTTTTCTGACCATAGGACTGGCTTATATTGTAAAGAAAAAAGAAAACTGTTGCAGAAAACTGATTTAATTAAGTAAATAAGCTTTTCATTTAATGTAATTAATTAATTAAAACTTTGCGGCGGCCTTTGACGCATGTTCATCTTACCAAAGAATATCAAACAAATTTGCTGCCAGTCAGCAATCACCGCGCGTCGGCAATAGTAATTATCCCATCATTGGTAATAAGTCGACGACAATTAAAGTGCTTGTACATAATTGGTTAGTGTTTTAGCCCACACGTTTCACACGTGTCTTCACTTCCGCTTATAACAAAGAACGATTCACACCTCTGTCGGGCGCTATTGTTGTAGGCGCGAATCTCCTGGGGCATGGAGCAAAGACCGGATTAAGGTGTCAAAAACACAGGTAAAATATAGATCCATCCCCGAAAATGTATTTCCGGATGCAGACTGCGAAATTCCGGACTAAACGTAATAATTTGTGCTTAAAAATTCCGTTCCCTACAAAAATTGACCGGATCGTGAAAAAACCGGATTACCGGAGCGCGGATTAATGAGACTTCACTGTATTTCAACCGTAAGAGTAGATATACGTAATATTCATGACTATTTAAACCCTAAGAGTAGATATACGTAATGTGTGATACTTGGAGAGATTCTTTTGTTACATTTATAATAAAAAAAGATCCTTTTATTACATTTATAATAATACTTGGAGAGATCCTTTTGTTACATTTATAGTTATACTTGGAGAGATCCTTCTGTTACATTTATAATAATACTTGGAGAGATCCTTTTGTTACATTTATAGTAATACTTGGAGAGATCCTTGTGTTACATTTATAGTTATACTTGGAGAGATCCTTCTGTTACATTTATAATAATACTTGGAGAGATCCTTTGTTACATTTGGCCTTTTTTTTTGGAAGATCCTTTTGTTACATTTATAGTAATACTTGGAGAGATCCTTGTGTTACATTTATAGTTATACTTGGAGAGATCCTTTTGTTACATTTATAGTAATACTTGGAGAGATCCTTCTTTTACATTTATAATAATAACATAATATGCATTTGGTGATCGCAATTAACCAGTATGGACAACTTCGGTGTCACAGCACAATCTGCCATATGGTGGTATCTTGGCATCCAGAAATATAACAAGTCCATTCACCGGCATCATCTGACTTCAGTCATTATCGTGCAATCACAGCAAGCATGCATTTTGTGAAAGAGAAATATATAGAAGTTCCTTTAAATATTAAAACTTTCTTCAGTTATTATAAAAAAATACTACCATAAAAAGAATTTCTTAATTGGAGGCATAACTATTTATGTTAACAAACATACCCTATTAGTCTATTCTACATCATGACAGTTGACATTCCTTCTGCAAAATCAAACAGATTGCCAGAATGCTAATATGTCAACTACATTAACCCTTTCCCTCATATACTCATTTTGACGCACTCAGTAGGTACCACATAAAGCCTGATCTGCAGAAAACCACACTTAAACCTTACCAAATTTAATTATAAAATTCTCATTTCCAGACCACTGAGGAGCAGCGAACAGCATAAAACCTGATCAGCCTGCGAGTTACTCGCAGGCTGATCTGGTTTTATGCTGTTCGCATAGGTCTTTTCATGGTTTCCTCGATGAGGGAAAGGGTTAAGGGAGATAATTATAAACCAGTACCATTTTATAATTATACAACTTTGGTATGTACGGCTGGGGATTGAACCCAATGACTTCTTAGAAAATGAGGCAGAGTGAGACACTCTAACCACTCAGCTACAGGGACCAGTCACAATAATGTCAAATCACATGCAAACTCAATATCACTATGATTCAAGGCTGAAAAGGTTTTGAAATGCAAATTAAACCGCAGTGTTCAAGGTCAATTCTTATCAGACATAGAATGTCACGCATCAGGGTGACACAAGTAGTATTTCATCAAGGTGTGATGTTGATTCACAATATCAAATAAACATATCATCTACAGCACACCACCACACATCTCCACCTTAAACAGTGCACACAGTCTGGGCAAAGATTTAGTTCTTCATTTACCATACCTGGCTACATATACATGCACCTTATCACACTGAAATGCAATGACTTGCACACAGTAAAAGATCATGAAGGCTCTTATCAACCTGACTTCCCATGTCCCAGTTGCCATTTTTTAAAAATCTCCCTTTACCATTGGTTTAGATCTCAACGCAATGCAGGAAAAGATCTATGATTTTATTCAAAGTATACCATACTCTGAGCAAGTAGCATAATATAACAGTGGGCATTTTTTACTATTTCTTGCTTTATCCATAACAGTTGTATGTTCTGCCTAGTTTTATATCTCTGCTCAATGAACCCAGAGATTAAACATGAAATATAGGACCCCCATCCACACACACATACACATCTTCAAAAAGTACAATGTAACAAATATAACACTTCACAGCATGGATCTAGCAACTTATCTAAAACATATATTCATGTTCAATCTCAAGATGGATAAATGCTTTATTTCTTTCTATATTTTTTACATCTTACATTGACCCTTCTTCACAGTTCCTGCGTTGGACCAGTACTTTATACCTGGGAAATCCATGAAAGATTTTCGTCCCCAACAGGGTTCAAACCCTGTACAACCTTTGAGTCTGCAATCATGAACATTACCACAGAACCAGGGTACCATTGTTTAAAACCAAAATACTAGGATACGGTCCAGTAACAAAACTCATTGGACAACATATGGAGTGACAAAGAATGGTCACAAAAAAAATTAACGGTAGCACTTGTACAAATAACAGACAACAGTCCTGTTGAGAAATAAAGGGTAAATAAACAATTTTGAATCATTTCATTGAAGAGGCTTGTCAAGAACATCAAATTTTTATACGATAGCAAAAGAAAACATCTCATCTTTGTGTGTACAAAATAAAAATTAGACCTTCATGGAATTTTTACTATTCAACACCTACATTCTAATTTGCCTCACAGTTCAAACAAACTTTTGAAGTGACAGAAAGATCACATGAGAGCTAGCCTATAGGATATAATAAAACAGGTTGCAAATTCAATTAATGCATGTAAACATAGCCTATCCGCGCACCTAATTGTACTGAAATTCAAGTATAAATATTGATACAATTGTTAGACACATGTATTCATATCAGGTCATCCTGAAGAAATTATTTGTGTGCTCTTATCCTACCCACACAATGTCAGGAGATCTCTATCTAAATTTTGACCTACTTAATAAACAGACCAATCAAATGTGTAGAACAGAAAAAATAATCAACTTATCAGTCCCAAATGAAGGAATATCATGTCACTGGTTAATTAAATATGGTGACACTATGTAAAATACAGTTTATATGTAACAATTATTGTAAGGTGCTTGTTGAACTTATTATTTATACAGTCAAACCTGTCGTAAGCGGTCAGTCAAGGCAAAGAGAAAGTGACCACTTAAAGGAGGTGACTGCTGAATGAAGGTTAAACTAATAAAACAAGCTACTGTTGGTAGATTGACCGCTTAATACAGGTGACCGCTAATACAGGTGACCGCTAATACAGGTGACCGCTTAATACAGGTGACCGCTAATACAGGTTCAACTGTATATTAATGTTATGTAAGGTGCTTGTAATTTGAACCCATCATGTACTTTTGTGTTTGTTAAAATGGTGTTGAAATGTATTTAGTATGATTTATATATAATTAGAGTATGAAATGTAAAATTTAAGCTGAAATTTGGAAGCAAGCCTTCTGGGGCTAGATGAATTGTTGAAAAACATTAGAATGTTCAGTCAAGTATACTAAGTTCAGTTTTTAGTCACCTCTGCTTACAGCAGGTGAGACAATTAAAAATTAACACACACACTCTCACAAAAAACTGAATTGTTCATAAATGACAAACAATTTTTCAAAGATAATCTGCATAAATTTATCTGTTCTGTAAGTGTTTGAAATTCAGTTAAACAATTTACAAATGCAAGCAAGCAAAACAATGATTCCTTTAATAACAAGGAATAATAATTCACTGAATTTTAAATGATTGTGAAACAAAGGATTTTTCTTCCTGACTGTGTAGAATCTAAGCTACAATATTTAACAAGAATTAACATTGAAGATGATGAATACAGCCAGATACCACTTAGTCACAGTAACTTTCACCATGTCAGATAGTCTTGAGAAGTATAACAAAGGGCCATAACTCATTCAAAAGCAAGTGAATCGCGACGTGCCAACTATATGCCCAATTAATCTTGGTACTAATGTCATTCTTGTTAAGTTTCATCAAAATCTGACCAAAGGTAGCTGAGAAATAGGGCAGACACTTAATCTCTTCTACAGACGGACCAATGGATCGAGCGAAAGACCCACAGATGTAACTCCAATATAGACCCCATATACTTCATATTGTGAGGTATAATGAGAAAACAAAGGAGATCCTGATCAGACAGCTCCTGAAAGTCTGCTCTTGGTCTGATCTATTTGCCATGAATGCGTCAAAATACATACTAATCAATATAATCTTCATTCGGTAAGATAATATATTTTAAAATGTTGAGATTTCATACCAAAATAAGACTTGAAAAGAAATACAAACATTAACAAGCAAATTTAATGAGCTGATTATTCCCAGGCCCACCAAATTAGGCATATTACAGGAAATAATTAACTAATTGTAAACAATCCCTAGCCAACCCTACATATGACTCCAGCAAAAGGATACTGTTTGTACGTTCATGCTAAGTTTGAATGCCAGACAGTCTCAATTACCCCTACTTAAGCTTAACAAGGTTACTGTGATATTATAGCAAGTGTTTCCATAACATCCAATATGCATCCCATTGATTTTACCTATATATACCTTACTTAACTGCAAAAATACAAGCATATTAACATATAATTGTGAAGTTCACATATTTTACTGAACTATTACAGAGATAAGTTAAACATTGTGTATATGCTTCAATATCCTTTGTAGTTATATGGAATGGGAAACTGGTAAAATGAGTTGGTGGGGTATGGTAAATTATATTATGCTAAATATAACAACAAGGCAATTGATCATTATATCAGTTTTTATATTATATTGATTGAGAATAACATTTTATATGTATTATCAATTAATTACTCATCAAATTTGCAAGAAAATGACTGCCGCTCACATACATTGTATGACCAAACCAATATGGCAAAGCCAGTAAGTGGGGCTACAGTGTATTTATATATTCCCTTTGAACGCAATCAATTTTTGTAAATTACTTTTTAACAAATTATAGAAAAATGGCTCATCATATAAAATATTCTTCAGGTAAAACATTCTGACAGTGATAAATGATTTATTTTGAATATCACAAATTTAATTAGATCCGTTATATATAACTTTTTCATTATGAAATATAGGGGAAAAAAAGAAAATGCAGTTAACCCTTTCCTTCATAGAGGACACCATGAAAAGACCTATGCAAACAGCATAAAACCAGATCAGCCTGCGAGTAACTCGCAGGCTGATCAGGTTTTATGCTGTTCACTGCTCCTCAGTGGTCTGGAAATGAGGATTTTATAATTAAATTTGGTAAGGTTTAACTGAGGTTTCTGCAGATCAGGCTTTATGTGATACCTATTGAGGGCGTCAAAATGAGTCTATATGAGGGAAAGGGTTAAACAAGAGGTCCCAAATTTGTATTGATGACACTCACAGCCTCAGCACAATCTTGGACTAACTAATGTTTATTTTTCATTACAAAGGTATATAATTATATTGGAACAAGCTCTCTACTTCCCATTTCAAAGCAAAACGTGTAAATGAGTCGGCCACTGGGAATGGTGCGCACTATGAAATATGACACCACAAAAATAAAGTGAACAATCAGCTGAACAACAAAACACAGTGTACATTTCACAATTCACATTTTGATATCTGTCATGATTAACGGATGACTACATTCCCAGCTAGCATGATAAACAAATTCATTTTACAGTAATTGACAATATTTCTTGCCTACTCGACTTAAATCTAATTTAACCTTGGCAGTTTTGCAACATCTATATAATAATCTACAGTGGTGTTTCAAATTAAACCTTTTTTTAAATCAACATAAATGTTAGTTCTTTCATGAATAGCATGTGATAAACAGGATATAACCATCATTAGAAACAATGAGACTTACATCTACAAAATACTTAACACAAATGCATGTGTAAAATTGTTCTCTTTTCAGATTACTTTTTTCAATATTTTTAAACACTTGCAAGCATTTCAAGGACTGATTACAAAACTAGTTTAAATGTATTTAGAAATAGAAGGAGATAGAGCAGTTATGCTGTCAGCCTCTGAATCGTGTCCTTGTAAAATGAGCAGGCTATAGCTGAACGTAAGATTTTAATATAATGCACTAAGTTAAATAACATGGGAAAATATTAAGCTCACAGTTAACACTGTTGCTGGGTATGCAAATCTGTGTCTCTGTATCTTGATTTTTTGTTATTGTTTCTTTTCTTTTTTCTTTTTCTTTTTTTTTGTGGGGTTGGGGTGGGGGGGGGGGGGAGTATTTTCTTCAAGATAAAGGGCCCCATGGTTCAGTGATAATAGACCTGACTGGGGATCCAGAGGTTGTCGGTTCAAATCCAACACTGATCCAACCAAGAACTTTTCAGAAGGATTCGTTAGTATAAGTTGAAAGAACTTGTTTATGAATAAGAATAAGTTGAAAGAACTTGTTTACCAATCTACATAAAATAAGTAAACTAATCTGAGCTATCACAGAAATGATGACTATCCCTGCTGCACCACCTCTTGTCTCAACCATGTGAGATGACAGCTTTATGTGAAGTGAGACTGGATGTGATAAGAATTGTGACGCAACACATGATTTTCATCTGGCCACACTTCACTTTGTGAAGTGGAGATACAGGGATGTTCAAATTGAAATGCAACTCCGGTTATATTATGTAACTATGCACACTTTTCACAAAAAACCTACTTGGATCGCCTAGGGGCATCAATTATCTCTTGGTTGATACCAGTTTTGTGTAAATCTGTCCTCTCTAGCCTCGGCTACACAATGAGAAACATTGCATACTCGTACATACTAATGATAAAATGGTTGGAAAAAAATCTGCGTTCACCGCCCAAATACGGGCCTACATTAAAAACCACTGTTTTCTTGGTATAGGTCCAAAAGAGATATTTCATGAAATATGCTCAATTTATGGATCTAGTGAGCTGTCCTATGCATCGGTTACTAGGTGGTGCAAGAAATTTGCAAGTGGAATAACGTCCTTGCAAGATGCACCATGTGGCCATCGCAGAAAAAAAAGCAGAAAATTGTATCGACTGATGCAAGATTCACTGTTAGGGAAATAGCCCAAAAGGTAGGCATCTCAATAGGGGCAGTTCATTCAATTCTAAGGAAGCACCTTAAAATGAATAAGATAACTGCGCGATGGATACCCCATTTGCTCACAGAGGAGCAGAAGCACCTCCGCGTGAAAATGGAAAATTTTTGCTGAAAATGTACCCAAAATACAATAATCGCTTGTTTGCCAATATCGTCACAGGTGACGAGACATGGGTTAATTTCTATGAGCCCAAACGAAAACATGAAAACAAGAGACATGAAAAGGCCATGTATAGCCAAACGCACAATGAGCGTCAGAAAGGTTATGTTTGCAGTTTTCTTCACAAATCAAGGGCCTGCTATACAAATTGCTGTTCCTAAAGGTAAATCGGTCAATAGCAAGTTCTACAGAGGGGCTGTTCTAAAAAAGGTTGAAGAAATATTTCAATAGACGCAGGCCAGCGACAGGTTTGTCAGGGGTCAGGTTGCTGCATGACAACGCGTCTAGCCACAAAGCGGCTATTGTACACGATTTTTTAAGGCAGGAAAAGGTTGTAGAGCTTTCGCACCCGCCGTATTCCCCAGACCTTGCCCCCTGTGACTACTTCCTGTTCCCGAGGCTCAAAAAGTACCTCACTGGACGAAAATACAAAACACGAAAAGATCTTGATTCAGCCATCTTCCAGTGTCTCAAGGGCATACCCAGAAACGACTATGAAACTACCTTTAAAAATTGGATCAATTTGACAAATTGAAACTGTGCATAGCTCACAGAGGTGAATACTTTGAAGGAATCTGATAGATGGTTTGTGAAAATTAACAAAACCTTTCTAGATATTCTAGGAATTGCATTTCAATTTGAACATCCCTCGTAATTGCAATCAGTGATATTCTGGAAATAGCTTTGAGTATTTCATCATCTTATGAAACATGAAATATCAGCCTACTCACCAACTTTTAAAAATTAAACATGATAGTAGCTGTAAGCATAAAGCAACAAGGAGTCTAAATAGAGTCTAAATAGCCCCAGAGGGACAAGTTTTATTGTAGACAGGTCTGATTCCTGTTTGGTACACAATATGAAAGTTTAAAAAATCATTATGGAGGAAGATACAGTACAAGCTATATGGTAAATTCTGAAATGGATGATATAAACCCTGGTTTAAGTGACAGCCATCGGCTGCTACGGTAATAAAATCATACTTCAGATGCCATTCAAATGTCTGGAAAATGATACATCTGGCTGATTGATCAGAATCTTCAACCGTTCTTCATATTAATATACTCGGCCCACTCTGGGGCATTGTGACATGTGTCCTGGGTTGGACCAGTACTTTGTGTCTGGGAAGGTCATGAAAGAATCTTGCTCCCAACATGGTTTGAACTCACAACCTTCAGATCCAGTCATGTACACTACCGCTGGACCATAAAATCCTCGAATAGATAGTTCTGGTCATATAATAAGCATATAAAAATCACTTTCTAAAATCAGAGAGGCTTATACTAGGTCAAGACCCAGAAACCTCCATGTGTCATTTTGTGATCCCTTTACCTCTGATCTGGAACCTATCAAACTCTTGCAACTATTGTGGACCATTATTGTACATGCAAATGGTCAGAATGTCCACCATATAAACAGGGGGGTTGCGAGTTTGATATTAGGGCAGTACTGGGCTCTCTAATTACTCTGAGCTTTTCATGCATAAGGGTTAGTGCAAAACTAGTTGAGCATGTACTAGGATGGTGTGACTGGTGTCATACCACTTATTTACAGTGTGATACCACAGAGGCAGCACTACATCTCATGTTGACAGTGTGATACCACAGAGGCAGCACTACATCTCATGTTGACAGTGTGATACCAAAGTGAGGCATCACTATGTCTTATGTTGACAGTATGATACCACAGACTGGCAGCGCTTTGTCAACAGAGATACAACAAAGAGAGAGGCAGCACTATGTCTCATGTCAACAATGTGATACCGCAGAGAGAGGAAGCATTTTTTCTCACATATACAGTATGATACCACGATGAGGCATCACTATGTATCATAATGTTTATGTCCCAAAGTGACTGACACACTGTCTCTAAGATGCTAAACCCAATAAATACACCATGTTAAGCCTGTTATTCACTTAATGACTGATCAGATATTATTCCAGGGCTAATCACAACACTATAATAATCCTTAGTGCAAAAAAAAAAGATAAAAGGAGATGGAATATTATTACTCACCACCTAATTTAAGATCACAGTCTAAACACTCCCTGATCACCTGATCACTAGGGGTGTAATAGTATCGATAGTATCGATAAATTGCGATATCAAAGGTCACGATAGTCAATAGTCGATAGTAATTTGAACTATTGATAACTATCGCCAATAGTAACTCCAACTATCAATAGTTTCGATACTTATTCTTATGTAAGTTTCATCTCCATTTTTTGGCCCGTAAATTCCGATTTTTTTAATATGTCGTCTGTCGATGCGGCATTTTAGATCACCGATAATAAAAAGGGAAAATCGGCGCTTTGGAGGCATTTTGGCTTTGTTAAAAAGCAATCACAAGGTAGATAAGACACAACTAGCATGTAAATTGTGCAGAATATATTTAAATACTCTGGTAACACAACGAATCTGGCTGACCACATTCGTCACAAGCACCCATCTATAAAATTAACTAAAGAGTCTGAAGTCTTGATAGTATCGCAATAGTTGGACCAACTATTGATAGTCTATCGTGATAGTTATTTCAACTATCGTGATAGTAAATTTTGCATCAATAGTCACCCCTACTGATCACCTGCACAACTTGTGCAGTCGGAACCATAAAAGAGCAAAATTGTGATGTGTAAATCATCAAAAGCCGGGTTACTAACTCATGAACAACTGATCAATACAAACAGACAAGCTTTAATCTGTTTGATTTCCTTACGACTTATATCTGCTTATCAGTAAATGTTGTGAACCCTGACCTATTTCCTTGTTCTAAGCATATACCAGAATTGCATTCAGTATGCCGAACCGTATGCAACCATAGGTTTACAGTCAGCTATGAAACTGTCTCAGTGACACAAACCATGATGTTCACCTATACTTAACTGCATAAGGTGCACGTGAACAGCATGATATATAGTCCTAAGACAACTACATAGCTGTCTGTAAGTGACCAGTTACATATGGTTTGGTGTACTGAACGCATACCAGATAGGTATATATAATGGACCATGACCTTCTTAGACAGGAGATCTGTACTTTTACAACAACAGGATTATATTTGGCTACAGGTAAATAATACTGGCACTGATTAAATAAGTGGTAAGAGACTTAAAATGGCCCTTTTGATATAAATGGATGTTTGGCATTAAGTATTTGAAGTTTTTTAAGTGGATACTGACAATATTTGGAATAATCACATGAAATGTTTAAAAGTCATTCTTTAAAATGTGAAACTAAAAATAAATGCAGGAATGGTCATGATATATGAATCAGAGTTGTCATGTTTTTTTTTTTTTTTTTTTTTTTTTGTTGTTGTTTTTTGTCACTGACTGAGATAGCCTTAATGTGTTGGGTTGTCATAAAAATGCATACTTTAATTGTGTTTAGAAATTAATAGACCACTTAAAGTCTTCATAAGACCCTTTAAGGATCCAAGTCTATCAACTATACTTAGCACTAAGAAATATTTAAATTTCATCATTCTTGCCTCTCTAGATCTAATAACACTACCAATAAACTTCATTTCTTGACATAAATTGTTAGTTATAATATAAGGTAATCATTCATGTGGACTGCCCAGTACTTCAATATGTCATAAAAAAGATGAGGGGAGGCGTGTCTACCTAATATATAAAACTTTAAATGTCTGTGACTTTAATAGAACTAGGTATGGTTAAGGGTGCTGTGGTCCAGTGGTAACGCATCCGAATATGGATCTGAAGGTTGTGGGTTCAAACCCAGCCTAAGGCAAGAATTCTTCATGATCTTCCCAGGCGCAAAGTACTGGTCCAACCCAGGAACTGTCAAGAGGGACTAGTATAAGTTGTAAGAACTTGTGTCCCAATCGATGTAAAATAAATAAGTTTAAACTAAACTATGGTTAGTGGAATTCAAGCAAGTTCATATTAACATTTTTTTCACAGTATGCGGGCTGAGGTATTCCCAATCTTGATTTCGTCCTGAATAATATACACTCTATCATAATGTGCTGATTCAGCACGCTATAAACACTACTGAACCATTGCGACAATGATTTTTGCAATAAACTTGACTGTGTTCTTAGCTATCACTGGAATACTCACCATGTTTATTTCAACATATTTGTGGACATGTTAACATATCTATATGTGTCCATTAAATTATTTGCCCAACTCTAAATGGTTTATGAAACAATGGGATTTTCTTTGCAGAATTTATGCTACACTATTGTATGAGTAGGCTGAGAAGACCCTGATCAGACAGCTCCTGGAAGGAAGGAGCAGTCTGATCTGGGTCTGCTCTGTTTGCAAATGAATCAAAACAAGTCTGTATGAGGTAAAGGGTTAAAATAAACCAAATTTCATGTTCATAAATTATAAGTGTTATAAAAGAGCTTATGCTTGGCGAGGAGGGGAGTGTAGTGCCTACCTAAATCATTATCAAATAGTCACTGCACAGTGTACAGCTACAGATAACCTTTTTTGTGAAATGGGTATTTACCCTATGACTTTTATATGAATTGGGTATTTGTGCAATTCAACTGGGTTTTTGGCAAAATGTTAATTGGGTATTCTGTATATTTTGTATACAACTGCCAACATTTCAATTGAGTTTTCAGAAAATATTTTGCTTTTTGTTACCCCAGGATTCTGCAAACTATTGCTTTTTTACCAAAATTGATTGGGTAAATACTCAAGTACCCTGCTTACATGTATCTGTTACTCGACAGTAAATTAACTTGTGAATAAACTGTGGACCTTTGTAAGCCTACTATGTTCATGTATATACCTATAATAAACAGTCAAGTATTCAAAGTGTATGAAGGATTTCAAATGACATTAGACAGTAGATATTACATCTAGTATATATAAACTTGCTTGTTATATTGTTTTGATTGCTGAAAGGAATCTGCATGTATCCGGTTTACTGACTTCCCAGCTACATACCTTAACCCTTTCCCTCATAGAGGACACCATGAAAAGACCTATGCGAACAACATAAAACCAGATCAGCTTGCGAGTAACTCGCAGGCTGATCAGGTTTTATGCTGTTCGCTGCTCCTCAGTTGTCTGGAAATGAGGATTTTGTAATTAAATTGGGTAAGGTTTAAGTGTGGTTTTCTGCAGATCAGGCTTTATGTGGTACCTAATGAGTGCATCAAAATGAGTCTATATGAGGGAAAGGGTTAACCTGAATGAGTCTTGCACAAAAGACATGCATTTTTTGCATATACCGGTAAGACTGGATCTTCCCTTAGATTTTATGGGCACTAGAAAACATTATCTGGTATAATTATGTTAAGACATCATAACTTTATGAACCAATCAAAGGAACTCATAATTTAAAATTACTAGTTACTACTAATATAAATAGAAAAAGAATGTGTATGTTCTGCAAATAAAACTGAGATTGATAAGAAAAGAAAAGATCTGTCAATCAAATGTATTTACCGTACATGGTAAGGAACTTCCTTATAAAATTAAGTACCAACAGTAATTTGGTGGTCAGGATCTAAGCAGTCTTGTTCTCTCACCTGGGTTTCTGGGTTTTACTGTCCATACACAAACAAATTTATCAAAGATTTTACCATACAGGAGTCAGCCCCTGACAACAGCAAAATTAAAACCCTTGAAATATAAGCCCTGATCTAATAGTTTGATCAATACAGCTGCTATCACCTATCTTTTTTACCACTTGACTTAGAGACAGCTGTTTGTTTTACAAAAGCAGAATTAGGCCCTTTTATCAGCCACAAGTTTGCTCATTCAATGTAAAATGTCAGACAAAATGATGGAGGACTCAGGTGGAAGAATTTCTGTCCATACCTGTTTAACAGAGAAGAGATTAAACTTACCACACTATCATATTGCAACCACTTGTTAAGTTGTTAAGACACCGCTAAAACATGAGTATATACTTCAACACACAAATAATGCAATATTGGTAATTCTAGCCCCCCCACCCCCCCACCACTTTTCCAATAAAAACAAACACAAAAATCCATAGCACATAAATATGTAAGTATTCTTGCAAGTTTTATCAGTTAATCTATATTTTAATGTTAGGCTTGTTTGCTTAAGTTTAATGTTTCAGCCTTAATGCTGGCATGAGACACAATTATTTAGTTCTGTCTCAGTGTGTTACCATACCCAATCACCTTCTTACTACACCAGGGGCCTCCGTGGCCGAGAGGGTAAAGTCGCTGACTTTAACACTCACTCAGCCCCTCACCGCGTTGGTTCGAATCCCGGCAGGGTCATTTGGATTTTCATGTGAGGAAGCCTTCCAGCTTGCTTTCGGTAGGTCGGTGGTTCTACCCGGATGCCTCCGTACATTTGGGGTCTTCCTCCACCTGTAATTAGCTGGACGTCGCTATATGACTGAAATACTGTCGAAGCGACGGTAAACTCAAATAGTCAAGTCAAGTCAAGTCTTCCTACACCAGGCCAAAAAGTCCTTGAACTACCTGCTGAGATTAACCAAGCTAGGCAGATATTATGGTGCCCTATTGGTATGCCATGGGTAGAGATCAAACACACAACCTCCCAGTTTCAGACAAAAGCTTATGTCGCTCAGCAAATGAAATAAATTTGTTCTTCAATTTGAATATACCTGGCTAAGGTCAGTCATACATAATTATACAAAGAAAGTTCAAGTATATATAGCTATTAACCATATCTTAATTAGTTTGGCATTGGTTACAATATAATTACATGTAATCATTAAATTCATTAATTGTATAATTATCTATTGACAAAATAAACATTTCAAAGTTTACATACATTTCTAGTAAGTCTGCAGTATCCATCATTTTGAACCCTTTATCCAATATTAAATATTTACCAAGAGTCAACACATGCCAACATTTACAATCCTATACTCTAGGTAAATGACCCCTTGTGACTTAAATATGTGTCAAAAATATTCATGTACAAATTTCTGACTTGATGAATATTGATTTACTGAACTTTAAATGGTAAATGTAAATGAAACAATGAACAAGAAAACCAAACAATACCTGAGCATACTGGAAACCACCTTATTACATGATTTGATTTCATAACAGTTTTGTTCGATGGTAAACATTGAGAAACAGTTTAGTAAGCAAATTTATAATGGACACAAATTAGCTGAAAGATTACTGCTAACTTAAAATAGAAAATGTCAGCCCTAATAAGGGAGCCCTGATTTGAAATGACAAGATAATCACAAGTAAACTACCTATTTGACTCAGTTTTGTTCATTTCAGACTTAACCAAGGGGTCTTTGACCTACTTTATAGATAATGATGATAACGATGGGCCAACATCCTGATTCTGGGAGAAGTGTGGCTACATGCTGGTTAAAAATGACTTCTGATCTTTGCAACCAATAAAAAACCTGATCAGCTTGAAAGTTGTAGTTTTAGTGTTGACTGTTGTTGCAATGCTGGTACCCCTTTGTTTGTGAAAAATCAGCATTGTTCCTCTCGAAAATGTGAAAAAATAAGCAGCATCGTTTCTGCTGAATAATTGTGCGGAGAAAATGTGGGCTACCACAGAATACCTTGCAATTTTTCTGCAAAGGGTAGAGAACGATTTATATTTTCGAGAAACTGAGATCGTGGAAGAAAAGTACCTTTAAATTAATTCAGCTGAGTAGGAAGAGTTTAAACCATGCCTCTTTCAAAAATACACTTTTGAATGGTGAATCAATACGGGTCCCTTTAAAATTGCGAATGCAGGGTTCTGTTATGGGTACCAGTTATAGAAGGTTACAGGTGGAGGAAGACCCTGGCAAACTGGGCCATGCACAGAAGGTATCATGGTTCACCCCTTACCTTATGAATATTCATGTACAAAACTATGACTTGATGAATATTAATTGAATGTTTTAAGTGGCACAGATTTGAAATAATAATACTGATACTGTGTAAAATTTAAGCAATATTGATAATTGTATGAGCAGACAGTGGAGACCCTGATCCTAGAGGAGCTGTCTGACCAGGGTCTGCTCTGTTTGCCGAATGTGTCAAAAGAAAACGGTTAAACAAATGACCAACCACAAACCAGCTAGAAGACTTCCTCACATGAAAAACCTGAGTGCCAAGACTGGGACTTGATCATACAGTGGTGAGGAGCAACTTACAAGTCAGTTACAAATAATACCACTTGTTCACAGGGTATAATTCTTCATTTTGGACTATACCATTTAACCCTTTCCCTCATATAGACTCATTTTGACGCACTCAATAGGTACCACATAAAGCCTAATCTGCAGAAAGCCAGAGTTAAACCTTACCAAATTTAATTACAAAATCCTCATTTCCAGACCACTGAGGAGCAGCGAACAGCATAAAACCTGATCAGCCTGCGAGTTACTCGCAGGCTGATCTGGTTTTATGTTGTTCGCATAGGTCTTTTCATGGTTTCCTCTATGAGGGAAAGGGTTAACACTTGTTTATGGGTGTGCTTGATGGAAATTTATTGACTGAATAGTGAGCAGTGTGCAGGCTGATTTTGGCCTGCATTGGTCACAAAGGCTGTCACAAGTGCCCAAAGCATTGTAATTCAAGCTCACTCTAGCTATGTCTGTAAGTAATTTTCAACTCGGTTTGCTACTCTTTGGTGCTCTGTGTTACCTACAAAGAAATGCCATATTGACTATCACTGGTATCACTACTATGCCACTTTCATGTCATCTTATTATAAGTTCAGCTTATGACAAGATGTACCTTATCTATATACGTAATATGTTTAAACTTCTGGAAGGCTAAACTGCCATATTAATGGATGTGCTGTGTGCCTGTTGAGTTCGAAACTGTTTCCTGCAGAGACTGTTAAAGACTTGAAGGAAATGAGGTTACTGCCGAGACATCTTGTGCCAGCACGGCCAGATACTGCCTGAATGTTATCATAAGGCAGTAACGATATGGCAATCATGATGATTTGTAAATTGTATCCCTACCAATTCAAGCTTGATCAGAAATTAATTACATGTAAATGTTACAAGTATGGCATCAATGACATCTGGAAAGCATTTTGCAAATCAGGGTGTAAAATTCATAAAATTATCACTTGCCCTTCACAAAATCATGAAAAATACATAGATTTATGTTCTAATTTTCACTTGCCCTGTACACCATAGTAAGGGAGTGAGTGAAATTTTACATCCCTGGTTATCACTACATATATTACAGGCATAATTATGTGTATCGCCTATATATATGCATATACAGCATATGATGAAATCTCAGTCAATTTTGTAAACTGGCTGGTTGAGGTAATTAAATAAGGTAACATGATGTTAATTACAATCATTTCAATAACAATTTTGAGTAACCCTTTATATACCGCTGTGGGCATTTATGACTGACTTTGCAACCAGTGCAGACCAAGACAGACCTTCAATCTGACAAATGAAATATTTATTCTAATTCTATCGAGTATGACTGACATTTCACTGTACCATTAGTACTATCAACTTTTCCTCGTTTGGTGGACCGATGCTAATTTCATTTGACTCAATCTTCCCTCTGACAGCTGATTTACAAAACCACATGACTAATGTATGAGACTTTCAAGTCAAAAGTTTTCTTCAGGGCTCGATCTGTTATAACGTATAGGCCAGATCTACTGTGACCTATCATTTATATGCACACTGCCTGCCAGAAATCAATTAGCTGTTAATCATTAGCGACTGAACAAAAGCAAATAGTTGAATATTGACCAGTGGTTTCCTTGATGGCTCTTTGCATAAGAACAGGGTGTCTATTACATTAAACTGATCGATACATGTACGGCTGTTGATGACCAGTCCCTGATCCAGCTGGGATATCATATGGAGGGACCTTCCTTGTTAAGATTTCGTAATGAGTCAATTATTCACCATATCATGCTGTACTGGGATATGAGAAAACTGAGTGTGATCATAGATACACAATATCTAATCCTGAATCATCCAGATAATCCTTCAGTACCTGGTTGTACACCACAGAGAGAGATATCCTTTCACAGCCTGTTCAGAAATTTATCAACAAAGGGAGTGAAGGAGCCAGATTTCATCATCTACGTGTCAACAAGCACATGACTGCTATTTTTGACTACCACATAGTGGTGTCTCATGACCATTTACTCATCATCACCATGGACTCGATCATGACCATTTATAATACACATCATCATCATCAGCAGTAGCAGCAGCAATCAAATGCTAAAAACAAAGAATTCAAACATGAAGTGGAACGTTCCCTATATTCTAACATTGAATAAACATTGAAAGTCCTAAATTTTGACCCCATATTCTGGTAATCCTGTAAGTAAGAGAATACCAAATACTATTAAATAATCTAATTGTAGCTAGGAAAACATCTCTAATGAGAAGTTCATCTGACAAGTTTCCAAAGGATCAGTAGTATAATTGACTATATCCTTAATTTAAATGACTAATAAAAATAATATATCAAGAGAATGAAAATTATTGCTTCTTTGTACATGTGTAAATAATAGCATTGGGTTTAGTTTATAATTTCTTTCTTTCTATAGTGTTGGAAAACAAGTCCTTGTTACTAATCCATCTCAACAGGTTCTGGGTTGGACCAGTACTTTGAGCTTGGGAGGATCATGAAATCAAGGTTCAAATCAACAACCTTCAACTCCAGTTATATATGCTACAGTGGTCACACAATTAACATGATGCAAAAACGCCCCAAAATGAATATGCATATCAGTTTAACCAGTGTAAAGCTGTACAAACCTCCGACAAACAAATGCATGTGAATCTTGCTTTTAATAGTTTCCTTAGTTTAACTACCTCCAACAAACATATGGGGTTGGGATATACCTGTTCTGGCATCAAGTCAATTCTTCAATGTGGCAATTCATTGAAAACGGCGATGACTCGAGCTACAAGCCCAATCCCATGATTTAGCCTTTCTTTTTCTGTATAAATTTATGGGCAATTCTTCAAACATGCGATTTTGGTTGAGCTCTGTCCTTGGTCCGATAATTATAATTTCTATGGGATTCCTCAAAGTTGATATCAAAACATATCTGTATCTCCTTGACAACCATACTCAGGCCCTATGACCACCTGTCCCTGTAATTAACACCTTGGTCAAGATGGTTTTGTATTTGTTTTCACACATCATCAAGCCCCTGGAGAGTACACAGGTGAATCATTATATCAACATGGACATGACTTGACTTGACTATTTGAGTTTACCGTCGCTGTGACAGTATTTCAGTCATATAGTGACATCCAGTTAATATCAGGTGGAGGAAGACCCCGAATGCACAGAGGCATCTGGGTAGAACCACCAACCTACCACAAGCCAGCTGGAACTGACATGAAAAACGTATTTTCGCACCTACTGATCATGTAACAAACTGCGACGGGTCTGCATGATTAATCATTTGTCATTAAAGGAGCCAATTTTGTTTGTTTGTGTGTTGTTCTTTTTCTCTGTAATTATTAATTTGGAGAACCACAGCATAATGTTTAGTGCTTCTTACAAGAATGCAGAAAATATGTACCATACACAAACTAAAACAAAGGGTTTTAATCAAATTATCGGTAAAAAAACAACAACTTATTTCTGACTTAATTCTCACAATGAAAGCTATGATAGTGTTATTTTTGTAATGGTTAAACATATTCTATGTTTAAAAAGTACTATAAAAGGCTAAAGGTAACAAAATGATAAATGAAAAGTATCAACAAATATAAGTGTATTGTTTTTTGACCTATAAATGATTCCTCGAATACGGCCATTCTTAGAGTTTCTTTGCAGATCCCGTCCGACCTGGAGGAATCATTTGACCACTGAAATATATTAAGATCACAGCACCCTTATTTGTATGTAATAATTTGCCCATAAGCTACACTGGCTCAGCCATATCATATTACAACACTCATTATACTATTCAAAATTTGTTAAAGATCACTTAGTGAAATTCCATTTACTTGTGTATTTGATAGATTTGCTTTTCACGATTACTATCTGAGTTGTTCAAGATACATTATATCCAAGAGCAAGTTTTAAATGGGGGGGGGGGGGGCATATGGGGTGCTTGCAGTCCTGTTCCTTTGCATTGCTCCCTTTTTTTTCAAAATAGATTTATCTTTAAAATTGCTTCACAGAATTGATTCATTATCACATACAAAATATCCATTAAGACAGTATCATCACCCTCTCCAAAAGAACTGTGACCTTCACCTTCTTGTGATATCATGGCTACCTTTCCTTTAATCATTAAATGCAACATAGCAATGAACTTGAAGCAGGGGTATGAATCACCATCTGTGATAGCTCTTATCTGGTAAAATTGGATTGTTTTGGGCAATAAATTTCATAAGTTGCTTTTTCAATCATTATATTATATTGTTTAAGTGTTCTGATATGCAATACTTAGCAAATTTTGAGTAATTTAATTTCATGTTATATATATATAATGCTCTAATACATTGCAGTGATTTTCAATCTGTGGTTACAATCCCCAAGGCCAGGTATACTGGAATCTCTAAATATGCAGACCCATTCATAGCAAGGAACAGAGGAAACAAAACAGTCACTTGAAATAGCATATATATATTCAATCATCATCATCATCATGATCATCATCATCAGATTGTTAATAAGGTAGATTCAAATTAATATCAAGAACTGAAATATGTTGAAGGCATGTTACAAAAATGCAGTACCTGCTTCTTTACGTATCTTATCTAGTTACCATGTTTTTTAATCAAGTCCTTGATGTGTAAAAACTGAGATGTTGAAAAGAGAAAAAAAATAATTATATAAGCCTGTAGGGGGATTTTGCTCTACATTAAAACCGATTGCTGCCTAAATATGGTAAGGTGCCCTGAGGCAACCCAGCTAATAAAACTTTGAATTATTGCTTTCTCTCAGGGAGATAACATTTCATTATCAACTAACACAACTAACTCAATTAAGACTACTGCATTGACCTTGAAAATAACTGACATCGTTTCAAAGATTTATCATGCATTACTAGACTACACATCTTTAATGAAACAATTTATGATTGCAATTTAAGTTAAACATTTTAATTACTTATTTTGATGGTTGTTACCTTGTGCCTTGACAAATGTACGAGAAACTTTTTCCTTAAGATGGGAAAGGAGGCCTCTGCATACCGAATTTTGGGGAGTATTATATATATTTATCCCTATTTCAGTCTTCTCAGTACTTTGCGTTAGTGCACGATATTCTCGTGCGTTTTGATAAGTTATGCCGCAAAAGTGGGTAGTTAGATTCATTCGAGGTCACTGCTTTGCAGAGTTAAGTCGCAAGTTGGTTTTCCCACCCATTCACCCACCCTTTGTTTATTTCAGGTTGATTACTTTGACAATTCATGTAGATGTTTTACAGATCTTGGGTATTGGCGAATAGACGATAGCTGGAACCATCATACGAGAATGAAATATTGAAATATTTTATATTAAACAAGAGGGCCATGATGGCCCTGAATCGCTCACCTGAGTACCATTGCTTCAACTGATGTCAAGGTTTTTAAACAGACAAGGATTCTGATATAACTTAATCTAAAACATTTTACCCCTGACAATACTACACACCAAATATCTAAGCAATGGGCCATATGGTTTCAGAGAAGACTTGGGCGCAGGGTCATTTATCACCGTAGGGCCAAGACTTTGAAAATCTTTGTAATGAACCATTAGATGCTACTACATACCAAAAATCTTAGCTCTAGGCCTTATGGATTCATAGAAGAAGATTTTTTAAGATTTTCCTATATAACTCTGTGTAAAACAAGTGACCCCTGGTGGGGGGTCATTTATCACCATAGGGCTATGATTTGTACAATCTTGGTAGTGGCCCATAAGATGATGCTACATACCAAAAATCAAAAGGCTAGGCCTTGTGGTTTCGGAGAAGAAGATTTTTTCAAGTTTTTCCTATATTAGCCTATGTGAAATCAAGTGACCCCTGGGGCGGGGCCAATTTTGACCCCAGGGTCATAATTTGTACAATCCTGGTAGACAGTCATAAGATCATGCTACATACCAAAAATCAAAAGGCTAGGCCTTGTGGTTTCAGAGAAGAAGATTTTTTAAATTTTCATTTTTAAAATCTATTTTTAGCTCCTGTGACCTAATTATGCGATGGACCAGAACCATTTATACAACTTTAGTAGAGCTTCATCCAAGGAACATTCCTGCAAAATATTTTTCAAATTGGCCAAGCCGTTTAGGAGGAGATGTTGTTTGAAGCAATTGTTGACGCCGGACGCACGCACGGACGACGGACAAAAGGCGATCAGAAAAGCTCACCTTGAGCACGTTGTGCTCATGTGAGCTAAAAAAACAAAACAAAAACACGATTAATATACTGCAATGCAGGTGACATTCCTATACAGTCTTAGTGTCTTTCTTTTCTCCTGTGAGTGTGAGAGTGAGATTGGTTAGGGGATAAATATTTTATTTACGGTTGAGAGAAGCGAATTAGGAAATAAAACCTTTTCCTCAAATTTGGGGATAAAAAAACCTGAGGTAGGCAGCAATTTTGGTAAAAACTGCATCATTTATATTTAAAGAAATTTTTAGAGCAAAAGAATTCCAGACACCTATGAAAGAAGGAAAAAAAGTCCTGTCAAACAATTGAAATCTATTCTTATTGTAACCTATTGTGAAATGCAGCTATCTATCAGAGGGATACTTCTGAGAAGCCTAATTAAACTGGCCAATGGCGAGATCATAGACCTTCTTTATTTTAATCTCATTGTATAGTTGATACTTCCTCATTTTGGAAGTTAACATCCGTCTCACTGAAGTTTATCATTGCTTGTATGAAAGTGAAAGCACTTCTAAAACAGGATCTTAACCCGTACTACCATACACTCATTTTGATGCATTTATAGGAAACAGAGCAAACCTAGATCAGACAGATCCTCTTAGCTGTTTGATCAGGGTCTTCTCTATTTGCTAATACAATATTACACAGTCTGCACAGCAAAGAAAAAGCCATTGTTTCATAATATATACCATTTTTTAAAGTTAAGTCAAAGAATATTCATCAAGTCATAAATTCATAAAGTAAAAGGTTAAGGTACCAAACTGCCAAGAGAGATCTATTAATCTGACAACCATGACTTGCTGTTGTTGAAGCCCTAACCACATGGTCAGGACTGGTCGGGAACATTGTAAAACCTGTTCAGAGTGCAAATGAAAATTGCTCTCAGAATGACAATAAGCCTCCTAAATGTATGATTTGATTTTGATTTTTTGAGTTTACTGTCGTTTCAACAGTATATCTGTCATATAGCGGCGTCCAGCAAATTACTGGTGGAGGAAGACCCCGAATGCACTGTGGCATCCAGGTAGAACCATCGACCTACCATAAGCCAGCTGGAAGGCTTCCCCAAATGAAAATCCAAATGACCCAAATGACCCAAATGAGTGTTTAAGTCAGTGACTTTACCCTCTCATCCATGGAGGCCCCTCCTAAATGTATGATTCTGGGACCTCACTACACTGAGAGTGGTAAATGAGTATAAGAGAATGTGTAGATTTAATGTGTAAAAATTTGAAAAGAATAAACAGGAAATATCAATTAAGGAGTGTCTGTAAACTCCCATGAAACGTGACTTAATTTGAGCACATAGCGGGATGTAATGAAGTCATTAATTGAGACTTTCAAGGTCAGTAACTGATTCATATACTTGCAGACTTCCCAAAGGAGGTTTTCAGCCAACTACTGTAAGTGCATATTTCTGAGTATGTCACTTAAAATTGCAATATGTTTATTTTAATTTTTTTTCCTGCCATGCACCAGCATACATGCTTATTCCTGCCATGGAAAACATTGCTGAATTGATTACATGTATAACAATCCTGTCTGAAAAAATGAGAGAAAAAAAACATCTCATTTGGAAACAAGGGGGCCAAACATTGCATTCATTGCCTAATATAGCATAGTCATACTAAATAAATAATCCATGCACTGTAAGTAAAGCAAGATCATCTAAATTTCACACAAAAACTATATCTGCCATCCAAATTTTTAAGGTCATAGCTCCAATATTTTAGTAATAAGTCTATATAAAATCAAGTGGCCCATGGGGTGGGGCAGATTTTGACACCAGGATCATGTTTTGAATAGACTTGGTTGAGGTCCACTGGTAACATCTTAACTCATGGCCTTGTGGTTTCTGACAAGATCTTTTGAGGGTTTTTCATATAAGTCTATATAAAATTAAGTGATCCCTCAGGTGTGGCCAACTTTGACCCCTGTGCCATGAATTGAACAAACTTTGTAGAGGTCCACTATGCCATTTCACACAACAAATCTCTAAACTCCAGGCCTAGTGCTTTCTGACAAGAATTTTTTTCTAGTTTTTCCTTTAGAAATAAGTCTATGTACAATCAAGTGACCCCTGCTTGGTAGTTAAATAATTAAGCCATGTTACACACCAAATATCTAAATATCGTCCCAGGGTTCATATCTAAATGAACCCTGGGGCGAGACCAACTTTTACCCCTGGTAATAATTTGAAAAAAACTTGGTAGAGGTCCATTTATAAGACAGACACATACCAAATATCTGCAGTTCTGTATTAGATTTTCAAAGTCTGCATTTTTTATATCTATTTTTAGCTCCTGTGACCAATTTTTAAACCAATCAAAACAATTTGAATAATTTTGTGAGGGCTTCATAAGGATAAAACTTGTGAAGTTTGGTCAAAATCCATACAGCGGCTTAGAAGGAGATGTTGGCGTTGTTGAACGAACAGACCACAGACACTGGATACAGGCGGGCCATCCTAATTGCTGACACTATGAACATGATGAACATGTGAGCTTAAAAAAGGGAGACGCAAGTCCTGTACATGACTGGTTTAAATTTTTACTGGGGATTTCCTCTCATCATGTTGGTTTTAAATGAGATCTTAAGCAAAAACAAGTACATGTACTATGTTCAAATGAACACCATGTCCTGGGGCTTAGACCTTCAGGGTCAAGGTCATTTGAAGGCCTGTTTTGACGACCGATATAAGGTTGTGTTGTCATCCTAAGTTTATCATATTTACTGTACAAACGACAGAGCCTGGGTAAGCCAAGTCCATGACCTGATTTGAACCAAAATACTGACTTACAATCTCTGTATTTATCTTGCACTTATCTTGCACAATCTCTGTTTCAGACGTGAATAAAGACGCACAGCATCTTCCTCACCAATATCTACAGAAAATCTTACAAAGGTTAAAATTTATCATAACATTGACCTTCCCTACATAGGTGTGAAATTCAGCTAGACACCAGATTGTATCAATATACAAACATAGACATTAGCTGATTATTTGTCATTCAAGTCTGAGATATTGTCATTTATCATAGTACAGTGTACTAGCTATTACATTGCGACACTGACCGAAATAGCAAAGTACAGCTACAATGTAACTGTACTTGAACTGACATTGACTGATGCAATCCATATAGCTGATATTCTGGGTGTTACCATTATAACTTGAACCTGTTTCAATCGCTTTTTAATTAGAGCATCAGATGTTGTGGGCTAATAGACATATCAAAGTACTTGAATCTAGTACTGGTATTATTATCTCCCTTTGCTTGAAACTCAACATACAGGGGTAGTTTTCGGACTGGTTGGCCAAATGCAGTGTGTTCGAATCTCGGTTTTGGTACTTCAGACTTTCATATGAGGAACCCCAAGCTGGCTTGTAGAAGGTCAGTGGTTTTACTTCTACCTCATATCATTCGATACCTCCCAAGGGCTTCTTCCATCTGTAATGACCCCTTTGTCATGTGATAAAATGTTATATGGACGGGATGATGTCATCTCTTATCATATTTCACGAGTAGATTTCACACCCATAAATCTGTGTGTTCATAAACTTGCAAAGCACCCTCAAACGAGGGTTGCCCATAAACAACCCATTGTAGAGATTCACAGAGCACTTTGAAATTACTGTATATTAATTATTGAGTACACTAAATTTTATCACATATGATTTTTTTGGTTATCTAAATTTCAGCTTACCGTAATTAGGAAATTTTTTTTAATTGAATTGACAAAAAAACTATGATTACTCATGGGGAATGGGTCAATTTACCAGACCTGTGGATACGCCAGATACTAAAAGGCCTGGGCAGGTTGGATGATAGCCAGACAGATTGATCATATAGATAAACAAGTGGATGGATTAAAGTCCTCAGGCCCATGACTTGGAAATCTAACCCCAAACCCAATTTATGAAATGATACTCATCCACTGAATTCATACAACAAAGATCTATTTACAGCAAATGTTCATGGTTTTCTTAAGTGTTGATCCATATCTCCATACTCGATCATAACCAGATATTTGCCTTGTGGCAAAGTACATGAATCATCTTAATTACTGTTAAATAATTACCTGATATCTATTAATGATGGAATATGCCAGAACAAATGGTATGGATGACCCTGCCACCGCATGTGTTGACGGCATAGAAAATTCCTGGGCAAAATCTGTCTCAAGTCTGATGACTGGCGGGGAGGAGGGGCGGGGCCACTGAAAGATGTCTTTAGTCACCTGCCCGGCAAACATTGCAATCGACCAAACATAAACGGTATGTCTTACGATGTATGAGTCGATGTTCCATGCGAGGAATGGAAAAAATGTTAGATAAAACGCCTCATCGCCGAAGAAAGAGGCTATCTTGAATGCAAAGTAGAGGATTTTGTTGTTTATTCTATGAGGTGTTACTTTAAAGCGGCCTTGACCTTTCACCTGCCCGTTGTCAGAATCAGAATCATCCGATGTAAATGGAGGAATTCCCTCTTTCTGTAAATCCTGCTCGGTGTTTTTCACAGTGTTGTTGTTTTTGTATGACTCTTTCAGCACATACTTGTGCGAGTGTCTGTGTTTGACATACTTGCCGCTGGGATCGTACGATGGACTGTTTTGAAATTCCTCATGCCCGCCCTCCGTTTCATCGGAATCTTGCTGGTTGAAACTCGGCAAACGCTCCACCCCACACACCTGTTGAAATTTTGCGACAACGTCGCAACTTCGCAATCCTTCGAATATATCCATTTTACAGAGAGAATGAAAAAGATCTTAATCCAAAACACCACTTCTTTCCGGGCGTGTCACGAATTCTGCCTTGCGAAACCCAAACGGTATAAAAATGTCGTACGGTGACACTCTACCTGTGGTCGCTATGAGTACCACGTGACGAAAACAGGGAAAGCCCTATATGCGTGAAACACAAAACTATAGTCCGTTTTAGCTAAAGAGGGAATTCGGGAAATACACACGAGAAGTAAAGTCTATTTCAATATTCATACTGTGTTATAAGTTTCAGAGAGTGCATTCTGTTAAAAAAATTATTTTTCGAAGGGTTACTTACTACTGTACTGTACTGCAGTATACTCGGGACGACCTGTAAATTAGACTAGTGCAATTCATATACGTCATAATGTGTCTATATTTTGTAAAATCGCTAGCAAAGAGCTCTTTTTGTAGTAATTAATTATGCAATTTGTGAAGAAACCCCACAATCAAAATATATGTCGAACGATATGTTTAATACTAAATGAGCATGAAATTGCATTAATGGCATTCAGTGAAAGATGATGATGGGGTAATGTTACCAGTTCTTAGAAAACAATCCACAACTAATTGGCCGAGTTATTTTTACACTATTGCATGGTAAGCAGGTTGCATGGTAGTTCTAAGAATAGCTGGGACAAGCACATGCAGGTGGCAATGCTGTGTTCTAAGAATATATGTACAGTATGCACAGAAAGCTGTTGCCAACGATGTGTGTGTATGTGTGTTTTTTGGTGTGTTTTTTTGTTGTTGTTGTTTTGTTTTTTGCAAAAGAAAAAATAGAGGTATATATATCTAGTATTGCAGTTCAAGGCTAAAGCAGGGGGATGGGTAGGGGTAGTTCTATATAATATGTCATCGCTATGTGGTATTTTCTGTCTGTGGCAAAGCGACGTTGCTCCACCCCCACTCCCAAAAAAAACAACTAAAAAAGTATCTCAAAGCGATGAAATATTAATAGGACTAGGGTAGGGGGTAATCAGAAGTTTGTTTTAAAACTATAGTTTCATGAGAGAAGGGACATAATCTTTTTTGGTCTATAATAAAACTTCACATCGTACAGTGTTTCATATATATCTATCATATATAATTATATTTCTTTTCTTTTTTTAAACCCCAAAGCCAAGTCTAAACTAGACCTATCTTTAGAGGTGATTAATACCCCCCCCCCCCCCCCCCCCCAACACACACACACATCTGAACTGGTCCTCCCTCCTTGTTTCCATGTAATGTGAATGTAGGACAGGATATGTTACAAGCATGGTTTCGATCGAAAAAGCCCCCTCCTTAGTTTTAAACTTAAATTTATATTCATTGGGAAACAAGTTATTGCAACTTTGTCTTCACCAGTTTGAGGTAGCGATTTCATAAGTTTAGCCCATGAAGTTTGTGCATGTACAAAAAAGTGGATGTATGGTGGCAAATTCCTGCCAACCACTTATGCACTTAGTTATGTTGAAACTTGTTGAAACTTTTCTGACTTGTCACATATTCAGGTATTATCTGGCAAATAGAAAATCTTGAAGTTATCCACTCAGGTATCTTAACAAGACTAAACTGTCTGTAGTGCCCATTACTGCCAACCATATACTCACTTCGGTTAACTGGATATCATGCTTTTTTTCCAGATAATTATGTGAAAAGATGCTTGTTATCCACATAATGAACTTAATAACTTGAAAAAAAGGCAATATATCCAGTTATATTAAGTGAATATATGGCTGGCAGTAGTGGGCACTAACAGGAGATTTGTCCTGTTAAGATACCTAAGAGAATAACACGAAAGTTTTCTACTTGCCAGATACTAACTGAATATGTGACAATTTTTCAGAAAAGTTTCAACATAGCTAAGTGGATAAGTGGCCCGCGGAAATATGCCACCATATGGATGTAATCATCTAAGTGAGGGCAAATCAAAATAGAAAATCCAAATTTAGATTTTTTAGTTTTAAACCGTTTGTGACGGTATTACCCGTGATAGGAAAAGTACCCATTTTTTTTTTACTCACAGATGTTACATTTGGAGACAATGTGTCTTTAAATGATAGATGTGTATTACACACATAGTTAAACATAAACTTCTTTGTCAGTTACCATCTGTGAATGAGCTGCTTTAAATGAGGAAAAACTTGAAACTCTTAAAAATTTAATTTTCACTTGACTGAAAAACAAATGCTTTTTTTTAAAATAGTCTTCAGTGAAAAAAAAATCTCAGGCCTCATTTTCACTCCAACTGAGATTTTACTCAGCGAGTACATGTATGATCCTTAAACTATGTAACATATTTTTTTTATTTTTTTTAAGAAATTAAGACTACATTTATCAAGCGCAGACTTATATGTCCCTGAAAAAAAAATCATATTTTGTAGTCAGTAATTAAAGTTAAGTTCTTCAAAAGCTTTGAAATATTTTAATTGAGATTTTCTCAAAAATTAAGACTCTCAAACCCATAAATTATACACACCATGTGCAGAATGTTGAGAATATTTAAGACTGGGTCTTTTAACGACTAATGTCATTTTTGAAGATATAACACTATTTCAGAGTATCTTATAACATCCTTTTTCCCGTCCAAATTTTATATTTTTTTGCTTGGGTTAGACATCACATCAATAGTATTAAGTAATTTCTGGGAAGTCTGTCTTCACAATACAGGTAAATGGTCGCTTCACTGTGACATCATACCATAGACAAGTAGCATAATACTCACGAGTCACATGGTTTTGGACTCACACATTTAATCCTTACTATAACAATTTTCTTGACTGGACATATCCTTTCTTAATTTTGGACTCAATATTAGTTGTTTATGGGGGTGCTTGCTAAAAATTAATTGACTGAACAGCAAACAGTGCAGACCATGATCAGACTGCACAGATGTGCTGGCTGATCTTGGTCAGCACTAGTCACAAGCGCCCAAATTAAGATTCAAATAACATGGTTATGAAGGATAGAACAGAACGCATATTAAAAATATCTCCATTTATTTTCATTAATGACACTTTCAAAAGGACAGGACATTTGCATCGAGTTTCAACAACATTACCGTCAGTTTCAAAACAACATCAACATCATAAACAAATGATTATATACTTAACATATAGTTGTCATCACATAGTTATCCTATCCAACACTTATGTGTATCACATCAGTTTGCACTTGCAGCTTAACAGCCAAATAATTTGTACAAACACTTTTTTTAAATTTATTTATCAAGACAATTACTGTACTATTATTAATTCATAAATGTGAAAAGTTCAAATGTTACACATGTACATGCCCAAAATGAAATCTCCCAATGAACATCATATCTGCTATATATTTAAGTACTGAATTAATGAGAATAGAAAATCATTTCATTTGTTTATACAAGGTCATGCAGGATTACAACCAGTAAGGAGCACCAATACACTGATCGCCTTATCACATTTGGTCAACAGAAAAAAAAAAATGTTTATTTCCTGGATGTTAAAAGAAAAAAGAAAATGGAACAGAAAGATCCACTAATTATTTGGACCTCAGTTTAGACAAGGTACATGTAGTTAACAGATATATATAACTAGGGGTGAAAGTGAAACTATGCTAAGTGCATATAAATATATAAGCACTTAGCCTAATTTTGCTCTCACCCCTGGAATTACACACATACTTGTATATATCTTGTTAAAAGACACTAACAACTGACTGTCACTAAACTATGCAAGAGGCATATCTTTAAAGTTAAAGAGGCAAAACGTATTATCACAATCAGTACAAGTATATATCTATATATGTTTAACTATGTCACAATATGCTACAAATGTATATTTGGAAAGCCATGATGTAAAGATTGTTTTCAAACTGACATGTTTTTTTTTCTTTAATCAAATTAAACAGTTTAGTTTCATCAACTGGAATGTGCAATTCAATTTCCCGAAAAAAAATCCAAGACAGAAAATATCTCCGATACAGAGAAAGTATGCAAATGTAACTGAAATACAAAACGATTAATCTGTGTAATTAAATAAGGGGAGCTAATGAAAAAGAATTCAGATTATTTTGTTTAGAGTTATCATTCATGGTTTTGAAAGTAGTAAAACCAACCAACCCCATGAATTTTATTATTTTTACATAAATATGATAAGAAAAGAATTTATTACCTTTGAAAGAGCATAAATAAAAGTGCAACCTAAAAAAACAACAACAAAACAAAATGCTTGAATATTTGTTTTAATCTATGATAGCAAGCAAGTAATTATCAATGGTAGCAATTCTTTTACCTAAAAATAAAGATATTTAAAACTCCATTCATAATTTTCTGCCAAATATGTGTATTACATAAAATGTATGCAACATATGCAGCTAAGCTTCAAAAGGTTGTAAATTTATATCATATGGAAGTAATGAATAAAAATTTCAAGTTCAAATCAATGGTTGCAAACAAATACCAAATTAATATTAGCAATCTTCTTATTTATAAATTAATCCAAGAAATCTGAAAAACTGTTCATTTATCATTTTTTGCCTAAACCTACAAAGACGTGTGGAAAGTATGTAGCTAAGCTACAGAGAGATGGACATTTTCAAGAAATTGTACATGCACAGAACAGTTGCTTATCTAAAAAAAAAAAAAGAGTCAAAATATCCGTGTCTGTCCCTCTAAAACACATAAAATATTTAGAGCACAAACTGGTATGTCTCTCCAACTTCCATACAGTCAAAAACTGAGAGTAGAAAGACAGACAGATGGACAAACACACTAGTTTTTTCTCTGAAATAAATGACGTCCCTTACGTCATAAATAAATCACAACAGTGTCCGAAAGTGTCATTCGTAACATTTCGAATTGCTTGTAGCACATGTCAACAATGTCGTACACAAAATTCATAACATTAAAACAATTAAAAGTGTACTATTTCACATTGTAATAATTAAAATAAAACAGTTCTTTGTACACATTTTTTTTTGCAATAGTAATACATATACATTTAAACAATTAAAGAAAATTAAACATATATTACATAGAAATTCTCACGACTCTCAATCTCAGACACACGGACAGACAGCCAGATAAGACAGATACCCATCTCCTCTCCAGTGAGGGAATCCCAACCCTCAATAGAGGCACTATGAAATTATAATACAAGTCTACAGCTCCCCACAAGTAGATCTCTCATAACATCACTTCCATACTCAATCACAGCATCACTGGATAGCACTGAAGCTGTTTGAGGCTTTTATCTGGGTTGTACATTTGATCCCCTGCCCTGTGACCCCACTCCCACCCCTTGTGTGTATCACATTACCATGGCAGTACCTAGCTAGGTGGCCCTATAGTCAGCAATTTGGATTTAAATGTATAATTCTTAAGAAGTTTGGCATCGACCATCACTGTGACAAGTGTTTCAGTCACATAGTGACTCCTGCTAATTACAGGTAAAGGAAGATGCAATTCAGAGATGGTAGTATAAGTTGGGAACACCAACAAACCAAAATCTGCAAGTAACATGTTTTGGTGGTCAATACTGACTGATGTTGCTGTGATAAAGCTTATTGTGGCTGCGACTGTAACTTAGTCCTATAGTGACGTCCAGGTGGTGGAAGACCCAATGTGCACACAGGCATTGAAATAGACCAACCAACCTTCAGCAAGCCAACTGAATGACACTGCCAGGACTCAAACCTTCAGCGGTGAAGGGCTAAATTAAGTATCATGAAATTTTCATTGGAGTTATACTATAAACAGATGACCATTTCATTTAAAGTTTCAAATTTTTCTTGACTGTATTCCTCATACTGCTTTCACTAAGCAAATTCATCTATCAGGCTTTTATAAAATAAGAAACAATTTTGTTATTGAGAATGATGAATGGTGCTTTCTTTTTCAATGTTTTCAACTACGTAAATATTCTTCAAACATTTTGTAAATTCCAATAGAAAATTCCTACATCCGTTCTGGAACAAATAATCAATTGGCATATGGGTTCATTTTATGAATGCTGTCTAAGCCCTGGGTTTTTAATGTAACGTTTAAATGTGTACAGTTTAAAACATATCTACAGTTTATTGAGAGAAACCTTCTAAGTCAAGAAAATCTATTTGTATTCCAATCACCAATCAGCCCTATGTAACTGGGAAGTTCCTCCATGTCTATGAGTCTATGACTGACAATACCTTAATTGCCCTAACTGAAATTCTATATACAAGTTGGATGATCATCAGTTACCCATGGGCATTTACTCACAAAAACAACCTAACATTTCTACAACAGACTTTACTCAATTTAATATTTAACCAATTTAATACACTTCTCATCATTCAAGCTGATTGTTTCTCAAAGCATGAAAATCATGTTTCCGTCTAACATGTGAAATAATGACTATGATTACTGAAAGCTAAGATGATCAGAATGCTGTAATTATCCAATGTCTGTACATTTTTACGTGAAACACGTCAACTGCATATAGGAACCGTGATACACTGCTGGTCAATGCTTATAATAAATACATTAACTTTTAATCTGATGATCTTGCGATGAAGTCACACAAATGACAAAAGAATGAGCTGAAACAAAATAAATATGTTAATAACTTACAAAGGCATGAATTCCTAACTATATCTCAGATACACAATGATGAAAAAAAAAACAATCTCTAGCATTCTATCTGGTTCAAAGATTGCCCAAATAATGATGGAAAACATCCTAGTTGTTTAAAAATGAAATTACTGTCAATGAAACTTTTCGTTATGAAATACTAGCTCTTGAAATCTAATGTCAGCAACAGTTTTAAGTTTAAAAAGAAATGCAGATGAATTGGAAATTGAACTGTAACAGGGTACCAAAAATCCCTGCCCTCTCTTGGACTAGCCCTCTGTGTTAACACATATACATACACTGTGCTCATACATGCTCCTTTACATGTTTACACATGACACAATGACAAACACACATTCATACCTACACAAAACTTGGAAAATGTGTAGCTCATATATTTTACAGTGTCTATATACAGGTCCATCTGTAATACACAAAGATATTTCCAACACAACATTTACACGCACATCCATCGTCGAATCAGCTCTGTACACAATTGTTACTCTTCACGCAACTTTAACATGTACTCCCCGCCCCAGCTGTACAAAACGACTGGTCTCCAGTATCACACATGTAGAAAAGCAAACTGACAAAGTCATGTCACTGCCCTACTTATAACAAACAGTCACAGGTAACAACTAATTAACACCAAGATAATCTGGCCATTAACGTTAGTGTACATTTAATACTTTCCGATTTTGCCTCACAGGTATTATCAATTATGCGCAGTGACCAGCATAATCTTATAAACAGACGTCTAGAGTAAAGCAGAGTAGATACAGAGGAAAAAGCAGCTTAAAACTTAAATGACAACTAAAAGGACTAATGTTGCCGAAAGTTATCCCTCATAAAAAAGGATTAAGAAGCCTGCCTTTCAAGAAAGCTTAGTCCGATCTGTAGAGTATTACTACAATGCATGTCTTTCAAACATATGGAGTTTGGTCCATGCATGGGTTACTTCCATGCTTAATTGGCGACAATCAAATGATTTATAAAAATGCTTACTTTCCCTTGTGTATCATCAATAAAAAATGTACTTAAGAAATGAAAATACAAAATAAATATCAGCAAAAATAATTCACTTGATTGTATGTTAAATTGTGAGAAAAAAAATTGTTAACTACACAACATGCCTGAATAAGAGACTGGGCTGTAATTATCAACACAGCAAGGCAAATTTATTAATACAATCTTCTGTCCCTAACATTTCCTTTTGTTAAATCCTAATGTCAGTCTGAAACTTGAAGAGTTAATTACTTGATTTCTGTACTTGGAATTAGTTAATTTTGCATGAGAAAAACTAATGTGAAATGTGTGTATTCTACTAATATTTTATTCAACCAAACTCTGCCTAGGTATTTGCTATACTTCTCATATACACTTTTTAAGTGCAAATAAACTGCCTAGTTAAAAACAGTCATAAAAGGTCTTTCTGCAAAAGGCAACACATAATTTCAACACACAGCTATGCATATAAAAGGTAGAGGTTATTCAATATTTTACACATCTAATGCTGTATGTATCTTATTGGGTATTCCCATGAAGTTTATTTTGGAAAAAAAAAAGTTTATTTCCTCATTTATCAATTTCTTATCTTCAAACTTGCTCTCTCACTCAAAAAGTCAAATAACACAACCTCCCCTTTCCAAAAAAAAAAAAAAAAAACCCCAAAAAACACTTTCCCACAATTTCTCAAATCTACAACAAACAATTGTAACATGTCACAATCACACATCATTTGCCAATCAAATCTCATACATTTAAAAAAGAGAACAACTTTTTACAATGGAATTATGGCATGATTATGATCTACCTCTTCCCCCTTTTCTGCAATGAAATGCACATCAATTGACAAGAAAATACCACTATAAATCCACATCAGCCTGCAGAGCATCAGTCTTGTCCGAAAATCATTACAGAAAACAAGATCACCTTTGAGTTTGCAAGCTAATTTAGCATTACACTGGCTGTCTCACTTGTCTGTACATTCTAGTTTCTCCATTGGTGGAGTCAATACAAGGGCTGACACACAAAACAGTCTTTTCATGCCTTTTAAATAAAGTAGCACAGTTGATGCATATCACATTTGTCTCCAAAAGTGTGTATGTGGATTACAAAATACGACAACCAGCCCTTATGAAACGGCATGGAGTAAGTGCAGCTTTACCCCTTCGGTGCCCAGTCTCCATTGAGCTATGCATCTTCTAGGATACATGAGAATTTTTTTACGTTTAACCCATTTGATATCTACCTGAACCTTGGCTTTATTTATTTATTGACTCATTTTGACGCATTTGCAAACAGAGCAGACCCAGATGAGAAAAGTTCCAATAGAAGCTGTCTGATAAGGGTCTCCACTGTTTGCTCACACAATATTGTAGCTCAGTTTCCATCCAGTCATCAGATCCATTATCTCAAAAACCATTTAAAGACCAATCAATTAATATTCATCAAATCAAACTTGTGCATGAATATTCATGAGGTAAAGGGTTTAAGAACTATTTTCCATTTCAAGTACACCAGGTCAACCATTTATCACCTGGTATCCCATGGTAATTATTGGTGAATTGGATACTAAAATTTGGATGTAACTGTAAACACTAACCATTCAGGTATGTTTCACAATGATAACATGCACTTCTCTATGATTTGTATGCTTAGGTTTTACAGTATTTCAATACAGAAAGTAAAATATCTAATAGACTTTCTAAAATTTGTCTCAGTTTTAAGTTAAAACTCTTTTAAAAAGGTGTACATAAATGCATTTTCTAAAAATATTTTCATAATTTGAAAATTGTTCACCATAAGCAACATTCCTTGCCATATTCAAGTAATTTACATGACAAATTGCACCACGGAGTCACGAAGAACTTATTTTATCATAGACATCCATCCAACATCCAGAAATAGGTTACTATAGACAGATTTATTTGTACTGGACACCTTGAGTAATGTTAACATGGATACACAACAGATATCAAAGCAAAAATGGAGGCTGTTCACCAAGGTGCCATATAATTCAACACCACAAATGTTTGGGTTTATATCATCACAGATGCTGTATTAAATAAAAAAAAAAACCAAATCTACCATGGAAAAAAAAGAGAAAGAAAGAAAATGTCAAACATAACTTCATAAAAGCAGAACATTAAGTCACACTATTCTTGTGCCAGAAAGCATGTACATTATGATTGTTGTCAATTCGTTCCTATTAATATCATTATTTATAAACCGTGGCAAAGGCAGGCCATCTCTTTGCTGCATCAAAGCATAAATAAAATAAATACTGTTAGAGCCATGTCACAAACAAACCTGGCTAGAAATTGACATAAATATCAGCATAAATGAAACTAAATTACGATTTGAATGTAGTCCTCTTTCGTCCAATTTGCCACAAAGAAATAAGAGTTTCCGTATCGAGCAAAGTAAGACGGGGATTCCAACCCTAAATGATGTCAATTGTTACATATAACAAAACAACCAGTAAACACATTCACCTATCAATCAATCAGTCCACTTTCATCATGAGGTCCTGGAAACTGACTAGTGACGAAGCTTCATCTAAGGCCCGTTCTTCTTGCTGTATACCGTAACAGAGCTTAGGTTCCGAACATTTCCAATTTGGAATCGCCTTTACTGGAACCACTGACTAAAAAAACATCAGTTTAAGAGTACCATTAGTCTAAGCTAATTTTTCACCCCTAAAGTTATGTTTTTAATATTTCATTTTCCTATGATATAAAAGGGTATTGCATTGTATAACTGACAACAATTTTAATCCAATCATAATAAAAATCTTCTTGTAATTTACAAAAATGGGTAATTCCTTTCTTACAATACATTTTATTATTCTTAATCTGAAGCTAAATTGGTTTTATTGCTTTAATCAGAAAGGTCAGTAAAAAGGATCTTTTCTACTAATTTTGGGTTCAACGATCATGAGACTATCAGATTGTGGATATTTCTGTTCTATATGAGGAGAATTGAAAGAACATTATCTCCCTTCCGTATCTTCCATAAACTTCTTCCATGAACTATGTACAGCTGTTGTTTTTCTCCTCCAATCATTGTAACATGTAGATATTCCTTTTGTGTACTGAGGAAACTTTTAATTCCCCATTAGCACGAATCACTGCTGAAAAAGGAACGCTCACTAGATGCCGATTTTAATCCCCCCCTCCCTCCATATTCCATGAAAAAAAAAAAATATCATGCTGTTTCTAATCCTTTTTTCTTCCACCTTTTTTTTTTTTTTTTGGTCACCATTTTTCACTCTATATTCACATCATCATAATATAATCACAACTTCAATACTCATAAACTAATGACTTATTTCTTCAAAAGAACTTCACAAGGACAAAATAACTATAGAGCTTTCTCTCTTCCCGTCTCTTGACTAAATCCACCTGGAACCAGTACGCAAGGCCTGAAAATGAAACTCTAATGGAATTCCACTGGGCTTCAAGAAGCTTTCATAGACCTATAAAAGGCCAAGGATGTGAAAACTATGATAGTTTACTAAATTCACATGCTGAATATACATTTATCACCAACCAAGTTATATACCAGCCTGCATTAACCTCTCTCTTTTTTTTATTTATTTTGATGTTGTATTCCAATCTCCATTTTAATTTATTTTATCCATTTCACCAGTCACAGCAGACAACTTCACACTGAGACATTTTTTTTTTTCTATTCTCAAAGCCATCCACATGAGACCAACAAAACTGAGGTCCGTCTCTCTCAAAGTATCCATTTCCTTTGAACTGTCCATGCTGAAATTATCCAACAAACGCCTGGTGATGTTATTGCTGTCCAGTCACTCTCTCAGGTCTACACACTTCATGTAACTTCCACCACTACACATCACTGAATTATCAATTCCGTGTAATTTCATGCAAGACCACTTAAAGCCTTTATAATACATTTTCTTCTTGTTTTTTTTCTCCTATGTCCAAATGAGTGTGCACGTTTTATAACGATTAACAAAAAAAGAGAGAGCAACAAAAAAAAAAAATAACGTCCATGTAAACTAATCACCGCGAGTAATCTGTGAGCCAATACTATGACATTTTGTCGCCGAATGTGAAGCCAGGCGAAGATGAAAGACTCGAGCCTCCACTACCAGTGGTCGCTGTGACAGCGCTGGCTGCCCCACCCGCCATCATCACACTGTTCATGCTTGCCTCATTCAGATTGTGACTGTAACATACAAAACAACAGGAATTAAAGGCAATAGATATCAGACATACCTAAGTTTCTGAGTTAGTGGCTTGACCCCATTTACATTTCAACTGTATTTACAGTGTTTTGTTCCTATATATGAATTTGGTAATAAAATATATTTTTAACATTTGCAGTTGTCTATTTTGGCATACATACAACAATTATCCAACACACATAATTTGTACATGGCATAATCTACCGTATACACGGGCAGATTAGGCGCAGCTACGTATAAGGCGCATCTGAATTTTCAGGGTAACTTATTTGAGAAAAAAAATAATCACTTATCGTATCGTATGCGGCGAAATCTTGTCTTGAAATTTGCGCCGTCATACATTTTGACAGACTGAAAGCTATCCGTACGTCACTGGGCTAGTCATACGGTGAACCGTTTTATCTACACATGGCATAAGATTACCGTTAGATCGTTACATTAATGAGGGGTAGGATAAAGCTGACACAATTTCATAACATGACATTACTCAACCGTGTCCCTGCATTCTAAATAACACTGAGGACCATTGTCACCTGTCAAATTCTCCAAACTAGCAAACATTACATAACAAATGCCACCTGTCAAGTTTCTCCTGTACATCATGAGGTCCCGTAAAATAAACTTACAGTCAACATTGTACATGCGACCACCTGTATTAAGCGACTTTTTTTTAATTATTTTTAACTATATCAATTTATCCCATTAAGCGTCTTTTTTATTATGCGACCAGTGACCACATAAACCAAGTCCCAGCACGTAAGATTATGCACAAAATCAACTCTTTTGAGTGACCATGTTTGATTCCGTTGCAATTATCATGTAATTATCGTGTACGCTGGAGCATGTGTATATTCATCTTTAACACATCCAAACAAACAAACTATTATCCCAATCATAAGTGCTCACCTGAAACCAATTTGTTTTGACCACGCATGACTGCACCATGTGCAACAAAATTCTAAATATAGTTCCTGGTTCGCATTTCAACAGTTACTAAGCGTAACATAGGTGAAACCATCCCTCCATAAGTGATTTTTTTTTTTAAATAAGTTACCCTGAAAGTTAGGATGCGCCTTATATGTAGCTGCGCCTAATCTGACCGTGTATACGGTATTTTGATATGCTGCAGCCTGGTATCAAACCCCAAGGTGTGGATACTAACCTTCTTATTCAAATTTCACCTATCATACTTAGCATTAAGGAATAAAAACTTAAAAGAAAAAAATCATATTTCTTCTCTAAATTCAAGTACCCAAATATTTAATTTCTTGAAAAATATTTTTAATAATATCAGTAATGATTTGTCAACCAAGACATGTTCTTGAATATTTCATAAAACAAGATTGATTTAAATTAAGTATTACTTAGTGCTAAGTATTGTAGGTGGACCTGTATATATTTTAAGACAAAAAGGTTGATGTTATTATATGGTATGTACAAGGCACGTACCCTCCTTTAGACTTTAGAGATGCTGGCTTCAGATAATCATCCTGCGCCAGCCCCAAAACGTCCGGTCTAGATTCCTTACGGTACTGTAAACACTTCCGGATAAAGTTCTGAAACATATTGAACTTGCATTTATAAAAGAGAAACTAAAGATACACATATTTCTAAATGACTTCACCTCAATTTTGAAGCAAGTCCTTACACCTTATATCATTCTAACTCAAAGGTTCCCGAGTTGGACCAGTATTTGGCACCTTAGCAAAATCCTTGCTCCCCATGGGATTCAAACCAACAACCTTTGGATCCGCAGTCATGTACATTACCACTGCACCACAGTGCCTTTTTCATACACATGTAATCCATCTCCATTATAGCATAAAATGAACCATTTCATGGGACCATAAATTGTCACAGAATGTGATTCAGTTTTTGACAAACATGTCTGACTTAATATTAGTCCAAAAACGGCTGATTTGCACATCTGCTCGGAAAATTTTTTTAAACCTAAGACCACAAAATTAGCAAAGCTATAACTGAAGGCATTGAATATGTTACATAGCCTTCATTTAAAAGTGAGAGAGGATACAGAGCATTCTGTAATAGAATGCAGCTAGATGTAACAGGGCGAGTCTACATGTCACACTTAACTATGTGAAGCAGAGATATGGTACAGTTCTATCAAATCACACATTTTTTTCACGACAATTTAACAGATTTTACTCCGACTCACCTTGGCCTCTGGTGTGACTGGTGGTTTAACTGGAAACTCAACATCTTTAGCGTTCAATATCGTATTTTCTTCTAAAATTGCGGCCTGGGACAAATTGTGCCCAAAAGGCTGAAAAAAAAATAAAAAAATTAATTACTAGTATCTGAATCTCTTAACCCTTTCCCTCATAGAGGAAACCATGAAAAGACCTATGCGAACAGCATAAAACCAGATCAGCCAGCGAGTAACTCACAGGCTGATCAGGTTTTATGCTGTTCGCTGCTCCTCAGTGGTCTGAAAATGAGGATTTTGTAATTAAATTTGGTAGGTTTAACTGTGGTTTTCTGCAGATCAGGCTTTATGTGGTACCTATTGAGTGCGTCAAAATGAGTCTATATGAGGGAAAGGGTAAATATAAATGACAATAATATTTCAAGGAGGAAAACAAGAACAATTAAATACATCCCTAAGTATCTAAATATTACTGAGGTATTCAGTAAAGTTAAATGACATTGAAGCATTATTTTACACTGGATGCTGATGTAATTTCCTTTATTACTGGCATGTGACGTAAATGAAACTTGACTGATCCAGATCACCATCAACAAGGTACTGCCTGAACAATGGCCAAAGACACAACAGGAGGAGACAGACCTACCTTTTTGCCATACAGACACTGATAGAAGATGACCCCTACTGACCACACATCCACTTTGGAAGAGATTTTGGGAGGATTTTTCCCCACCATAAAACACTCTGGTGGCAAGTACCTGGAATGGACGAGTCACATAGCATTACTAAAACAATCTTGTGGCAAGTACCTGGAAAAGGAGAATCACATAGCATTACCATAACAGGACTAAACCTTCTCTCTCTCAATGAAAAGAAACATATTGTTCCTGTCAGAACGAAAACATTCATTTCACAAACAAAATACATCTAGACAAAACTTCACCAATATTGGTCTCAAACTCAAGATTCTAACATCTGAAATAGTGAATTCCTTTTGACTTATACAGGAATTACAAATTTCTAAGAAAAGGAACAAGAGGGCCAAGATGGCCCTTGGTCGCTCACCTGAGAAAGATGATTGCTTAAGAAATAAAGATGCTTCAGTGTAAAAGTGAAATCTGGCTTTTTTTTATGGTGAAATGGGCATAACTCCTAAATTTACAAGTCAATATCAGTTATAATTGAACCCGATTGTGAGATTATGGGCATAAACATTGTCTTAAAGTTTAAAAATGATTGTTAAAAAAATGAAATTGGTAGAGAATAAACAAAGTGAAATCTTGCATTTTTTTGTATTAAAAGGGGCATAACTCCTGACCAAAATAACCCATCTCAGCCACAATTGAACTCAATCGAGACATTATGGTCATTAACAATGTCATAAAGTTTGAAGATGATTGCTAAAATGATGAAGATGCTAGAGTGTAAACAAAGTGAAATATGGCTTTTTTTTATATTAAAAGGGGCATAACTCCTGACCAATACATCTCAGCCAAATAATATCGAGACTTATGGTCATAAGCATTGTCATAAAGTTTGAAGATGATTGCTCAAAAGATGAATATGCTAGAGTGTAAACAACTTGAAATATGGCATTTTTTTAATATTAAAAGGGGCATAACTCCTGAACTTATGGTACGATATCAGCCATAATCGAACTTGGCCGTGATTTTATGGTTATAAACATTGATATAAAGTTATTTAAAGATAATTGCTCATGAAATGAAGATGCTAGAGTGCAAACAATTGAAATTGGCTTTTTTAATTTAAAAGGGGCATAACTCCTGACCTAATGGTCCGATATCAGCCATAATCGAACTTGGCCGAGATTTTATGGTTATAAACATTGTTTTAAAGTTTGAAGATAATTGCTCATAAAATGAAGATGCTAGAGTGCAAACAATGTGAAATCTGGCTTTTTTGAATTTTAAAAGGGGCATAACTCCTGACCTAATGTTCCGATATCAGCCATAATCGAACTTGGCCGAGATTTTATGGTTATAAACATTGTTTTAAAGTTTGAAGATAATTGCTCATAAAATGAAGATGCTAGAGTGCAAACGAACAAATTGTGGACGACGGACGGACGGACGGACGGACGACGGACATTCATCGATCCTAAAAGCTCATCCTGAGCACACGTGCTCAGGTGAGCTAAAAAGCAATTAACTTATTACATAAATGTGATAATTACATTGTTTACATACTATATGGCATAATTTGGGTTTTATATCCAACCATATAGGTGTCATTAAAGGACTCGTCCTTCACAATACAGACTTCGTGCTACCTCACTGTAATATCACATAAGCACAATATGAATATATTTTTCATATTTTAACACAAAGTAACAAGGAACAACGCGCAGCAAGCTATGATGATTTAAAAACAGAAGGTTGTCTATGAGCTATTACAACTGCAATCCGTTTTCTAGCAACACCCTAATGTTCAACTGTTGCCACGGAGCTCTGTCACTCACCAGTAAGTTCCCGCCCCTTGAGAGGTCAGGTCCATCCCATCTGGTGACGCACTCTCATCGTCCATGATCTTACTGAGACCAAAATCCGTGATCTTGATCTCACCGCTCACAGGTGTGTTGCCCGATAACAACGATGCTGAAACACACAGGGAACATATGTTTACACTGTTACAGGTTAACACTCATCATTATCAGTTTCAAAAGCAAAACAATTGTCTGTTTTTTTGTGGGTTCTTTTGTGCGGGGTAGTGAAGGTCTTTTCTATTTTAGCATATAGAGACAAAATGTTTGCTATATTCCTATCATATTCAGCTCCATAAAAACTTTGGATTTGCTATTTATTTTCATTCAATCCTTTACTTCATGAATATTCATATACAAATTATTAACTTGTAGTCATTTACTAAACGTTAAATAGTATATGAATCCATGGAATTATCTTTGCCAATCAGAGGATTCCTTTCTGGGTCTCTTCTGTGTGCCAAAGCATCTAAATGAGTATATGTTTAGTAAGGGTTAAGAAAGAAAAATAAAATCTCTTTTATTTCTACCTTAATGGTGTCTGGATCAGTCATGCATATTACAGAAATTCATTTATTATACGCCTATGTATGATACTACTCATTTTAAATCTGTTCCCTACAGCAAAAATACAGAAACTTGTATCAAGGTCCAAGCGTTTTCCAAACCTATATCACGTCTCTACCTTGTGTAAACATACTTCTAAAGCTAAAGCTCTCATAATTTTCTGTAATTCTGTGTATCACTCATGCTGATAACACTGTTGTGATCAATCTCGATAGTAATAATCCATTTTTATTTTACAGTAATCTCACATATGGAGATGTAAGAAATGCACAACTCCTTCAGGAATACTGGATAAGAACAGCATGGTCCTGTGGTAACATACACTGCTGCAGGTTGTGGGTTCAAACCATGTTTGGGATATTGACTTTTTATAGCCTCCCCTGGTGCAAAGTACAGATCCACTCCAATAACTAGAGGGATTAATTCAAGTTGCAAGATCTAGTTTCCCAATCAAAGAAATAGAGTTGAAACTAAGTAACTGTATACTAATACATGTAGCAATCTATTTAAATGATAGGTCTGTTGAAAAAAAATGGAAGTAAAATGTTTCATACTTACAGCCATTCTGGGCTGGATGACCAAGTAATATATTACCTGCAAAAGTAAACATTTTTATCATAAACAACACTGACAATCAACATTTGATAATTAACAGCAAGTTCAAACAAACACTTTTTTCCTTCAGCTTATTTCTATCAACCCATGTAAACATGTTTGATACGCCTATGCAAATAGAGCAGATCCAGATAAAACACGTCCTTCCAGGCGCTTTCTGATCAGGGTCTCCTTATCAGGGTCTTATTGATCATACAATAAACTAATGTCAAAAAATAATCGCAGATTCCAAGGACATAAGCTTTTGCTCAATCACCACTGTTTGATCATACAATATTGCATGGAGACGGTGGTTGAGACTTGAAGGAGAAGTCATGAAGTCATTTTGCAAAGCACTGCATACAGATGCCAACGCTTGTCTGTTGTTGTTTTTTAAAAAGGGAGATAAATTAGGTCAAAATGGACCAAGGAGTTATGGCTCTTGATGAAAAGTAGCCCTTGTGATAGTGAACGAGTATATGAAGTTTGAAGGGTAAAGTTTTTCATGATGACAACGCCAATGATGACGACAACAGTGATGACAATACCCTCAAATTTTTTCTTTGAAAAACAGACCAGCTAAAAATAATGGCAGATTCTCGGGAAAGACGTACCTGGCTTTAGGTCATAATGAATCACAGGTGGCTTAATTTCATTGAGATACTTGAGGGCGCTGACGGTCTGGCAGATGATCGAGCGCGCCTCCTTCTCTGGAATGAACTTGTTCTGCTTCAAATAGAAGTCCAGGTCATTCCCCTCGCAGTACTCTAACACGGTACAGAACCTGTAAACACACACCAGTCACAGCCTGTCTGTATATAGTCAAACCTCCCCATTAAAACCAGAGTCATACCCCCACCCCCTTTTCTTGTTATTGTTTTTTATTATTATTATTATTATTATTATTACTGAACTGGTCATTTTGACTTTTTGAATGACTGTACTCAAACCCTGAATTCACGGAATATTAGATTTTAGACTCTTGAAATAAGAAACCATTTAGGTTTTACATGGATATTTTCCTCTGAAGTTCCTGCAAATTGCAAAACTTCATTTCAATTTAAAAAATTGAAATTTGAAATGAAATTCACATTTGCACCTAAGTCTCCAGCTCAAGCCTTCCCAATGCATTGAGAAAACTAAGCAGTACTACATCTGCATTTCATTTTAACATTTTACTTCATGCCCTTTTTTAAGAACAGGCAAACAGGAATCCACTGTACTATATCTTCTACAATAAACCCAACCAAACTTACCTGTCCCTGGCTGATACCCACCTCCTTGCAACCAACCAACCATACCTACCGTCACCTCTGTCCCACATAGCTTGGCTCTTTTTTTGTACTTCTAGGCCCCAGAACTTATCATCATTCATTGCTTTCCTCACCTCACCTTATAATGCTTGCTTTACACCCTGCATCAGTTACCTCCCCTTTACTATATTCTGCCTGTCTCCACTCTGTTGGCACAAGGCTATTCTCCCTATTACACACTTCACTTCTATTCTAACAACAAAACCAATCTCCTTTCACATTTGCCTATCAAACAAGCTCCAAACCTTCAGTATAGGAGACCTTATTTATTTATATGGGCAATTTTTCCCTTTTGAATTTCAACAAATAATTCTATTCTGTTCTTCCCAATATTTTTTTTCTGACCTTAAATGAAACCTGTTTTACAAATATCCAGGTTAAACAAGAACTATCACTGTAGATGATGAATATCCCCAGATACTACTTGTCAAACTTACTGTTACCATGTCAGGACTTATAACTGTAGCACCAACAAAAAAATATTCAAAAAAAAAAAAAAATATAACTGATCATGTCATGCCAAGGATATGTGCAACTATTGTTGGTACTTATAAAAGCTGTGAAGTTACATCAAAATCTGACCAATAGTAGCTGAGGAATTTGAGAAGATAAAATATATTCAAGAAATATGGCAGGAAGGCAAAACTCAATGAAAGACATGCCTTCAATATGAGCAAGTATGCCTGGTATTTATTATTGTCGTAAAGAAAAATAAAAGAAGCTAAAATATAGTGTGAACAAAATATCTTAAATAAATACAACAAAGGACAGTAACTCATATAAAAGTAAGCCAGTCATAATGTGCCAACAATATGTGAAACTAGCCTTGGTACTCATTATATTGAATGCTGTGAAGATAAATTAAAATCAGACAATTGGTACAGTGGGGCTTTCGTTCATGTTGGCAAACGAACCGCACGATAAACGCAAACGAACCGCATGATACACGCACGTTACACGATAAACGAACGAACGAACGATAAACGAACGATGCATATACACGTTTGATGCACGATACACGATGCACGATACACGGACCGCACGAAACGAACGATTGCAGATAGGCACGGTAGCGAGGTTAATCGATTTACTCGTTTTTTTTCGCCCAAGTGAACAAGGTAATTAATCAATTTATAAATAAAACCATCATTAAAACTAACACATACACACACACACACGAAAAAAAACAACGAATATTCTATAATAGGAAGTCACGTTCTAAATCGTGTCGAAATTACAAATAATTGTTGTTACACATTGAATTTATTAGATCTATAACGATCCTATGCTTTGAACAATTATTTATTCGCGCCAAGCGTCATTGGTAACCGCATAATACGATTTAATTGGTTATCTTACAGCAGGTGAAGTGATCTCCCTTCGTACACAATACAGGGGAGACCACTCTACGTAGTTAACTCATTTTTATTAAACATGAATCGATATAAGACTTAAATTGTAACAGACAACGTAAGTAATCTACAGTTAAATGTTGCCATGCGGTGAGTAACCACTTAACTGATTTTGAAAAGCTGAAATTCTAATGCTGGCTTTTAAGGAAGCGTTGAACTCAAAATATATCGTGTGGAACGATTCACACGGAAGGAACGATGCGATAAACGAAACACGTTACACGATACACGTTACACGAAACACGATACACGTTAGAATCGTGCACGATAAACGCACGCACCATACACGAACGATACACGGAAACGGAACGCACGATACACACACGATACACGAAAAATATGCCAACATGAACGCAAGCCCCACTGTAGCCAAGACATAGTGTGACAAAATATATTCAAAAAAATATAACAAAGGGCCATAACTCATTTAAAATCCAGCTGATGAAGACATGCCATCGATATGCACAACCAAGCTTGATACTTATTAATGCTCTAAAGTTTATTCAAAATCCAACCTGAGGTAGCCAAGAAATAGCGCAGACAAAAAAAAAAAAAAAATTAAAAAAATATAACAAAGGCCATAACTCATTCAAAATCAAGTGGATCATGATGTACTAACAATATTGCGCAACAAGGCTTTGCACTTATTGATACTGTGAAGTTAAATCAAATTCCAACCAAAGGAAGCAGAGAAATAGGGCAGACAAAATAAATTTGAGAAATATAACATAGGACCATAACTCATTTTAAATCAAGCGAATCATGACATGCCAATGAAATGCATGACTAGGCTTGATATATATCAGTCTTGTAAAGCCTGATCAAAATCTGACCAAAGGGGAAGAAAAAGGGCAGACAATTCTTGTCTACAGACAGACCGACCAACGAACGTAACTCCAATATAGTCCCCATATACTTCATATCTTGGGATATAACTTGAAATGGTTGGGGTCCTTTTAATTCAATAGTCTTTTTCTAATTTAACAATATATATACAGTATATATACTTTCATTAAATAAACAGAGGTTCAAAAAATTGATATTTGGGAACAATATTTCAATATCATGTTGCCATTATAAATATTGCGCAATTGCCAGGAAAGAGATCACAATATCCTGTATATTGCAATATATTGCACACCTTAACATGCAATCACTGAGAAGAGCCTAAAACAGGAGCCTGAAGGTTCAGAGCTTGCCCTAGACCACGACACTTTTTGTTTCATCACACTTACGAGTTATTGTCTATTTCAAATACATCATAAAGTTTGACTATTCGTGGATGATCTAAACTCTTGTGTATTTTATATTCCCGTAATGCATGCCTGAAAAAGAGAAAATTAGAATTGGTTAGAAAAGAAATACAATGCAGTTCATAAAATGCAATTAACAGGCTAATTACAGCAATTGCTGTATTACACCTGTACATATTATCCATTAATGCATGATTCTAAAGTAACAGATTTATGCATCTTATCTCGTATACTAAGATGTATATCTAGTTGTAGTGACATGTGTGTTTTTGTTCCATTCTGTTGCTTTTATGTGGTTATGTCTGTTAATACGAAAATGGTAATACAAATCTAGTTTGTTTGCTTTTTACATTTCTGACAAGACTTGACTAGACTATTTGAGTTAACCGTTGCTTTGACAGT
>CM037790.1:26816819-26866819 GCA_021229015.1 Solen grandis | reverse complement strand
ATTCCACACATATTTCATTGGGAAATATACGGAAGTACAGTGGGGACATGGTGTTTTTCTTTTTTATTATTTCTCTCGTGGCCACGATATATTAACAAAGAAAAAAATTGCTAACTCGTGGCCACGAGATAGAAGTAAGAATAAAAAATCGCTATCTCGTGGCCACGAGATAATCTAACGATTTGATTGTAATTAAGTTAACTCGTGGCCATCACGGATTTTTTTTTATTTTTTTTTTTTAGTTAGTTATATCTCGTGGCCACAAATAAGACAAGTTCGTTTTAAACTTTTTTCTTAGTTATATATATCGTGATATCGTGGCCACGAGATAATAAAAAAGAAACACATTGTCCCCTCTGTGCTTCTGTAATAAACATAGATTTGAGATTTTTCCCTAGTCATTTAAAGCAGCGAAATATACCGGGTATTGCTGATCCTCTGGTGAACGGGTCTATCAAGCACACGGTGTCGATCTCTACAACCGACTTCAGGATTGTAAGGTTCCATTACAACTTTGGCATTCTTTAAGACAACAAAAGGTCCTAGATCATGAATAGTCCGAACAACATGTGTGTCAACATCTCTATGAATGGTTTGGTGCTATAAACTTAAGGAGTGTCTAAATTCAAACACTATGGATCTATACCATATAAAACAGATGGTCGGCCAGCTCAGAGGTCAGCGGATGACCTCTTGAGGATGTGTAGCTTTATGGCTGATTCTCTCTCCATTCCATTTCGTATATTCCTGACCATTGCTTATGGCAAGGTAGCAGATGTTTTGCGATTTCTCCCTTAAAATTACACGTTGCTGGTCTGAATTTAACAATACATCGTAATACATTTATTATACATTACAGCAGAGTCTCTTAATTCTATGGCACTTTTAAAATCGTCTAATGAAATTCTTGTTTTTCGTTCAATATTCGAAAAACATATTGCATAAAATGAACCACGAGGTCTTAATACGGAGATAAGAGCATTATGGTCGGAGCTTGTGGCGGCGACTGATGACGTCATCTTTTGTTTCTGAATATACCCAGCGATGCTGACTCTTAACCGTGTAATTAAACTGTCAGTCAAATGGGATTCTATAATACGATGTGCATGGCGTACATGACAAACTGTAAAAATATCATCGTTGATGAATTAATCGTATCACTCCGCTTCGCGCGTCGCTTGCGATAAATTCCATAAAATGCAAAATATAAACTATGACTAATACTTGCATGAGCAGTAAAATACTTTAGCATGATCTCAGACTCAAATTTGAGTATCATGCTGAAATCCTTGTTGAAACTAATGTGCATAGTTTGAGTTTGATATGAAAATCATACTTCAGTAGCGTTATTGCTGTCGAGAACACGGGGCATGTAGGAGGAATATGAAATCCTCGAAGAAAAACGAGGCTCGATGCATTGAGAGGCTCCTAATTCGTATCGTATTTGGCATCAGTTTCGATGTGAACAAGTGCACGTGCGTGTTTTTTTTTTAAAATAATTTATTTTAAGACCCATTGCATTATATGCAAAGACCTATATATATTTAATAGGTCTTTGTTATAGGCCATAAAGGATAGGCATTTAGTGCGGTCTCAATTTAGAATTTATAAAAAAAATCTTATTTACGATATTTTATTTATAAGAAAAAAACTCTCTAAAAGTATAAAGCCAAATATGTGATTGTGGGGGGATAGATCCATTTTGAATTAAAATAGCTATTATGCGCGCAAGGTGATAAGTGCACGTTACGTCTGCGGATGGGCGCGTCTCTGCAAGGGAGGTAACTGAAATATTTTGTGACCTTCACCTTAATTTGGCGCGCACCTGCAAGCAAATAATATGGACACTATCGTGAAGAAGACCATAGTTTAGAAAAAGTATCGCTTGTTTCAACCTTACTCTGAATCTTAATTCTAACGTTTGAAACATTTTCAATTTTATTATTCAGATATCTCGTTTTATTTCACTTGTCTTTGGTACTGACTGAAAGAAAAACATGAAAATGCATCAGTAATATTTTCTTTTTAATTCGGTAGCCATGTTTGTTATTCTCAGCACATATCGTTAAACTATCTTGTTATTTCCCGTAAATTGTCTTGTTATAGATACATGCACTTGTCAAACATGGATAATTATACCTGTTACTTTAATTAAAGCGCAATTTTCTTAATAAGTCTGAAAGTTTGATACAAACCATAGCCTATGTTTGTTGTTATTTTTTCAAGGTCACTTGTTATAGTCAAACTATAGTCTATTTTAATAGAAACTTATGTAACCACTTTAACCAGTCTGCATATAGAAATCCCTAGCTTACACACAACAGCTTCAGGTGGTCGTCCTTAGTCAGTTGTTAATGAATAAATAAATAATAATATTAAAAAAAAAAAAAGTTCTCTGCAGATGTCTATATTCTACAGTTGTTCAAATGTCTGAGCCTTGGATAAAAAGCTTAAATTTGTCCAGTTGTGTTGATTTTATAACTCCTGATTAAGGTTCAGTCATATGTGCTGGATGTTTTCTTTCCTTTTTCACCATAAAGTTTGTTTGTTTTTGTTGTTGTTGTTTTTTTTTTTGCAATTTCTGAGTTAGCCTTTTTTTAAGTGGGTTATGTGAAATTTAAAGGGTTAGTAATTTACATTATTGTATACACATCATATGTGGTCACCACCACCACACAGTGACACAGATGGACAGCTTAAGGTCTAAGGCAGTTTGGGCCAGTCTCAGGATAGCTAGTCTTTGCCAGGTTATTTTGTCCCCCTGAAATAATTTTCCACTGGGCATATCCAGTTTCTGTCAGATATTGAATTCTCTCTTCTTCCTGTCCATAATTATGAGGTGCAAATGTTGTCATACTAAAATGTATTAATTAGGATTTACTGTATTGAGAGCGTCAGATACCCACAGCTGCCTTTTACATCTGTCAGTACAGTGGGATACTTGTCTAGCACTTTATTGTTATAAGGATATATTCATAAGAAGTATGTTGACCCGTCATAATGCTATTAACACAAATGAGAACTCTAGCTTCAGTTGGAGATCTAAAATCTGTAAGTTGGTAAAGGTCTGTCTAAGTGCCATAAGTACCAGAGTTTCTGTTGGTCCAAAAATCCACACTACCTAGTGTGGCTGCGAAAAGTGGTGCGGCATTTCAATTAATTGATAACAAGCAAATCCTTACTAATAATCCCATGGGTGATGTATGTAGTAACAGAATGAGCACATATAGATTTCTGACGTTACTGTATTGAAAGTTTTGGACAGACTATTTTTTATTCTGTCTATCTATGATGGGTATAAGAAAGACTTGCAGATCGCAATTTTGTACAGTTTCTGTTTCATATTTGCATGCTTCACATCACCCAAAACAACAACAACAACAGGCACCTGCTGTAAAATTTTGAAAATCAGGTGTAAAATTCCTTAAATTTTACCTGCCCTGCCCAGCCCTTCCAAAATCTGAGATAGTAAAATAAAAAATAAATGAAATTGTAAAGTTCACTCACCCTGCACTAATTTTTATTGGCTAGAGTGATTGGAATTTTACACCCCTGATAATTTGTCTAAATTCTTCATAAGGATACATGCCTCTGGGTCAAAAGATTGATATATAATTATCAGACTTTAAAAACTGAACATATATTTGCTACACTCAAATTTTCTGCTCAGACAGTATATAATTTTATTAATTAAATAATCCCAAATCCTGTATGTGAATGCCTATGGTAGCAGTTAAGACGAGACATTTTGTTAGCTCTTATCTCAGGCAAAAATAAAAAAATCTGTGTTTAGGCCAATGTTCTCAAAACTCAAAAAAGTTACGTAGGGTAGGGTCATAACAGTGAACAAATCACATATTCTGAACAGGCAATTCAGCAATCCCAAAAAGGCCGCTAAAAACTTTAGGGACGGCAGGTTTTCACTAGGTAAGGTCGGGTTGCCCGAAACACAGATTTTTTTTTTAGGCCTCAGCTGACTTGTACTGTATATTCCAGCGAGAAATCTCCAGACAAGATGGACAGCAACAGGAACATGATGGTCAGACTTGACCACCTGGACCTCACCTTGCTCATGTCCAGACAGGACATGTCCATTATTGGGGTCATACCAAAGTAAGTTTCCGGCCTGCTTTTCATAATTTAATCCTTTACTTCATATGGACTCATTTTGATGCATTGGCAAACAGGACAGACCAAGATCAGTTAGCTCCTATAGGATCAGGGTCTCCTCTGTTTGCTCATAAAAAAATTGAAGTTCAGAATCTACACCATCTGCATGGCAAAAAAATATCCATTTATTCTTTCGTAATACAAACTTTACATGTACCATTTTAAGTTCAGTTGGTTAATATTCATCAGTAGGTCATAAGTGCATTAATATTTATGAAGTAAAGGGTTAAAACAGTTTAAAATGGAACCTCAACTAAAAAAATTCTAATTCTTTATCACCTCAATGTTAGCTCGTCATTTGTTTTTGAAGAAAAAGTTGAGCTAATATGATCGCTGGGTCGTTGTCGTCATCGTTTTGCAAAAACTTTAATGTAGCCCATTACTCAGATATGTAAAACAGACAAGCTCTGGCGGCGCTGCTCTGTGGAGCTCTTGTTAGAAGTTTGATCTTCAACATCAAAGAAGAATGTATTGCTACTTTGTACTGTATAATACTACATTTAACAACCACCTGCTGTAAATGGACACTCACAGTTAAGAAATCTTTCGAAATCTGTCAGCTTTGCTTCGGTCCATATACCTTCCTCATTCCAACTGACCAGTCCATAAACGTATATATATTACCCTCAATAACATGCATTATTTGTTGAATGTTTCATTGTAGTGACTCAACCAACCCTTCAGAGGTAGAGGGAGGAAACACTGTCTCTGCAGGCTACACAGTACCAGTTAACCACCAGGAACAGGGTTCACACTTCGAAGTTCAGCAGCTGGTTGCCCAGCAACAGATCAAGCCAACTGTCAAATCGGATTCCAGCATATGGAATGAGAAAGAAGCTGTGAGTAACTGGGTACCAAAACTGGGCTCAGATTCCATGGCTCGTTGGCAGCAGAGAGCAGAGATTCAGGCACAACCCCAGTCTGGCCATGGTGTTGCTAAGCAACCAGTGAGTCAATCTGACATGATGATGGGTACCAGCAGAGGTTCTGGTGGAAATGTGCAGATAGTGAGGGTTGAGAACCCATCTACATCACAAATGACAACGCTGAAAAACAAAGTCATGCCGGTTGTTTTAAACAGTAATCAGGTGATACCAGTGCAGACTGTCATGTCGACGCAGCAGACCTCAAGTGAGGTACCAGTCGACATGAGGAATGTCATCATTATTGCTAAGAGTCCGTTTGAGAACCAGTCCCAGGGTAATGAATCGGCCACATCCACTGCAAGAAAACATTTTTTTCTGAATCAGAATGCAGACCAGATTGCTTCTGAATTGGTCAGTCCTCAGACTGGGCTACAAGCAGAACCATCGAAACTGTCAGCCAGACATGCATTACATAGCGACCAGTCTGCTATCAATATTTCCTCAGTACAGGAGAGTGCAAACAGCATGGGAGTGTTACAGGCATCGCAAACAAGTACTGCCATGCCGAGCCCTGTTTATAAGTCCAAGTTGGAGAAAGCCATTGCGCAGAATCAGAATGCTGTATATTCTCAAACGGTCACTCCCAAAATGTCGTATCCGAAGACTGTAGAGCCATCCTCCTCCAAGAGTCTTCCACAGAATTTGAGCACAAGTTCATCGGATGAAGCAGCCACCAAGAAGACATCTAAAATCTTAGGAACTCTCAAACGATTGTTGACAGATAACACCCAGTATGTTCAGCAACAGCAGCAGTTGAAGAAATTCAGGGATGGGAAACAGAATGGCAAGCCACAGGCGAATGAAGGGGGATATGAATCAGGCCCTCTTTTGGATTCATTCAGGAAAAAAGTTCCTGACAATGAAAGTTTGCAAGAGAATTTTTCTATTGTGTATCCAGTGGGGTCAAATGACAAACATACTGGAGTGAGGCCAGGTCACGTGTCCAATGATACAGTACCCAAGGTCTTACCTGCAAATTACTTGGGTCATAATGTAGCTCAGTCACTGCAGCATCACTATTCACACAGACTTTCCCCTGTCCAGGGGACCACTCAGAGCATTGCCATAACAACCAATGACAGGGGGGAACTATTTTTAAGCCAGTCAGTAGATTCTTTTCCCCATGCTGCACCTACCCTTGTTTCAAGTTCCTCTGAAGTGACTTCTACCCCTATGACCTCAATGTTTACCCCAGGGGTCATGAAACTTGAGGTCAAGGTCACAGAGAAGGAGTATGTTGACACAACGCTGGGGATGTATGTCTTAGACGGGATGTGGCAGTTAAGGGAGCAGAACCTTTTCTGTGACGCAACACTGGTAGTTGGCAATGAAGAAATCAAGGTAACATATCATAATTTTATCTTCGACCTAGATATATTAGATTCTAAATCTGATCCTTCTAACCACTTTTTTGCTTAAGTTCACAACTGATTTGTAGCCTATACAATATCTTCAGCTCTTCAGCAAATAAAAATGAAATATACCATATATAAATATAATCAGTACATTTCTCCCTGATAAGATTGCTTATATACCACTCACTAAATGTAGCGACTACAATATAAACATTGATTCAAAATAGGTCTCTTGGCCATGGGATTGAAATCATTCAACTACTAGTTACCAGTAATTTAATTTTGCACACTTTCCTTTGACACTTGATATGGATGAAGGGATTGGGAAAATACTTCTGAGACTGTACAATTAGCTTGCATATATTTATGTTATTTATATTCTGGGTAATCCTATTGTTTCATCTGTCCCTTCATGGTCGAGTAGTTAGAGTGTCCGCTTCCGAAGCAGAAGGTCATGGGTTCGATCTCCAGCAGCGACATACCAAAGTTGTAAAAAATGGTACTGATTGAGTTCCCTTGCTTGGTGCTTAGCATATAAAGGTAGTTCCAGAACTGGTCGGCCCGTTGTCAGGATAATGTGACTGGGTGTGGAATCATGTCATGTATTGTACGACGTGATATGGCAGTGTGGTACCACCATACACGTATCTGTCTCAAGTAGACATCATCTCCAAATTACTGAAATACTGTCAGTGGGACGTTCAACCTAACAAACAAACATATTTTTCCAGCAATATATTCATGCATAAACATGTGGGCCAGGATCTCAGATTAGTTAACATGAAATATCTTGATATCAACATGAAATATCTTGATATCAACATCTTAATCTCAAGTTTATGGTGATCCATCATTACAGCTCCACAAGCTGGTGTTAGCAGCGGTCAGTCCAGAGGTTCACAAGAAGGTGATGAAGTCCAGCGACTCGGACCTGAAACTGGTGCTGCCCTCAGGGATCATGCCGCAGAACGTCCGCCTGTTCGTCTCCTACATCTATCAGGGCCGGCTGGTGCTGACAGTGGACAATGTCCAGCAGCTGTACAGGTATGGAGGACACAGGACTGGTGTTATAGACTGAATTACATGCATTACACAGGACTAAAAAAAGTCACACAGGAGTTTACACAGGTGACATACAAGGGTCACATAGATGAGACAGATTGTACCTATACACTGTAATAGTGTCACAAAGTTTAATTTAACAAAGGGTAGTTTACAGATTTGATTTTTTTGAGTTCCAATTCCTGTTGGGGCAAGATTAATTTAAGAATTGGCTTCTCTGTCAACATAAAAAGACCAATGTAACATAGTTGATGTCTAACATGCTACATACATGAGTTTGATATTTTATACTGCTAACTTTTTGGCTTACCTGAGCACATTTGCGTTTTCCACAATTATATTGTTGACACTCTAGCATCTTCATTTCTCAAGCAATCATCTTCAAACTTTTTGACAATATTCATAGTCATTATATCTCTGCCAAGTTTGATTATGGCTGATATCGGGCAATTAGGTCAAGAGTTATGCCTTTGAATATAAAATTAATGCCAGATTTCCTTTTTTTACATGCTAGCGTCTTCATTTCTTAAGCTATTTTCTTTAAACAGTATGATAATGTTTATGCTATAATCCTGACCATATTAATTATGGCTGAAATCAGCTTAATAGGCCAGGAGCTATGGCCCTTTAATTATAAAAATAAATGCTGGATTTTATTTTGGTTGCACTCTAGCATCTGCAATTATTAAGCAATCTTCATTAAACTGATACACAATGTTAATTGACAGTATCTCAGTGGAGTTCGATATTATGGCTGATATTGGACTGATTTTCAATGTACTGATGTATATATCCCTTGCTTTGCACTCAGCATATATACAGGGTAGTTTCACTGCTGGTTTGCCAAGGTCAGGATAATGTGACAGTATGTGTTAACAGCTTAATCCTTTACTTCATATAGATGCATTTTAATGTATTGGTAAACAGAGAAGACAGCTCCTGGAAAGAGCTGCCTGTTCAGGGCCTCCTCTGTTTGCTTATACAATATTGTTGCTAAGATTCTGCAGTTTGCATGGCATAGAAAAAAACATTGTTTCATTTACCATTTAAAATTCAGTAAATCAGCATTTCTTTAAGTCTTAAATTTATACATGAATATTCATGAGGTAAAGGGTTAATATCATTGTGAGACCTCATTTTATACATCTAGTAGACAAAAAATCCCAAAGTGTCTGGAATACTATAAGATGGATGTTAACATTAAACGGAAAAAAAAAAAAAAAGAATATGAACATATCTCTGTCCCTCTGACAAATTTAACAAAGATGATGCTATAAAGCCCCTTTCCTTACATTTGTGATATCTGTACAGGCTATCTGTGGTGTTCAGCATGGAGCAGCTGAGTAAGTTCTGTTACGACTTCTGTAAGCTGGCAAAGCTTGGACATCTGATCATCTCTAGCCCGTACCAGGAGGAGGTGCGACAGGTATGTTCCGTCTTATGGCTGTTATCCAGTCATAACTCATTATTTTGCATCGTCGGATAACCAACGGCTACGCAACCCCCCATACAACGACCATGTTTTTTTTGTTGTTGTTGTTTTGTCCTTTATGTTTAAATCGAAGGGTGTACTCTGTTTGCTTAACCCTTTCCCTCATAGAGGAAACCATGAAAAGACCTATGCGAACAACATAAAACCAGATCAGCCTGCGAGTAACTCGCAGGCTGATCAGGTTTTATGCTGTTCGCTGCTCCTCAGTGGTCTGGAAATGAGGACTTTATAATTAAATTTGGTAAGGTTTAACTGTGGTTTTCTGCAGATCAGGCTTTATGTGGTACCTATTGAGTGCGTCAAAATGAGTCTATATGAGGGAAAGGGTTAAGCAATACTGTAGTTTAAATTTTACAGTCTGCTTGGCAAAGATAAATCTATTGTTTCCAATACCATTTAAAGTTTCAGTAAATATATATTTTATTAAGTCATGAATTTGTACATGAATATTTATGAGATAAAGGGTTAACTTGCTCTTTTTGTCATGGTGTTACTCCTAGATTATTGCTTCTTACACTAAAGCTGGTTTGTTTCTTACTTTAAAGCTTGTTTTATTGCCTCCTTAGACTTCTTAATTGATCCAGAAGCAAAAGGATTCAATTCATAAAACACTTTTATGTAATATATATACCAACTCACTGTCTTTTTGTTCATAATTCCACTTATTTCTGAAAGGACAAAACTTAAAATAATGCCACTGATTAGGTTCCTGATGTTATCATCCCTGGTAAGATGGTTTTCATTATCTGAATCTGAATCTAATACATTGTAGATCCCAATACTGGGATTTATATAACTGTTTTATGATTGTTATTATGGTTGCAGGTCAGTGAAGTGAAGGCACCCATTTCTAACCTTATTTCATCAACCCCCAATGAGAGATTGCCAGCTGACGGTCAGCAGTATGGGGAAGAATGTCAGACAGAGACAGTGGTAACTCTCTCAGAGACCTCTCCACAGAGGTCAGCATCACGGCGGGAACCGAAGAGTCCAGAGATAGACTGGATGACACAGGATCCATCGCAGTGTAATATACCCATCCGAAAACGTGGCCGAACTCGGAAGGGAATTGGCTCTGATGTGACCGAGATGAAAAACGAAAGTAAAAAAGTTAGTGATATTAGTTCACAACAGAGCCCAGCTAAAGGTTTTGAAGAAGTAGACATTTCTGATAAAGGGAACATACATTTTGACACAAATGTTGTTAATAAGAAAGGAACTCTTGAGAAAATGTCCTCGCTTGAAGAAACTTTAAGCTCTGATAAAAAGGAATTTACCACAAAAAAAATCAGTGAGCCTCTTGAAGATATTGTTGAACAACTAAGCCATCTGCCAGACCCTCTTGCTACTGGAAAGTTTGATGAGACAGAACTTCTTCGTCTGACACCCTTAGAGAGTACTGAGATAGACAAGTTTGAAGACAGCACAAGTGTTTCTAAACTAGCAACACCAAAGACGGTAATGACCAGATTACGTGGCAGGCCGAAAAACATGACTGTTCTTGAGGCAGCTGCAATTAAAAAAGCAAAGAACAATGATACAAATAATCTTTCAACTCCAAAGATGACAGAAAAGGCTAAAAACAAGATAGCAAAATCAAACTCTCCAAAAGCTCCAAAGCAGATGCGCAAGAAGAGCACCGAAGGGAAGCAAAGGTCAGACACTGGTAAGGAAGTGAGTCCAAAAGATGATAGTATGATAGTCCCAGTGCACCCAGGGGGCAATCATGAGGTTCTGTGTGAAGAGGAGCAGTCTGCCCTGGAGAGACTGTGTGAGGGAAGCAGTAAGGAGGCCAGGCTGGATGGGTTGTGGCGTGAGGTGCAGAAAGAGATCCACCAGACAGAGCCAGATGCAGGGGTAGCTGTTAGTGCTTCTGGACTTGGGGAGGGTGCTTGTAGGCGGGATCTTGTCGGGGACGATGGGTCTGCTCCTGCACCAAAGAAGCTGAGATTCAGGTTAGTTCATGTGATCTGTGTAAGAGAAATAAAGTGTGTCCATGAAGTTTGATGATGGTCCCTTTTCTGTAGTGCTATTGTGTGAAACTATGAGTTTTTTTGTTGTTTTTTTAAACCAAATCAAATTTCATGGCTGGAGAGAGCAGTATTTTGAAAAATGAACATCTTAAATCCATTTTTAACAGAAATTAATAACACAGCAAAACATTGAATGTTTTTTGTAGGATAGAAGAAATTTAAATTTACTCTTTTTGTCCCATGTTCACAGGTTTTGACGCTTTTAGTAATTATGATATTTATATGAATCTGATCACGTAAAATGAATGTTGAAAAAATGATATCTGTTTACAGGAAGTCAGTTCTGGATGAAGAGACGCCCAGTAAGGACATTGTTTACATGAGACCCCCACCCAAAAAGAGGACCAAAGAAATTCGGGAGATGATGAAACATGAGGAAGACACTGTGGAGGGAGAAAAGATACTCAAACTTGAACAGCTGATTTCGTATGCTGATGACAAATATAAAGAAATTGTGGAACATGCTGAAAAGGATCATGTAAAGGATGCAAAATCTCAAGGAATGAAGAAGATGAAGAGGAAACGAGTCAAGGATGATGCTATCATGCACAAAGTTCTTGAAGTGGAGCAGATGGGAAAACTGAGGGAGAAAAGCAATACCGATGTTTCTTCTGTTCTAATGTGTTTCTTTTCGCTAAGCGAGCAATAACACATCTTCTTAATACTCATGAGGTCGAACTAGAAGACGTGACTGATTCTATATCTGTAGAGCACCGGCTGGCGACTCCGAAAGTGTGTGATGTGTGTGGTTATGTGTCTAAAGATGCCAGTATTTATTATATGCACTATCATAAATATTTCAAGCACAAAACACCTCTTCCTAAAGGTTGGACCCCTTTCACTTGTGACCTTTGTAAGAAAGAATTCTTCACAAAGTTTCAACTGCGAGACCATAAACTGATTCATTTTGAGGAAAATCCATTTGTGTGTGAACACTGTGGAAGTGGTTTTAAGTCGCGAACTTGTTTGAACAGTCACGTTTTTCACAAACACAACACGGTACGTCAGTTTAAATGTGTCGATTGTCCTAAAAGGTTCAAAACGCGAACACAGATGAAGGTACATCAGAGGACTCACACTGGGGAAAAGCCTTTCCTGTGTGTAATTGGGGAATGTAACTATCGCAGCACAACACGTGGGAACATGAGACTGCATCTTGTAAACAGACACAAGTTGACGACAGGAAGAATTAAGGAGATAATGAATGAATTGCAGCCTAATCCCATGATGCCTTCTGAAAACGAGTGGGCAGACGATGGAGGTGTAGGAAGAGTTGAGGCTACTACTGGAACAGTCACAGATAGCGTGAGAAGTTTTGTTGAAACAATTTCTAATCATATTTCAGATGATACTGATGTTTACACGGAAATGGAAAATTCCCTTGCTGATCAGAATATAGCGGGCCAAGAGCTGGTGGCTCAGGTCATAGGTCAAGGTCATTCTGTAGGTCACACTGACAGAGACTACGAAATGGCTAGCCAAGATCATCATGAGATTAGTCAAAGCATGAGTATTGGAGATGGGCAGAACATACCTCGCCATGTCCAGCTTCTGATACAGAATCCCCATGAGTTACCAGAAACGCATAATATCATGGAGGCCGAGGGTTCTCAGATACTGGTGCAGGATTACCAGCCGCAGCAGACGACACCGGATCACATAACCTTGAGGTCAGATATGATTTCACAGGGGTATGAGCAGCCACTGGGGGATAGTGGCAGCTACATGTCTCACCACTCTCAGCTGAAGCACAGGATTTTGGACCCTCAGTCCAGGGAGGCACGAATGATCGTAAAGGAAGCACTGCAGGGCTCTGAATCATCAAGGACGGTACTGAAGGCAGTGCTCCTTGGCAGTGGAGGCCCTGGGGAGGGGGAGAAAATCGAGATTGACCAGCGAGCAATCGGTGATACTGCCACGCTGCAAGACAACCAGAATCTGTCAGAACCTGGAAATCTTGTTATCGACATCCCTATGGGTCAGGAGCAGCTGACCGCTGCTCAAAGGTCACAATTACAGGAGCAGTTAAGAGGAGATAATGCTATACTGTTCAGGGGAGAGCACTCAAGTGCACATACCCTCAACCTGCAGAGCCAGCCTGGCCACCATCTTGGAATGGAGGTCCCTCACCTAACTAGCTTCCATCAAACATCCATGTCCCCACCCGCATACAACTCTACGTCTCACACAGCGGTTCCCATCTCCGTCACCAGCATCAACTCTAAGCCTGCGATGATCATGGCCTCGGTGGAGCATGAGCAGACGCAGGCACACATACACACCCACCATGAGCAGCAGACGCAGGCACACATACATACCCATCATCAGCAGCAGATGCAAGGTCACATTCAAGGTCAGCAGGTAGAGATTCAAGGCCATCCTGTGCAGCATGGAGTGGAGGCTGGTACCAGTTTTGATGGTACCCTGCCCCAATCCCAGGCCCCGGGGGGTCAGTACAATGCAGATGGTGCCATCTGCCAGGGCTACTATGAGGAACAATATGATATCGAAAACTACTGAGGAATACCAGCACCCTACTTCTACGTTTAGAGTCCAAGTTCAGATGAACCAAATGGTAACTCTGAAAATTCACGTTGGTGTGGTGGAACTATACTGTCAGATAAACATATGGCATATAACAACTAAAGGCCCATTATATTTCATAACGCTTTAATTTTTATGAAGAAGAAAATATAAAATAACATTGACATATCATAGACTAACACAAATGGTACATAGTGTTCAAATATCTGCTGTAAAATAACAGTTAAATGCATTGAAAATGTTGATCAAATGACGCAGTTTAGTATTTTGGATGGATGTCAAATAATACTCTCATTGTTTACATTTTGCATTGGTGAGTGTTCCTGAAGAGAGTCTGTAATTGGAAATAATTTGTTTATCTGCTATGTCATCAGTTTATGCACTGGTGATTTGTTAACGGAGACATACAGAACGGCTATAGAAAATTGACAAAGAAATGCAGCATATGCAAATTATTTTATTTCCCTCATATACTCATTTTGACGCACTCAGTAGGTACCACATAAGGCCTGATCTGCAGAAAACCACAGTTAAACCTTACCAAATTTAATTACAAAATCCTCATTTCCAGACCACTGAGGAGCAGTGAACAGCATAAAACCTTATCAGCCTGCGAGTTACTCGCAGGGTGATCTGGTTTTATGCTGTTCGCATAGGTCTTTTCATGGTGTCCTCTATGAGGGAAAGGGTTAAGTAAAAGATTCTTCTTATTTATGCATTGTAGTAACATTGTGGTCTATAAGTATGTACAGATTGCATCTCGTAACAAATCTTTAGCACACACTTTGCTTTTCTGTCCAAAGAATATACACTGCTTTTGGAAGCATAATGGGCCTTTCAGATAACTGACTGGCACTGAATTATTTCTGATGTTAAAAATTTATTTTTCCCTTACAGACTTGAATCCACTATGACTTAAGCCAAACATCAATCTCATTAAAATCATATCCTGATTTGCACGCTTCTACTATCCATGATTAGGATCTGACAACACTGTATTAAAGGTCATGTGATATTGACCTTTGAAGTAGTTTATATGCATAAACAAGTGCTTGATTTTAAACAAGTTAAATAGCGCATTTCAAACTGACTTCCGTGAAACATTAAAAATGGATGCCTCAACAACTGCTGTGAAAAGTTCTTGCTAAAATTAAAGCTTGAACAAAAAGTTGACTTGGCACTCTTGGGGCTGAGTGGTAGTTCTACCAACAGGATTTGTTCATATATATTGATGCAGTTACTTCCCCTGGCTATACCTAATGATTTTGTAGGCACCAATTTGATTGGGTTACACAAAGGTCAATCTGAGATGACCTTCTACATGATGTGGTCAGATTTAGTTAGCGAAATAGGATTATGAGCAAATATACTGAATCTGATTTAATGAGATTGGCTAACCATACTTATTAAAAAAAAAAAATTAAGTATTAATTATGTATTACCTATTACTTAAATTTCAGAAAAAGGTACATGTGGTTTTTCTTAGACTCACAGACCATATTCATGTGGCTCTTTCTATTTACAACAAATGCCCTAAATTTGACCATTTATGTATGAAAAGGATCATGCTTTTTCTATAAATAATGATACTTTTTATGTGCTATTTCACCTTTCTCGTATCGATAAGTCATTTTATTTAAGTACATGTAGTAGGTTTTGAGGAAACATGAGATATTTTATTTTCAAAATGACAGGGCCAAAATGCTCAGTTTGTGAACCTAGCTCATTGATATTAACTTGATGAACCGTATTCTGAATTTTAAACTGGTTTGTCAAATGCAGCCAATAGTGTATTTTTGTTAAAGTTATTTTATATAGCAGTGGTGTTTCAGACTTACAAAAAATTGTGTCAAGTTCCTGTGTATTTGACAAAAACTGACTGTTAGCTCATCAATGTTTAAAACAATACTGTGCAAATGAATAATGAAATAATAAGAAAACTGGCCTTTTTTCCTGGGAGAAATTTGTGTAGCCCTGCAATATGACTCCAATTTAGCCCCTATATACTTTGTATCTCGGGGTTATCCCTTTCCCACATATATACTCCTTTTGACGCCCTCAATAGGTACCACATAAAGCCTGATCTGCAGAAAACCACAGTTAAACCATACCAAATTTAATTACAAAATCCTCATTTCCAGACCACTGAGGAGCAGCGAACAGCATAAAACCTGATCAGCCTGCGAGTTACTCGCAGGCTGATCTGGTTTTATGCTGTTCGCATAGGTCTTTTCATGGTGTCCTCTATGAGGGAAAGGGATAATTAGATCTGTAATGATAAACTGACACCTGAATACCAGCATATATCCTGATGCACAGCCACAAATTCAAACGTGTATTTACAAATCTTACAGGTATACACGCCCAATGCAATCTTTTACTATATAGACAAAGAAGGAAAATTAAAACCAGCCATGAGAATTTTTTTAACCTTTGCATGATTATAGAGAATTACACTAGGAAAAATTTATGGGAAAAGAATTAGGGGCCACCATTCTACTTTTTGAGATATCTGCCCCTGAAATTGAGTTTTTTGCTCTTTTCTGTCATTTTCAGGGGCAGTTAACTCAATATTATGGGCTAATACCTCATTTAATTTCAACTCGATGTTTAGTACTATATTAGTGATTGGAATCAGTCGAAAAAATATTCGTCGATTAATCAGAGACAAAAGTCACTGATTAATTGATTAATTATGATTAAATACCAAATATACCATGTTTGGAGTAAATGCCTATTAAAACTCTCTTACTGTACAACATGAAAATAAAGTATTCTGTACTATATAGATTATAGATATGTATTAGGTATAGATGTTAATTTCTCAAATATTCAAATACATGTATAAACATTGAACCGAGATAAAGTATAAGAGGTTACAACCAGAGGCCAACGATGTGCAAAGTGCAACTTTGCAAGTATCAATTTATCAAATTAATGAAATTACCCAATCAGATGCGCGTTGAAATATTAACAACACCCCCTTTTTTGGTCAATAATTCGTCAACGAATTATTTTCGTCGTCATCGTCACGTCAACCAGTAGCTCGCCACTGATTCGTTGACTTTATGATTAATCAGCTCACCACTATACTATATGCCCTGTCACTGTGAAAAAGTTTAAGAAATTCAATGCAGTTGATTTTTTACTTGAAGTCGCATACATAAATACAATACAAATATACTTTTTTTTTCCAAGAAAATTAAATTGTTGATTTAAACTGTTGAATTAAATTGTTTAACTTTGCAGAAAGACTGGAAATAAACAACAAATAATAATGTGAAATAAAATAAGGTATCATAGGCTTGATGCCTATGTGTCAATTTGTTTTGTATTTCTTCTTATTTCTAATGTAATTTTTTAATTTAAATGTGTCAAAGAGGAATTAATCTATATTTTGTTTTAAAACATAATAGATTCAAGTAAGAAATTTTATTAAAAATACACAGGCTTTCAACGAAAATTCTGGTTAATAGAATGAGGAACATCGTTGGGTGGGTGGGTGTTGTTTCATTTCATTTGAAGATTTTTTGTTACAATAGAGAAAGTTTTCATACTTGGTAGGTAGATGCTGTATGGGAAGAGGAAGTCCAAGTTGATAGGGTCAAGGTCACTGTTGCTAAAAATAGATTTGTTGTTTCCATCAAATAACTTTGAGGAGTGAAGTATGATGATCAGATTTAGTGTATAGATACCTGATCTGAAGAGAAAGGTTGGGATTATTGGGTCAGTAGGATGAAGGTCAAGGTCACCATTACTAAAAATAGTGTTGCCCACCTGAGTTCTCACCAATCACTCTTGATGGCTCTGGTGGTGGGGTATGTGGTCACTTTAGTGGGAGGAAGCTGGAGAACCTGGATAAAACCTGCGTGTCTGGACGAACAACAACTGTACTCCCACAAGTACATGAGCAGGAATTGAACAAGTAACTGTAATTGTTACAACCCTTAATATGCTACATAGCTTTAATACAAAATGTATTTAATACCAGTCATTTCTTGTATGTGGTTTTGTATTCTTGTTGGTATCTTTTTAATACCCATTTTGGTAACAGATCATTTTGTAATGTTACTGTGCTGTTCTGTCAATGTATTCTTTCTACATGAAATAAACTTAAATGTCACCATGTACTCGCATATATTATATTAACAAGCAATTAATAAATTATTATAAAACATGCAGACTCTTCCACGTTCATTGAAACCCTTACCATATGAAAATATATTTCAACATGATAAAAGACGAGACCTGATGGTATTATGAGCGTTTTTTTTTTCATCAAAAGTAGGTCAGAGTTCAGGGTGCATATAAAGAGGTCGATCCACTTTAACAACTGTCCAAATATTAAGCAATCCAATGAAGATATAGAAGTTATAGCAGATTTAAATAAAAAGGTTGACCAAATGCCTGATGAACATCAATTTAAAGGACGGAATGTTTCGCTAAAAAACCTTTCCAGAAACAATTTATACCACAGGATTTCCAGGAAATGATGGGTTAAGAAATTAAATAGTGCGCAACAATATGGTGTGATATGTAATGCAATTGTTCTTAAAACCAAATTTTTAGCCTGCCTTACTGGCCTCATCATGGCACTTAGATTCAATTATTCATGTGTCTTGAGGGTCAAGGTCATCTGGCCGATAGGGCTCATCAAGATCAAGGTGCATTCATCTGTAAAGTTTGAGGCTGTAGGTGGAAGGACTTCCTGTGCTATGGTCAAGGTTAAAGTTTTGTGACACACCAAAAATGATATGCCCCCCTATCTATCTATGCAGGGGCATAAAAAGCAAAATGGTATAACTGGATCTGAACCGCAGTGCAATGTTATTATCTCTAAATGAGACATTAACACCCTATTACATGTAGTATGAAACACAAACCCAGAATGAAGATAAAATATTTTATTCACCACTTTTATTCACACACGAGATGTCAAGAGTACAAAACTAGACACAAAAGGCTTACCTGAAGCTAGCTTACATACACACAAACTTGTCTTTAGCTTACACGCCAAGCTACATATATGCACACTTTCACTCCCTTACGCCAGACTTAATCTTAAATAACGATGCAAAAATTATTAAACACATGTCATGATTTCACAAAAAAAAAGCAAATAAAAAAAAAATCCTATTCATGATCTTTCTGAAAATATCCCCCCTCGAAGCCCCTAGATTTATCGTTGGAATCCCTATAAGTATTACAATCTTCTTTGATGACAAATATATATAAAAAATATACAAGAGGCGGATACAAAATATACCCAATCACCCACCACATTTCCAAATACATTACGAAATATTTTGAACAATTTGAAAAAAAAATATAAAAAAAAATGATACCCATTTAATGTGGTGACTTCAGTTGTTCAAACAGAAACCATAGTGTTATGGAAGAGATTCAAGACAAGGCCTCCATATTCTAGTCAAAGTTCTCGCACATAAGAAAAATAAACTGTGTTCTTGTCCTACCTATGCATTATCACATCTTTTACCAAGCCAAAAGCCCAAGTCTTTTTCAATGAATGTTAGAATGTTAATAAGAGATTTTGTGAACACATTAAGTATAAAATAAATAGGGACTCGACACTTCACGAAAAAGGAACCCAGGTTTCTGGTGAAATATGTATGAAAGAAGTCAATCAGTTGATAAAAACTCTTTATGATCACACAGACTGACAAATTCCTGTATATGTCGACAGCAGGCTACATAAAAACCAGCTTGGTAGTGCAAGAGAAGCCGAAAGTGGGGTATCAGGGATGCTGCTCCTAGAATGGGAGGAGTGATGGGGCCAGATGGGCGGGTCTGTGTGTGAACCCAGAACACCACTTCCTGTACACAGTGAGCTAGCAGGACATTAGCACATCTACGCCAAGTTGCGTGAAAACTACTAGATATGAGGTTTACAAAAAAAAAATCCTGCAGTCATCAATGAATCAAATTCTACAAGAAAGATGTTTATGATTTCTGTAGTTTACAAAAAGTGAAAGATATGCATGAATTAAAACAGATTCATAAAGGTAGGAATTTAACACAATAATTAATGCCTTTAAAAGTTCAATGCAATTTCAATAATGGTATCTCGTGACTGTTCCATACTCAAGGTAAAATCTGATATTCTGACAGCAATATTTCATCACAATTCAGCAACATGCTAGAACCTGCTGTAATAGGTATGAATCAAACATGATGGAAAAATGAATGGCAGTGACAAGAAATGGGGGCAAGAGCAATACAAACCAACATTCAACCTTGTACGAAACCAAGCAGTGAAGGGTCCATCACCATTTCTTGCTTCCTTTCACCCCTTCTTCATTATCCAAGCAATTTGTCTACAGTGTATAACTGATGATACAAAACACTACAGCTGTCTTAATATGCTACCCCCACCCCCTGCTTTACATATGTTATTAAACTGCTATTTAATGATAAAACAAATCAATGTCAGATGATTAAACAAACTCTCAAGGTTTTGCTTCAATCAGAACCAGCCAAAATAATAAGAGTGATAGTTGCGGCACTACAAGACTGGCGTATACTAAACAAAGCAACTACAATATTATACAGTTTGTGTATACAATACATGACGATTGATGTAGAATGAATGTGAAATGAGCTAATTAAATAAAAAACACTGATTTATTAAAAAAAAAGAAAAAAAGAAAAAAGAGTCAAAATCTGATAATGCATTTCTTTCATAACATTCAACAAGAGACTTGATACAAAATCCCCATATTCACTATCCATTCACACAGCCAGAGCACTCTTTAAGGTAATCCATCTGTCATTAAATTGTGATTATGGTTCTTCAAGTGATCATGGGAATTTTAGAGTAAATGCAAGCCTTATAGACTAGAGCAAATGGATGCTTCATCTGCACTGGACTTTATAAGGATTTGAAGGATCAAGATTATAATTTAATGATGGATGGATTACCTTAAAGGTAGATATATATGTAGTAAGATCTATTTTTTTAAGTAATAAATAAAAATTAATATACTGATTAAAATTACTTCTTATGACCTTGAGGCACAAAAACTAAAAAATTGTTTAAATTAAACTTGTATCACCCAAAGGTTTACAGCATCTTATCAGGGCTAGACTATAATTTATTCAAGACGTAATTTAACAGAAGTAATTAGAGTAACAATTGGATATTAAATCTAGACAATTAGCTAGGCCAATCTTTCATCTACAGCTTCCTTTCATACATTCATAGTCTCCTCAAAACTTTCAAACGACCACATATTTTTCTCAAAAACCATTTATACAATTTCTTTCAAGTAAACATATACTGCTTTTTTTATTTTCTTTTTCTTCTCTATACAGATTTTTCTAACTTTTAGACACTATTACCCCAGAGTGTATCATTTTTCTACCATCACTTAATCAAAGTAGTATAATTAACATTTATCATTCACGATGATTCCAAGTGAAACCAATGGAGTTGATAGGAACTAGCAACATGGGGTATGCTGTGATCAACGGCTATTCCTATTTAGATGAACATGCATGATTAAATAGAACAGTCACATGTTTATTTATATACAACATCCCTGTCTCTTCAAATCTTTTCACGGTGTTGATGTGGGGGGACGCAGTATGGATTGTCAGGGTTTCTATGGTAACCTGTACCCTTCCTCCTCCTCCTCGCACCTGTCTGTGTCTCTCCATCCCACATACTAACGATCAATCCAGGGCAGAGCATTTTGCGTATTTAACCAACCAAATAGCACGGTTCGCTCATCAATACCAATCCTCTGCACTACTTCATTCCAGTTTCTTCACATCTGAGACCTTCTCACAATATTCCCTCTATATATTAACTGTATAACTATTCACAGTTATAAAATTAACCACATGCAATGTAAGTCAAACGTTTTTCCTTTCCTTTTCTCTTTATATAACTATCTGATGTAAAAAAAAAAAAAAAAAAAAAAAGTTCAAAAATAAACCTGACAAAACAGTTTTTGATTACATATTGATAAAAGTCAAACAGAACAAGTTTTTCTTCTTTTTGTTGTTTCACTATTAACGCACAATATAAAGTATATAAACACAGCATGCAGCATTAATTAAATACAAGAGTTGATGTACACATCGAACTTAGGTGATCAATATATTTTTTCCCATGTAGTTTTGGCTCATAAATCCTCGAATACCAAAACATAAACTTCCTTAGAAGAAAACCAAAATACTTTCCTACACTTTGTAAATGATGTGAATTTTCCTTTCATGGGTATCTCCAAAATGTTGAAAATTGTCTTTCATTAATGCTTGGTATCTAGTACTTGATATTTTATTTCATTCAGAACACTTTTCTTTCTAAGTTCTTTACTATTACACAAGGTGGGGATAAATTGAAATTGAAATATTTATTCCCTTTTGCCTAAAACCCAATCTTCACACAGGCAACTGACTTCATTCATCTTCATCCTCGTCAGTTTCAGCCTCAGCTTCCTCCAGCCAAGTCAGCCACTGGTTAACCTGTAACATTCAACACGGCTTCTTAGCATACATTACTACATCGTCGGAACCCATGGTTTATATTCAGTTATCACTATTGTATATACCTTGGGATTTTCAACTGACGAAACTTTGTTTTCAGGAATATTTATCACCTATGCAGACCAATGAAACCACACATAGTTTTCTGAATACTCTTCATGAAAATTACATAAAAAGGCAAAGCTGACCTATCAACTATATGTACTGTGCCATTTCAATGGTCCAATGATCCGTCTTGTCTCCCCCATGGATCCAGTGAAATGCCTAATTAATACTTCAGGAGTACAAAGTTATGTTTAATACTCAATAACCCATGGTTGATTAACAAGCAAAGTGTATTGTGTGAACGTGGTTCAGACAATGACATTACTAATACAAATTGTACATCAATCACAATGACATCTCAATAAATCTAGTACAACTATGAAATATACCGCAAATGACTTGATTATTGAAATACTAAACTGCAATTAAAAAAACCTTTAAAAAATCTAAACTATAAAATCTTCCAATCACTAAAACACAATAAAACCTATGCCAGCATATTAATACTTTTGCACTGCGAAGAGTTTCATCAAAATCAATATCTATCCTTAACCCTTTCCCTCATAGAGGACACCATGAAAAGACCTATGCGAACAGCATAAAACCAGATCAGCCTGCGAGTAACTCGCAGGCTGATCAGGTTTTATGCTGTTCACTGCTCCTCAGTGGTCTGGAAATGAGGATTTTATAATTAAATTTGGAAAGGTTTAACTGTGGTTTTCTGCAGATCAGGCTTATGTTGTACCTATTGAGTGCGTCAAAATGAGTCTGTATGAGGGAAAGGGTTAAGTCAAATTTAAAAAGCAAAATCTTTTAGAATAATCAACTTAGTAACATATTAGTCATCTTTATACATCCTAGAACTTATTTCAAAGAACAGAACAGCGATCATAGCCCTCCTCATTTTGGGGATTCTACTGCTATACATATGATGTGAAAGGGGAGATAAGCCAGTTGTGTTACCTGGAAGAGTGCCTTGCCCTTGCCTGGGTACTCATCGTTCACTTCCTCCTTCCACTTAAGGTAAACTTCTTCTTCCACCACCTCCATGTCGTACAGATGCATGAATAGTCGCAGCATCATCCCTGAACAATCAAATATACGCAAAAAAATTGTAAATAACTACACTCAAATCAGGAACTACCAATAAAGGTGCGGTTCATAAACAACTATCTTTATGTCAGAAATAATAGATTCATCAATATTTCATGATAACTCAAGAGGCAAAACCAAATTTTTAGCTCACAAATCTAAGCATTGATTAAAATGTGAAACTAAACTGAATCAAAATTTACAATTTACAGTTTAACAAATATTTGAAATTCCTAAGAAAGTTATGGCTCATCCATACAGAAAATCATCAGATCTTGAAATTTATCAAAGTGTTCAATGCGATGAGAGACTGTTGGCAAGATTTACATGATTGAATTATTCCAATTCCAGCATTTAAACAGGGTTGAATTCGGTAGAGGCAAAGATCATGTGATGCAAAAAAACCTCATACTTTTTCCTGCAACTCTAGTTACCAGTAAGTCAGTTGAACTTGCTGGTGTTTTATGATCCAGAGTGAAGGTCATGGCCCTAATTCCATTCATCAATGGTATACCTAAGGAGGTCATGACCTTACTTCAGTACTAAAGAACCTGGTGTACAGAATGGCACTGCATTGATCACTACTGAGCATTGAGTGATACACTGCAGTTGAATAGGCTACGATAATTACATAAATCAACAATGCCTGTTTACGATTTACTGCCTCAAAAGACAGGCTGCCATCAGTCTAAAAGCTGACATCTGAAGCACCTGAGTCTGATTCTCACACCACAGGCATATTGAGGTGCTGGCTTCAGTTAACGTAAGAAAATGTCATATCAAAAGGAAAACAAAATGGGGGATAGAAAGAGAAAAGCAGAAAAAGAGTGAGCAGAGGAAAGAATGATGGTATACCTTTAGGGAACCCGTTACTGTGACAGAACACCTGGGTAGCGTACAGGCAATGCATCTGGAGATCAGTCTTGTCCTGGAGAAACATCTGCAGCACTCCCTGTAATAAGAATCCAGCTGTATCAAGAGACAGTCTTAACTTCCACACACTTGATTTTTATCATAATTACAAATGAGTGCATGAACTCAAAATTAAAGGTGCTGATTCTTTTCCAAGGAGGTGAAAGCCTATTTTACATTTGCAGATAATTTGGACAAATGATATCAACAAACATTTCTTTCTAATCAGTCTCATTCTGTGAATCAGTAATTTTGATATAATTTTTATTTTGATAAGAGATCATACAGATGGAGGACCAACAATGGTACACTAGACATGGAATTTCTAGTTAGGTTGATCATGAGAACACTAGTATGGCGTTACCTTCATTTTCTCAAGCAGTTGTTTCTCCTTCTCCTGGAGAGATTTGTCTGGGTTGTTTGTCATGTCAGCGTCTTTACTAAGTGTGCTCTCCGCTGTCACAAAACGCAGCAAGCTGAAATGTATGCATACACAAAAATTCACATACAATCACATGTATAGGGCTCAATATTTTTTATCAAAGTACATGCACTGTCTCGGATCATCTATCTCTAAATTTTTGGCACATTGATAAAGTAAAGAGCTAAAATATGAACAGAACCGGTCTTCAAAAGTTCATAGATATGTCTATTAACTTGCACATAGAATAAATCTAAATAGTTTAACCCTTTCCCTCATAGAGGACACCATGAAAAGACCTATGCAAACAACATAAAACCAGATCAGCCTGCGAGTAACTTGCAGGCTGATCAGGTTTTATGCTGTTCGCTGCTCCTCCGTGGTCTGGAAATGAGGATTTTGTAATTAAATTTGGTAAGGTTTAACTGGTTTTCTGCAGATCAGGCTTTATGTGGTACCTATTGAGTGCATCAAAATGAGTCTATATGAGGGAAAGGGTTAAAAACAATCCAATGCTGACCATCCATGTGATTAACATTTGAACCAGGTAAATACTTAGATCAAGTATAATACTAATTCATATTCATTTTTATTGAGTAAGATACTTGGGAATTTCTACAATTTGTCACCATATAAAAAATGTGTCAATAAGTCATGTGAAAGGCTTTGTAGTTGCTATGGAAATAACAAATGCAGCAACAATATTTCAGTCATATAGCAATGCCCAAATTATCACAGATAGAGGAAGTACCAGAGTGCATCAAGGAGGAATCATCAAATGGACATATCTCCTCAATTAAATATTAAGAAGCTTTTTTTTATGCACCGGTAATATGTACACAAATAAGAACTGATATGAAACCATTTTTTTTTTTTAGCCCTAATCAGACAGTACGAATACTCTGCTAACACACATGGAGGTTTCATGTGCAAAAATGTGTCATCACTTTAAGGCTTTCTATCAAAGGGTCGCTGCCACAACTTCTTCTAATTACAAATGTATAAATATATGAAGGAACCCCATCAAATCAAAGAAGCATGATGAAAAATGTTTGCTAGAGTTTAACATCTCACTGACAGTAATTCAGTATTTGGGGAATTATGACTACAAAAACACAGTGCTGCCTAACTGCTATATAACATCATAGACAATGTGGAATAATACCACACCCAGTCACATTATCCTGACACTAGGCCAAACAGTATTATAAGTACTATTGTGCTGAGTGCTAAGCGAGGAATATATACCAGCACTACTTCCAACTACTTTAACCCTTTCCCTCATATAGACTCATTTTGACGCACTCAATAGGTACCACATAAAGCCTGATCTGCAGAAAACCACAGTTAAACCTTACCAAATTTAATTACAAAATCCTCATTTCCAGACCACTGAGGAGCAGCGAACAGCATAAAACCTGATCAGCCTGCGAGTTACTCGCAGGCTGATCTGGTTTTATGCTGTTCGCATAGGTCTTTTCATGGTTTCCTCTATGGGGGAAAGGGTTAATGTTGAGCAAGAGCCCTGGTTATCGCAAAATACACAGTCCATTTTATCAATCCAAGGGTCATAACTCTCAAAGTGGTATATTCTGACTGGTTTCTAAACTCGATTGAGATACTTGTCCAATACACACTGTGACAGAGTTTGGGTGGTTATCGAAAGGGACTGAGATATTGTGCCCAAACACATTGTGACCAAGTGGTAAAGATCGGTTCATGTTTGTCAGTGTTAGACAGCAGGCACTGTTAATTTTGCAATTTTTCATCAATTCAAGGGCCATAACTCATGAGTGTCTTGGACAATCTGGCTGGTTCTTGAAAGGTATTGTGCCCATATACATTGTGACCAAGAATGGTAAAGATCAGTTCACGTATGTTCTAGTTAGAGAGTGGACCACATCACTGGACACCACCCCCTGCAGGTGAATCCATAATACATCCCGTCTTTGACGGGCATATAATAAGTGATCTAACCACAATACCTATTAAGCGTGGGACACCCTTACCACTCAAAACCCAGGAAGTAGTATTTTTGTCATACATATTATATCAGATCATTTTTCTAGCCCTAATCAGACAGTATGAATACTCTGCTAACACACATGGAGGTTTCGTGTGCAAAAATATGTCATCACTTTAAGGCTTTCCATTAAAAACTTGCTGCCATAACTTCTTGTGATCAATTCATATTGCATAAACAAAAATGGAAAACCATAAAATCCAAAAAAATTATCAAAAAGATTCAAACCATGGCAATTTACCTAAATTCCTTCTTTTTTTTTCTGTGAAATGAAACTTGTTTTCCCAAAATACAAACTCCTAGAAAGACCTGGATTTGTGAATGTAAATGACTGAAATCCTATGAAACTCTCAACATAGACACGATTTATCAATGATCACCAAATGTCATCACTGACACCATGTATGAACAGAACCACCATCACTGAAAGAGATAAATACCCCCACAAACTGCTTTGATGCACAAGAAGGGCTAGAATTCATACAAAAATCCTTGACATTTATCTACCTTTATCTACTTATAATTGATCCTTTTGTGATAAATCATTATTCCAAGCATGAAGGCATCCTCAACAACATTTACCAAACTTCATGTAATGTGGGTGCAAGACAAGAAATGACAGCGTGATTCCTATATTGCTCCTACTTCTCTTTAAGAAAAGGGGATATTTCAAGAAGCCAATGCCACAATCAGACAATACGAATACACTGCAAACAATCACAAAATGTTCTTGTGCTGTGATGTCATCACTTGATGGCCAGGCTGGTTATCTGTTCTAAGTGTGGTCTCAGATCTGTGCTGAAGTCTAACATGTAACAAATGGTCTAAGAAAGTATTGATGATAACCTCAGTTGGTACAAATTATTACAGACATCAAATGCAAAGAAATGAATCCATAGTTTAGAAAAATTACTTCAAATTATCTTAACTCCTTTCTGGGTTTCACACATAGTTTGTACCTTGGACAATCATTTAAGATCCATACCCAACCCCACCAGCTAGTTTCAAAATCAGTATCTTAGCAACCATAATTTTTGGTGTAGCGACTATATTTCGGAGACATTGATCACTTGAGACATATACCATATAAATGACAATCACAGAATTACACACTGCCCTGAAATGCTAAATGCCTAGACTGACAAGTACCATTTCTGGCCCTAGTTAACCTTAAATCAAAGCCTAAACCTCTTCAGGCAGAAACTCAAACCTGAGATCTTGGGAGCATCTTGTACATAAGTACACAAACTAAGGGCAGACCATGATTCCCTCATATATACTCATTTTGACGCACTCAATAGGTACCACATAAAGCCTGATCTGACTTAACCCTTTCCCTCATATAGACTCATTTTGACGCACTCAATAGGTACCACATAAAGCCTGATCTGCAGAAAACCACAGTTAAACCTTACCAAATTTAATTACAAAATCCTCATTTCCAGACCACTGAGGAGCGCGAACAGCATAAAACCTGATCAGCCTGCGAGTTACTCGCAGGCTGATCTGGTTTTATGCTGTTCGCATAGGTCTTTTCATGGTGTCCTCTATGAGGGAAAGGGTTAACACATTTTCGTGATCAGCCCTGCATACAAACTATTCAATATGCCACAATCAGACAGTACGAATACAAAGCAAACCACACATGGTTGTTCATGTGCAACAGCATGTCATCACATTATGGCAATACAAGAAACATTCAAACAGCAGGTTGCCTATCAAATAAGTCTTCTCTCTAAATAAAGAACCATACATACCATAAGATTCAACATTCTAATTGCAATCACAAATATAAATTTCAGCCCAAGGCTATCCTTAAAGATCGAATTTTTAGTGGTTATTCAACTAAAGATTTTTATATGAGTGGTAATTGAGTCTTCTTATATTTTTGAGGACTGCTAAATAGTAAAGATGTCTCCACAACAGACGGCAGACAAAATAACCATAACCCATCTTAACCCTTTCCCTCATATAGACTCATTTTGACGCACTCAATAGGTACCACATAAAGCCTGATCTGCAGAAAACCACAGTTAACCCTTACCAAATTTAATTATAAAGTCCTCATTTCCAGACCACTGAGGAGCAGGGAACAGCATAAAACCTGATCAGCCTGCGAGTTACTCGCAGGCTGATCTGGTTTTATGTTGTTTGCATAGGTCTTTTCATGGTGTCCTCTATGAGGGAAAGGGTTAAGCATCAAACCCTTGGTATGTACTAAACTGAAACAGTAACAGGACTGTTACTCCCATCAAATGTTTAAAATACTGAAGTCAGTTTCAATAACAACAAACAGGACAGGAACAAAAAACTAAGGGGCATTTTTTTTTTTGGACTATTTAGGGTAACCACAAACAAACAATACTTAAAATCAGCCTTAGTGAAAAAAGCTTGAGCAATGTAGGCCCCTACCTGGTACACAGGATGTGTATGAAGCCAGGAGTGTGGTGCAGGTCACAGCTAACCTTCTCCTTAACCCACTTATACACGGCAGTGGCGGAGGGCTCGGCCTGAATCTGACGCCACAGCTCTGACTGGACACGCAGCAGCGGGAACATGAAGCTGAGTCCCCGCTCTTCCAGTATCTCCATCATCCTCTCCTTACTGCGGTCCACCTCTGTACATAAAGAAAAACCAATATTATAACTAGAACTTTATATCTTTATGTCGGTAAGAACAAGAGCACCACATGCGGATGCCGAAACTTTTTTTTTCTTCTTTTAAAAAGCGGAGATAAATTTGTTCAAAATAGACGTTAAAGTTGGCTTTTGACAGGAATGTAGCTCTTTTGATAGTGAACAAGTATATAAAGTTTGATGACAGAAGTTAAATAATTAGAAGTTATGGCCAAGGTTAAAGTTTTTTGTTTTTTTTCCTGAGAAACTGACAAGCTAAAATCTATCCCCCCAACTTAAAAATTTTAACTCAGGGCAGTATGCAAATTAGACACATTCTAACATTTCACCATAAAAATTTGCTCTTTGGCAAAAAAGAACAAGTGATCTAATATACCACTACTACATGTATTTAAGTTTAAAGACCCTCTGACTGAATCATTCATCATGATGTGTGAACTTCTAATTTAGAACAGACCCATAAAACTGAGGGTTGAGCAAAAAGATTCAGGGTACGAGTTTGAATAAATATTTATCTGGGAAAAAAAGAGGGTTGAGCAGAAAGATCCAGGGTATGTAATTTGACAAAAAATATTTATCTGGTGTAAAGAAAAAAAGAAAAAAAAAAAAAAAACACATCCTGGGAGATATTGACCCACCTGGCAGCATATTTTGCAGATCCATCTTGCTCTCATTAAAGATGTTGACGAGCCAGTCCTTGTCTCTAACCTTGAGCATCTGTTGTAGACATATCAGGAACAGTGGGTAGTATGTGCCCTGCTCCATGGGTTCTGCCAGGTCCAGGAGGCTCACAATGTTGTCCGCCACAGACAGGGCCGCAAACCTTGCCACATACGTCTTGATCAGGGGAACGTCCGTCTCTAGCTCGCTCATCTGTTCCAGCACACACTTGAATGCCTGGAAAATAGAAAGTGAAAATATGACGATGAAGATCCCATACACTATGTCATTTTTGTAAGGCTATTTTTCCTAGTGTTTTTAATGAGATTATTGTCCATCCTTGAAACAAAAGTGTGTGTAAAAATTTTATGGATATTACCAAAAGTCAACCTTGACCTTCATTATCTTATTGGGATAAAATAAATGTGCCAAATATCATATGAATCTGTCAATCTGTTCAGGAGTTAGTGTTCGGACAAAACCAACAGACTGGACGACAAACTCATCCATTTTATTTTCCCCCCTCCCCCCAAATATTTCATGGGGGTTTGACAATAAATATAAGAAGTCTCAAGAGAACTGCAGCTACTCACATCCATGAAGTGTGTTGAGGTTATGAGATTCTCGTTCTTCATGGCCTCCATCAGCTTCATAACGTTCTCACGGTCCGCATCTGAAATATCCACACAGAAAATTAAAATGACACCAGATAAAAACAATAATCTTAGATGACCAGGTCTAAGGAATATGGAGTAAAATTCATATTTAATTCAATCCCTTATAAGCAAAAATAAAGAAATTTTACTGAAAAATGATTAATTTTCAAACAATTTATTGAGTTTGTGATTGTTTACCCTTCTAATATTTACTATTTAGCTATAAATACCAGTATATAACCCTTTAAATACATATCTTCTAACATTATTTTATACATGCATCTAAGGTCTACATTTCTTTGTGAGAATGCATACCAAGACTGCAATCCCTCTAGAATTGTGGCCGTTGATCACTTTCCTATCTGTATCTCACTTCATATCCCACTTAGCGGGAGATTAGGTATCCTAAACTAATCTGATAACAACCCAAACGTTATTAAACAACCCAAAGTGGTGACAAACTTACCAGACTTATCCACAGCAGTAACCATGGCTTCTGTAAGGACCTCTGGCATAAACCTGAACCAACAAAATATACTGTGTTGTAACTGTGCAGTCAAATATGAAAAAAGTCAGTATTTCAATCAATAATATGGCCAATGATATTCCTGTTGTTTACTTAAAAATCATTGCCACCTCCAATGGAGTTCTAATCATTGACTACAGCCCCTTTAATGATGGACAGACAAGAAAATAATAAACACACCAGTAAGACTGCTTATTTCAGGTAAATGCTAGCATGATAACAATAACCACTGCAAACTGCTGTTTGTTATTTGGCTTAATGTCACATAAACAGTATTTCTGTCATTTTGAGACAATGTCTGCATAATTCTATAACCTAATAAACCTTTTACAAACTTTGGCTTGGTGTTGAAAATTCACCTTAAATTTACAAGACCTCATTAGAACTTTTTTTTTAAAGCATATCCAGATAGTACATTTTATATAGATCCATAACATTTTGAACTTGAATAATGTGACTTGACTTGACTATTTTGGTTTACCGTCGCTTTGACAGTATTTCAGTCATATAGCAACGTCCAGCTAATTACAGGTGGAGGAAGACCCCGAATGCACTGAGGCATCCGGGTAGAACCACCGACCTTGCAAGATGTGACAATGGTTTATACATATTTTTACACAACAGGAATATAACAGCAGTCCACATGGCAATGTTTGTGGGTTAGTTCTATCATATCAAGATTTAAAGGGTCACTCCTGGGATCTATCCGTACAGTAGATCTGGTAAAGTTTGAGATGGGTGAGACACCTACTTTTTGGGTGGATTCAGCTCCTTTATGATGGACATGGTCTCCTCCATTGGGCCTCCCTCCAGGTACTCAGTCAGAGCGCTCTTCTGTAATTACAGACATACCTCACTTGACTTGATGAATATTCATTTACTTCAATTTAAATTGTATATGAAACAATTAAGTTTTTTTTTTGCCATGCAGGCTTTGTAGAATATGAGGTTCAATTTTGTATGAGCAAACAGAAGAGAACATTTAGGAACTGTCTTGATCTCAGTTTGCCTAATTAACCAGTGTGTCAAAAGGGGTAATGAAAATTCCTTCTTCAAGTTCATATGTTCTGCATTACATTATGCCAAAATCAGCATATGCTTGCACTCAATGCTTGTAAAAGATAATCAACACTATATGTTTTAGAAAGCAAAGTCCACGTGCATTTATCTTCACCTTATCATTGGTATGACAGTTATGAATGTTTGATTTGAAGTGACCCGGCACAATGTCATTTATAGTTGAAGTAGTTATTCTGCAAGTCTTTTTTTTATATATTTTTTATCAGACTAAATGACAGGAACTATTACTACTGGTTAACTGTGACATGACTTAAGTACATTTGTGTATGCCATCATAATAAAGATTTGCTGAAAAGATGGGAGTCCTAAATATCTATATTGAAGCTTCTTAGAAGAACACTGGAGTCCTTTTTCACAAAATTTCAAGTCCAGAACTCCAATTTAGCAGTAGTGATAACCATCAGGAACACAGTTGATTTGATGAGCATTTACGAAACAGGATACCTGTACAATAAGTATCAATGCAGTCAGCCTAACGAAAATGCCAACAGCTTGTAGCAAGGTCATATTTTAAAAGCTAAAGAAATCTTAAAAAACTGTCATCCAAAAGAAAGAAAAAAAGAGCTCCACATGCATATGCCAGTGCTCGTCTGTTGAAAGTGTTTGAGTAATGGGCTACATTAAAGTTTTGCACAACAACAATTACAACAATGATGACCCAGTGATCTTAAAAGCTTGAAATTTTCTTTGAAACAGACGTGCTAAAAATGAAGATGAACACTTACCATGGACTTAAGAACCTCGTCCTTGCTGGGTTGATGAGACTTTTTCTTGACGGGGTTAAGTTTGTCCTTTGGTACTTCCTTGATAGTCACAGCAGCCTGTACAGGCACAAGTACAATAATGCATATCATTCTGATAAGCAGTTTATACAGATCTATCGAATGAAACTTTAACTCAAAACCTGTCTCTATAACAACATAATCACAATTTGCACAAGTAGAAGATGCTCCTTTGCTAATACTTATTAACCTACATAGAAATCAAAGCAATTGGACTTCCAAAATTCTTAAATTTGGTGAGCATACTTGGAAAAATGACCCCATCTTAAATTAATATTTTGGATTTACATATTGATATCAAAACTTAACTTTATTCATCTTATGTAATGTATCTTCAAATTAAAACAAATTTCATTGAGAGTTACAATAAACATTTTCCTATGTATTAAGCTTAATTAATCGAACCACTGCCAAACTCACATTTTACATTTTCCACGTACCTGTTTAGCTAACAATGGATTAAGGTTGCTAGCCCGCTGTTCTGACATGAACTGGGAACCAGACATCATGGGAGGTCCAGTCTGCGGTGCCGCCATGGCAGACTTGGGAAGCATGGTCGGAACGCTGGGGCGCAGGGCTGTGGTGAAGTTCCTGTTTGGGCGCAGGTTGATTTCCTCCTTCATGAGAGGGGGTGGAGGCACGCTGGTGTTGGGCAGGGGGATGGGCATCTGTCCATCCTGCATCATCATCATGGCCTGCTGCTGGCTGGGGGGTGGGGGCTGGGGCGGGGATTGCTGCTGCTGCTGTTGTTGTTGGAGACGGGCCAGGCGGGGTGGGAGGGTGGCTGAAATGAAACAGCACATTGTTGATAGGTATACTACAACTTTTATCCTTCCTTGGGTACAGAAAGGTGGTCAAAACAAAATTTTCTTTTCTAGTTAACTTAGACAGGTAAAGCTATTTTCAGAATAATTCATTTTGAAAAAGAACTATATTGTTATCTCTAAGTTTATTTAATGTTGATTGTGAAAGTTCTTACAACTTAAACAAACCCCTCTAGATGATTTCTGGGTTGGACCAGTACTATGCGCCTGGGAAGATCATGACAAGAGGGCCAAGATGGCCCTGTGTCGCTCACCTGAGTAAGATGGCAGTGTTAGGCATAATGACAAAAAATCTGGCATCTAAAAGTGTTTTTCTAACATTTGACTAAGTGACCTACATATTGATCCTACCTGAATTTGCACTCGACTGGGAATTCATGCAGTCATCATTCATATTAAGTTTAATGAAGACTGGGACAAAAATGTAGGCCTCTAGAGTGTTCACAAGGTTTTTCTTAGATTTGACCTGGTGACCTAGTTTTTGACCTCATGTGACTCATTTTCAAACTCATCCAATATATCAATTAGACAAACATCCTGACAAGTTTAATGAAGACTGGGACAAAAATGTAGGCCTGTAGAGTGTTCAAAAGGTTTTTCTAAGATTTTCCCTGGTGACCTAGTTTTTGACCCCATTACCCATTTCGAACTCATCGAGATATCATGTGACAAACACCTGCCATTTTATGAAGATTGGGCTAAAACTTGGCCTTTGAGTGTTCACAAGGTTTTTCTAAGATTTGACCTGGTGACCTAGTTTTTGACCCCACATGACCCATTTTCGAACTCATCCGAGATATCATGTAGACAAACATCCTGATTAAGTTTCATGAAGATTGGGCCAAATTTGTGGCCTCTAGAGTGTTCACAAGGTTTTTCTAAGATTTGACCTAGTGACCTAGTTTTTGACCCCACATGACCCAATTTTGAACTCATCCGAGATATCATGTAGACAAACATCCTGACCAAGTTTCATGAAGATTGGGCCAAAACTGTGGCCTCTAGAGTGTTCACAAGCAATTGTTGACGACGGACGACGGACGACTGACGACGCACGACGCACGACGGACAAAAGGCGATCACAAAAGCTCACCCGAGCACAAGTGCTCAGGTGAGCTAAAAAGGGACTTAAACCCACAATCTTTGGACCCAGAGACGGTTAACCCTTTCTCTCATAGAGGAAACCATGAAAAGACCTATGCAAACAGCATAAAACCAGATCAGCCTGCGAGTAACTCGCAGGCTGATCAGGTTTTATGCTGTTCGCTGCTCCTCAGTGGTCTGGAAATGAGGATTTTGTAATTAAATTTGGTAAGGTTTAACTGTGGTTTTAACATGAGGGAAAGGGTTAAAACTGGACAATGGTGCTCTTAATGTCTTAGTTTTCATCACTCAAATATCTCATTTCTTTGTATTAAAAACTACATACTTTAATTAAAACTAACAGAGCTTTACAAACCTTGCTTCTTCTGCTGTTGGAATTGTTGCTGGGGTATCTGGTTAGATGTCTGCCCCTGTTGCTGTGGAGACAGGCGCCCCCCCTGCTGTTGTTGCTGGAAGTTGTGCTTCTGTGTGCGGGGAGATCCGCCACCATCCTGCTGTCGCTTCTGGTAGTTGTTATAACCTGCTAACACCAGTAAATCAAAATAGAGTATCTGTCCAGACCATTTTTTCAAATGTTGCTAAGGGGCATATCATATTTTGGGGAAAATATGACTTTTTTTTCCCTTGGGAAAAGAAAAATCCTGGAGTAACATGCAAATTTGGGGAAAACTGCAGGAATTTAAAGAATTTTTTCAGAGGTGAAGGCAACTATGAACAAAAAGCCCTGCAGTCAAACAACATATTCTTATGTACAACAATCAAGATCTATGCTTTCAGAATGAACTTGACTCTCCCAATTTAATGAAATGAAAAAAAAGAACCTGTGAAGTGGAACTCCACAAATATCGGGCTTTCCATATAGAAGTAATATTACCCATTTTTGACCTTTAACCTCTAAATGAACCACTGACTTTTGAGATATATTTATTGGACAGGCCTTTTTCTTGCCATTTTGGGATTTTTTTTTTTTTGGAATTGGGAATTTTTCGCGCGAAAACAACCTTTTTTGGGAAGAATTTAGAACATATACTTCCAAGCCTTAATTATGATTCTCTTTATTTCTTTTTTTTCAATTATGTTTCTCATTACTGAACATTATTACAATGCCATTTTTCTGGCCTTAGCATCTCTAAAGATGTTGCACATTTGCTCAAGGTCTTCATTCAGTAACTGGTCTGGACCTTCAGCACAGATGGTCATCAGGCTGGAGAGTTTAGGAACTAATTTCAAGGGGGATTCATCTTGAAATGATATAGGGGTTGTTTTTTCGGAATGGGTTTTTTCAGCCGTTTTTTCGGGAGGGTCTACGGGTGCCGGTTGTTCAGGACAATCGGCAGGCACTGTTGAATCAGTTGATGTTGAGGCAGCATCCTCCTCACTTTGTTTTGAAAAATACGAATATAACTTTTTTGTCCCCTCTTTATCTTTTTTACGATTGCGTTTTGCGTAGTACTTACTGTTGTGCGACGAAATCTTGACAACGTGAATAGTGCACGCTAAAAACCGGGACACACAAGACAATTCTCCGGGAATAAACCTTTTTTTCGATATTTACATCTTGAAATGCATTAAAGGTAAAAAGGCAACTAGAATTTGCAAATTATAATGAAATTATCTTTTTTAGGGAATCACAAATGGAATGGATTTTAAAAAATTGATCGGCAAACAGGCTTTCCCGAAAACCGTGGTTACCACGTAATAGTGTCTTTACTATTTTCGGAATACGTCTGCCATTTTCATTGTCGTATCGTAAACAAGTTTTGATGGGACTCAACATCTCAATAAATAGGCGATATTTGTTCATTTTTTCTCCTTTTAGGCAGTGGGAATTTTATTCACTCGCATTGGGAATATTTTTATCAAAATTGGGAAAAATACACGTTATTTGTCATTGGGAATGGGTCCGTTTAACGGACCCGTAGATGCGCCAGAAAAAGGCCTGTTGGAGTTAAGTGTCTGCATGCCATATCCTCAGGCTGAACAATTACTAAGTTATTTCAAGACATCTAAATTCACATCAAAATTACAGTCCCAACGCCTCCTTTTCCCACGGGAAACTTTATTCATGACATTAAACTTTATCTTTTAAAAACAGAAGTGTGCCTTGGAACACATGTGTCACCTGCTGAAGCGTAACAGACAGAGAAGTGATACCTATGAGTCACCTCTGCTTACAGCTGGTGACACAATAATCTCTGTTTCACTGGAAAGCTTACCTTGATTCTGCGGACTGTTGCGCGGCTTGTTGTTAGTGTAGGTCGGGACATAGCCATCCATCTGTATCACGCCAGGCCCTGTACCCAGACTGCCCACTGCAACACACACCAGATTACATATAAATTACACAGGAATAGCATTTTCTTCAAATTTTGAAGAGGCCTGTACCTATGTACGAAACCACTTCTGCTACATCATCAGTAGTCAGAATTAACAAAGACACACAAGCATTAGATTGGTATAATGTTATTGTGCTAGTCAAGTTTGCCATTCTAAAGACAGACTTGATGTAAATTTATTGAACAAAACAAGAGTAAAATGATTCTGGTTGTTCATTCAAAATTTTGATGAATGCGAGACAAAGAGCATCAGAGGATGACTTTTACCCGGTTTTTTTTAAAAAATTAAAAGGTCAAAATATGAATAAAAAACCAATAACAAACGTATACCGAATTATATCTTTATGACCAAAATAAGCTTCCATAACCAAGATATAGGAAACAGGACAAGCTGTTCACTACTCACCCATCATCCCAGCTGGTGGCATACCGAAGAAGTCGCCAAAGGACCCCCCAGAGCCTGGTTTCCAGTGAGCTCCCAAACTTCCATTCATTGGTGGCCTGGGCCCACCCCCTCCCAATCGGCTCTGTTGTGGTATGTACACACCGGTTTCCTGCAGAGCAATCCAGACTGACTTTTGAACTTCACACAAAAGTCAATCAATATAATTGTTTTCTTTTGAGGTAGCAATTTCGGAAGTAGCAAACTTAAATACCGATATGTATTAATTTCCAATCTCAAATGGATGCAGACAACAGCCCTATTTTGCTTCCATATGAATATATTAAAGAAAATGAAACTAAAACATGTTTTATGTCAGTAGAATCTTTGTTTAATTAGGTTTAAGAGTGTTCCCAAATACCCTAATTTTGAGGGTATTTTACCCCCAAAATTGGTCTTCCAGTTACAGAAGTTTTATTATATCTCTCTTACAGAGAGAATACACAAGTTCAATAATATCACAAGTTTTACCCCAACTTTCAAATCTATTTGGGTACACTGGTTCCAAGAACTGCCGGTCTCACTATGTGCTCAGTGCTAATAATTTGCTCTATCCAATCTACTGTAATTCCCAGATCAACATTGTTAAAAGGTAAACTTACATCAGCCGCTTCCTGTCTAATCTGTGTGATTGTTTTTGGACCATGATCCCAACCACTCCGTCTGGATCGCCACTGCAAAAATGGTTGATAGAGATACAATATTTCAGGATTATATAAGTATAATTTTCGGAGATAGAATGCTAACAATCTGTTTTATGATTTTAACCCTTTCCCTCATACAGACTCATTTTGACGCACTCAATAGGTACCACATAAAGCCTGATCTGCAGAAAACCACAGTTAAACCTTACCAAATTTAATTACAAAATCCTCATTTCCAGACCACTGAGGAGCAGCGAACAGCATAAAACCTGATCAGCCTGCTTGTTACTCGCAGGCTGATCTGGTTTTATGCTGTTCGCATAGGTCTTTTCATGGTATCCTCTATGAGGGAAAGGGTTAAAACCTCAACAATATGACAGTTTTTTTGACAAAGAGTCTTATTCTTATACATCATAATTAAAATAAGAAGCATGAAACAAGAGCTACAAAGTATAACTGACATTTGTCTGGCACTTAAATATATTAAGACATTTCTTCATAGTGAATAAATGCCTACTATTTATGCCTTTAAAAGCTTGCCATATATCTATGGAACTGTAGGTAGTGTTTGATGCATTCACAAAGAGCAACATTTTTAATTAACATCTATTATCTTAAAACTTAAAAAAAAAAAAAAAAAAAAGTCACAGAAATTAATGACTTCGAAAGTTTTGTCTTTCCATTGTGCATACTTACTTTATTTTCTCTTAGCTCAATAACATCCTGTAACATAAACCGTATTCGTGATGGAAGTTCTATAATGCCAGCAAACAATTTTATTCTTGTAAAATATTGATCCATCCATGCCTGAAAAAAAAAAAGGAAAAAGATATAAATATGAAAGTAAAATATAATTTGATCAAACAGAACAAAATGTTTACCAGTACTTGTCTGTAGATTAATATTAAAAATGCAGTAAATGTCAGCAAAATCAAAGCATATAAAGATCAGCAGTCTATTCGCATGCGCCTGAGGAAACCCTAAACTATTAACTATTATGAAATTGAATCGATTAAACGATGCAGACAAATCATGAACCATGATATTTCGGGTTTCAATGTATCAAATTTGCATGCGTCCGATGGGACGCACACATTTTGAAATTGTGCGTCTTTCTCCATTTTTTATGCGTCTCTGATGCACATCTAGATTAATCAATGACATTCATGGTACCTTGGCTTTGGGCGTGTCAAGGCGTCGGCCAACTGTGGTCATTATCTGACACAAGCACTCCAAGTCCTCGGCCATCTCCGATATATCAAGGTTCTTTTTTTTCTCCAGGAGCTGTTTGATACATCGATGCAGGATGCCTTCGTGCAACATTTCAAGTTTACCCAGCTCTCCTGCAAACCAACAGAATTAATAATTTCTTCAATGCTTGAGTTTTGACATCCTTTAAAATCATATTCAAAGAAATGTATGCTTTTGCTGAGTTTTGACATCCTTTTAAATCATATTCAAAGAAATGTATGATTTTGCTCATTGGTTTTTTTTCTTGTACTTTTGTTGATACAATGTTTATGCCAGTCATTTTTGACAGGAAAACTGATTTCCCAAAGAAACCTGTCTGAAATGGCATTCAAATATCCCATCTTATAAATAATAAAGATTAGATTATCTTAGAACTGAACCAAAGTTTTGCATTTAACCTAAATTTCTTTTTTATGTAAATTGGTTCAACACACTTATCCTTCTCGACATTTCACTGGTTATATAAGTTATTTGTCCCTGGTAAAGTGAAGAGAAGATGAATCCCCCCTTACTGAGTTTAAACCCTCTTTCTTCTGTTCTGCAATCATGTATACTTTCAATCTATCACATTGCAACAGTTTCAGTGGTGAGATGTCAACAACTTTACTACTTTAACTCTCAACATCAGACAGAGAGAGAGAATTACTTATTCAAATCACAATAGATGTCCTAAATTCTCAACTTTGTAAATGCTTATATAATGGCTGTATAAAGGAATTGCGGCTGATTGTAGACAGTTGATCTCAGACTCTGTATCATAATTCAATACAATAAGTACTGTATGTATACTGTTTTCCTTTGTTTTTTTTTTTTTTAAATGGGGTCAAGTGACCACTTGTCATTTAGACAATGTCAGGGTCAAAATGGACATGGGAAACCCAAGTATATATATATTACATCCTGGTGTAAATTATCATGAGAGGGACATACCAATAAACTTGATATTTCCCAGCATCTTGCGTTTGGCGATGTGGTATTGCTCAAGTTCCTCTTCTGACAGCTGGCCATCCTTGTCAAAGGCTGCGATGGAACACAACAGAATATTTTATTCTTAAATAATGGTACATGTTGGTATATATGGAATCATAGTTGTATAGTAAAATTATACAATTATATGTAATAACAGCACAATGCAATACACGTATTATTAACTTCACAATGTGAGATGTCAATATTTCAGTCTATCTTACAGAGAACAAGGAAGTTTACTAGAGTGAGGTATAGGATACTCAGTGCAACTACAAAGGAATGGGCCAAATTATTTATGCCCATTTAATCATTGATTTAAAAACAAGTTTAATAATTCACAACGATTGGTCAAAAATGCAATGTGATATAGTATTAACAATGGTTGAAAGAGACTGCGAGATAAGCATATATCTACTTAGATTATTTTCAGACACCCTAATTATCCCAGACAAATTCAATTTTTTTTTTCATCTCCAAATTACCAAACAATAAAAAGCCTGGTCCATTTTTTGTTCCTGTGATAAGTTAATTTCACAAATGTCAACTGCTTATTTGAAATAGAACATCCTAATAAAATACGGAAACTGGATATAATTCTGAAGAAGAACTTAATTACAATTTTTTTTTACAATAGCTATACAAACCATTTGTTGCCTTTGATCTGTTTTCAAATTCATCCTGGCACTTGTTTAAAAGAAGTCGTCGAAAGGTCTAAAAACAGGAAACATTTGCATTAGCCAAAATAACTTATTTCATATACTTGGCATTTACTAAAATGCATAAACAAATACCATGCCCTTCCTTTAATATTTTAAAAAAATAACTTAACTTCTTTAAATTTTTAACTTATCTTAAATGGATAATTAAACAGACAAAAAAAGCACTTATCAAATAAAAAATAATTCAAGAAAGTAACCGATTTTATACTTACGGTGATATTGGAGTCAGAGGGTTCGAAATTGGGTGCGTCTTCACATAGTTGATGACATAATTTGGCATACACGGAACTATATTTCGGTTCATCTAGAGCTTTCTCAAAGATCTGCGAGACAAAAAAGAAACTTGAAAGTAAATATGACAGCCAATAACTGCACAACAGATAATATAATGACGTACAGGGTTCTCACTAGTTCTTGGAGCCCTGGACACCACTTTTTGAAGGGAAAAAAAGAAAGACTTGTGTTTCAGAGCATTTCTTACATACATATATGGGAGGAATCTTTTAGGCAAATCTTCAGTGATTCCAGTTTTTGGAATCCTAAAAAATACACACTTAACTGTTTTATAAGTGTCTCATTTATGTAGATATCCATTTAAATTTTTGTTTGTTTAACTTTTTATCTTAGCATTTTTATGATGATCCTGAGCTGGATGCAAAAATAAAATAAAAAAACAATTTGTCACTTACCAGCAAAATGATCCCCTTAAGAATGACTTGTGAATCAATGCCTACATTGAGAAGTTCTAGGCTTAACTTATCAAATTTCTCAGGTGAAAGTTTATTGAGTATTCTGAAAAGAAAAACAAGTATATCATGAGCATTTCTTTTAACAAAATCATCCGAAGAGAATCATAGATATTTCAAATAAATTTCAGCACATAAATTTTACAAAAGCACTGATGAAGTTAATTTCGAATTGCTCAAGTTGTAGCAGAGCAAAATATAGTTATTTGAGGTTTACAATATTTGAGTTTTTATAAGTATGATAATTTAATATCTTTTTTCTCAAAACATGACTGCCACACACATTTAGTATGTGATCTTTTTGTCTTTATTTAATGCAAACTTGCAGAAATCATGTTCTGATATGACTAATTCATGAATACTTACCCCCGAACTTTTCTGAAAATAACATCATTTTTTCCATCAAGGGTGAGACCATCTCTTTTCACGCTACTTGGAGGAATCCATCTTTTTACTGTAGCTGGGCCAGAGAGCGTTCTCTCATCCCTGAAATTGAAAGTAATTTGATTAAAAACAAAAACATTATGGTAGATTGATGTTGAAATAAAAACTCCAAATGATTTATGAATGTGAATTTTAAGTTTTATCATATTAATAATAACAAGGCAGTCCAAAGGACAGCTATATCCCCCGCCGCTGGCCAAATATTAGAATTTGTTTGGTCATAGGATTATGTTCACCTTAACCTGGCATGGTTGTAGCAGACATAGAAGATCAGTTTAAGACAATTTAACTTTCCGGAGTTATGTATGAATCTCAGAATTCGGAGGCACATATATTAAAAGTTTACTGACAAGTTTTACATGGGAAACAGTACAAAAAGTGAACATCAATGAAGTATAGGATGTGTTAGGTAACCACAAAGTACATGTGTAACTCAATTAAAAACTTTATATATCATGAAATAATTTGTATGATTGTGAACATGACATACTATTATTTACCGAGTACAATAAATCACTGTGGAAGTGCAATCCAGGTCAAGAAGTGGTCTGTGTAAGGCAAGGGGAACACTCCTGAATGAGATATGGAGCGGACAAGAAAATAGCATTTGACCTTCAAGTATGACCTTGACCTTGAGCCAGCGTGACCGCCTCATGCCTTCTGCACATCAGCTCAATGAGGTTAACACTTTAGCCGAGTTTGAAGAAAATGTGTCCAAGCGTTCATGAGATATGGAGCGGACACGAAAATAACATTTGACCTTCAAATATGACCTTGACCTTGAGCCAGCATGACCGCCACATGTCTTCTGCACATCAGCTCAATGAGGTTAACACTTTAGCCGAGTTTGAAGAAAATGTGTCCAAGCGTTCATGAGATATGGAGCGGACACGAAAGTGTTTCGGACACACTGACGGACTGACGGACGGACGGCATTCCTATGACCCCCCTCCCGCTTCGCGGCGGGGGATTAATAATGTTAATTGATCAAGTATATATGGTGGTAAAATGTAATATTTTGTAAAGCAAAATGACAAACCAATAAACTGAAAACACCACTACAACAATTAAAATAGAGGTATTTAAAGCAATATAGTTTTGTTATACCAGTGTCTGACAAATTTTCAAAAATTCTGGTAACCAACTGGGCTACCAGATTTGGAAGCTGGTAGCCCAGAATTTTATTGACAAATTCTAATGTACAGCAGTGCTTAGACTCAGTCAGTCTTTATACAGTTCATTTAATCAATGTGTACTTTACAGTTACAAAAAGCAGAGAGAACAATTAAAATGTTAGAATTAATCAAAGACATCAGTAACAGAGATCAGCAACTTGACTTTAACCAGAAATGCATCTGTGTACCTATATGCTAATCATCAAGTAGAATGTAAAACTTCAGGCCATTAATCCTACATGCATAAATATTAATTTTCCAGAAGCTTAGCCTTATGACATTAAACTACATCAGCAAAGGAAATGTATGTTTTGCATAACATATTCACATTATACAACCATATTGCAATGAGAAACAAACTTTTCATGGTGAGAATTTCAAAGAAATGAAGTCAGAACATAAGAAATATATCTAAAATACACATATATATTCATTTATTCAGAAACTACATTGCATACATATTCTTGATATTAATATGAATGCTTGTACACTTAAAAATCTATAAAATTGTAGATATCAGTTGGTGGAAATAAGATGGACATTAGAATAATTATTTATCTCAAAGTAAAGAAAAAAAATGTTAAAATACATACAAATGAAAAAAAAAATTAAATAAATGAATTACTGTTTAGTTATATTTTTCTCTCCCCCTCCTTATTTCACTGATTTGTAATTACCTCCCTTGAACAAGTAAACTAGAACAATACTGGACTGCAGTTTTTATTTGCCAATTTCAGGTTTGAAACAATTAAACAGTTGTTTTCCCCCCAAGATTTTAATTAAACCTGTGTATTTTGATGCTAAATGATGTAAATCATTTGTTCTATGTTTTTGCTAATTTACAAAACTGGAAAATTAAGCCGCAAAAACCCATCACATAATCGGTGACAATGATCAAAGAATTATAATTACCAAAGTAAAATTTGTTATTAAAAACATGTATGATAATATTGCTGAGAAATTCTTAGAATAGTTATCTCTTACTTTGCATACGAGAAACTCACTCAAAATCGGTTAAAAAAATGTTTATTGTTGTGCTGCTGAAGCCAAGATATGGCGTCTGTTTAAGACGGAAAATATAGGAACTTAAAATTTACTTTTTGGAGGATATTCATGGTTTTCTTCTTACTTTTCCTACATAAAGTTGGAATAGTGTTGGCATACAGGATGTTGCTGAATATTTGTTTTAGTTTTAAATACAGAAAAACAATTCCTGTCGGAAGTGTCTGCAAACATCTACGAAAATCAAAGATTCGAAACTTTCCGAGTAATCCACAAGCATCAATATTGTCTATTGATTGGATCAATTGAAACGCTTAATAGGTGACTGACTCAACCTTTTTATTGATACCGTATCAGTGATCACAGATGGTATCTTCATTACATAATATACTGTGTAGTATAGTAGAGAGTGTGCACATCTTGTTGACACCAGGCAATAAGACACAGGAAATGGCAGTAGCCCGGTGGGCTACTAACGTAGAAAAGTTGGTAGCTTGGCCAACAAATTTTGGTAGCCCATGGGCTCCGGGCATAGGATTTGTCAGACACTGTATACTGAGAAAAAAGATTAAAGAGAGTAGCTTACCGTCCCCCTGCGTGTGGAGAAGCACCACCCTGGGCTGTCTTTCCGTCCAGTATGTTGCTGGTTGTGACGATCAACAGTGGACACTCGTATTGTTAAAATATAACTAAAAATAAAAACTGATTTCCTTTGTTCTCACATTAATTTTTCTTGGTAAACCTGAAACAGAAGAAAACAGATGAGTCCAATATTGCTATTAAGTTAATAGGGGAGTATATGGTTACATAACTAAAACCTAATGGGCCCAGATGTAATTCTACTGACTAAGATGACATCCAATAGCAACACTTAGTTGATCATCATTATCTCTAGTAATCGCCTCACTCAAGGTAGACCAAGTTTACAAAAAGGAACTATTTTTTCTAACCCTGAGCTTAAATGTTCATGGCCGAGAAAAAGGTAATATCATTGCTTTCTTCATATTTAAATTGAAGCCATTTTCACAAGTTCATGTTAAAAAAAGGTGAACAAATTAATGGTGTAAAGATCAAAATGCTTTGACTAACATGTCACTGAAACACACAGTACTCTGCTAAGGTCCTAAGGCATTTTTTTCTGGATGAATGTGAATTGGAAAAACTTTCAGATAACCAAAGTCTTGGCTGAAGTGATCACTTTTGTTAGGGCCTATTAAAAAAAAAAGAAATGAACTACAGGGAGTGTAGAACCAGACAAAAGCTGTATTCATCAATGATAAGTTTTCATATTTTAAAATCTTTACAATCCACAAAATATAAAAAAATGGACTTAATAAGCATCAAAAGATGTGCCACAGTAAAGAAAATTTGATATATTTAAATAATCTGTTATTCAAATAATTGGAATGACTTGTGTTTTATTACGCGATGAGGATGACGCGTTTGAACTCATTGGTCATAAAACTAAATTAAAGGATCGTAAGGGATAAACTAAAAACATACGATTCCGTCAGTTTTTCTTTTACTTTAAGTTAAGATTTATCAAAATACAAGAAGAACTCTAAAACAAATAACTGCTTGAATGAATCATGTCAAATTTATGTGAAAAAAATGTCAAGCCTAACAAAAGAATTCAGTAAATTACTCCAAATTATTGTAAAACTGAGCTAAAATTGAGAAATGTGACTAAATAACAGCATAAAGATTCAAACTAGATCAAAGAACACACAAAAGAATTTAAATCAGAGCGACAAAAGAAATAAATTTTAGGGATAATTACCTGCAGTGCTTTTGTTAAAATCGGACTTGTGAAATGAAGACTTCCGGTGGCTGATGGGTAATGCTCAATTGATTAGTGAAACGATAAAAAGTTTCATTTTAATTCTATCAGTTTCTTTTTTATTATATTAATAAATGCTTAAATGGTATTCATATAATATTTATATTAACAAGATGGAAAATAGAAAATATTGAAATATTTTTTTATTCAGTCGTAGCGGCCTAGGGTGGAAACGTACTCAAATTAATAAAATGTCACACCTAAATTTAAAAAGCTCTACCTTTATTATATATTTTTGCAGGATCATAAGCACCGTAGATATAGATTTATTTTTTGTTATTTAAGACCACATCTATATATTTACAAACATTTTGAATAATGTTAAATATCTTCATAGATTCTCATAGGGTTGTCTTATCAAATATATTTTGAAAGTGACCGTTTCAATTTTCAAAGGTTTTGAATTGGCATTAGAATAGATCTATTTTTTTTTATTAGTTTAAATTTTCCCGATTGATAACAAACCAAATCGTTTAAGGTTAGCAGCCCAACCCTTACTTATCAAGGGAAGTAACTTCTGCGAAGAGTTGGCCTTCTGGTACCCGTCCTTCCTTCGTTTCGTTTTAAGTTCGGGTACCAGACTATTATCTGGTTGCTGAAGCTGAGGGGCGAGATGCTGAATTGTTACAAAATAGAGGTATCCAGATCTTACCCGTGATATTTCAAATTTGCCCTCGTTCTTTATGATATCTTTCAAAATGTCTAAAAGCTCTAACGTTGTTTCCGCGAATTACCATCACTTTGACGACTTGAACCCCAAATTAGTTTATCCTGGAGTATCCAGTTTTCGACAACATAAGTTATTGCAATAAAATGAACATAGCAATCCCTCGCCTTTATATTTAATATATCATCAAATGCATCAACATCTTCCCTTCAAATGGAATAAATTGACATGGTAATTGAAAACAACTTTTAAAAAATAACCGTTAAAACAGTCAAAAATATTATTTCCAAATGGCGTCTTGAGTTCTCGACAATGTACTGAAAATGAGTCTTTCATGAGTATAGTGCACATACAGAGACAAAACCATTAAACAACAGTTGCAATGAAGTTCTGTATTCTTCCTCAAAGCACAGATTGGTTTGTAAGATGTAAGATGATCCAACTGAGAACAAGAAACACTATCACACCCTTCCAAGTACAATAGCAGTTTTCCTTAAATTTTTTGTCCTTTTATATAGAGAATCCCTATAATTTTGGAGGTATATGGCCAATTTGGGAGGAAGAAACCCTCTACAAGAGGTAAATGGGCATGTTGTTTTATAATTAGGAAGTGTGAATTTCGCTGTCAGATTAATAACAATTAGGCGCTAAGTTACTTTCGTACATAGGATTGTTGAGAAGTGCATTCATAATCAAATATACACTTTTAAGAGCAGATGTTGATTTACATAAAGCAGTCACCGTCTGTCTGCTGAGTATTATCGGTCGATTTAACAGGTGGTTTAAAAAATGATGAAAATAAGCATTAGTGAAAATGGTATAAAATTGGTACATATTTCTTAAATGAATATTTCTATTTTTATCTGTTTCCCAAACATTTTCAATGAAAAAAAAAAAACAAAAAAAAAAACAAATTGAAAACAAGGATCAATCAATTTTGCCAACTGTTGATGGATTCCCTGTAAAATTACGTCACTCTTGAGGTGAAATATTGCATTAGTGTACATAGCCCGAGAATACCAATAAGGTGAGAACTGAATACTTGAGGATACATTTAGCAATGTTGGGTAGGGCCATTATTTGGATGGGTGAATGCTGCCTCCGATGGGGAGAAGTTACAATGAGACTCACCTGAGTAACATGATGGGGCAGATGGTTTGTAGGAACCAGACTGTAGGGTCACAGGTTTGAGATGGGCCCAACTCCAAAAGAAAATGTAGAGAAGTGTATTGATATAGGACAAGTTTAACTGCCTTGCAGTTGAGCTAGTTTTCATACGATATGGTTACTTGTTAATCCCAACTTGCTAAGTAAACCCTTTCCCTCATGTGGACTCATTCTGACGCATCTACCCTTTCCCTCATGTAGACTCATTCTGACGCATCTACCCCTCCTCATTAGACTCAATTCCTATGCATCTACCTTCCCTCATGTAGACTCATTCTGATGCATCTAAACCCTTTCCCTCATGTAGACTCATTCTGACGCATCTACCCTTTCCCTCATGTAGACTCTTTCTGATGCATCTACCCTTTCCCTAATGTAGACTCATTCTGACGCATCTACCCATTCCCTCATGTAGACTCATTCTGACGCATCTACCCATTCCCTCATGTAGACTCATTCTGACGCATCTACCCTTTCCCTAATGTAGACTCATTCTGACGCATCTACCCTTTCCCTCATGTAGACTCATTCTGACGCATCTACCCTTTCCCTAATGTAGACTCATTCTGACGCATCTACCCTTTCCCTCATGTAGACTCATTCTGACGCATCTACCCTTTCCCTCATGTAGACTCATTCTGACGCATCTACCCTTTCCCTCATGTAGACTCATTCTGATGCATCTACCCATTCCCTCATGTAGACTCATTCTGACGCATCTACCCATTCCCTCATGTAGACTCATTCAGACGCATCTACCTATTCCCTCATGTAGACTCATTTTGACTTATATACCTGTCGCCTCATGCAGACGCATTTTGACTCAAGTACCCCTTCCCTCATATAGACGCGTATGGATGCAGTTGATTTTTAAGTGCATAAATATCAATATAATTTATTACCATGTTTAAAGTCTTTTGAAAACTTTAATCATATTGCAAACTATATGGATGAAAAAAAGGTAGTGTTTATTCGTAAAATAAGAAGAAAATTGCAAAAATTTAACCATACTATCGTCTTCGTAGGCCGCAAGTTAGGAGAATTCCATTCACAGAGGAAGATCGATTATGATTTGAATTATGCACGTATATTAACTTATTCTTTTAAATAATTACTTTTGATTTGAGTTAAACATAATTTCAATTAAATAAGGTTTACACTGAAAAAAGGGTTAATTAAAAGAAGAGTTTCTCTATTTTGGGGAGATTGACATAAAAGTTACGTTCTGTTGTTGACAACGTCTCTCGAGTGGAACGTTCCCAATTTAAATCTAGTCGGTTTGTGCTATTTTTAAAACAATTACTTATGTCTATAAAAAGATCATAAGTCACATGCGTAAGTCATGGTTGTCCAGGTGTTAAAGCGTCCCCAGTACTGGAAATTGTTGATTAGTTAAAAAAATTACAGGGTAAAAAAATTGTCGGCTTCATTGGTAAGAAAAGCCAGCTATTTTTGGAAGTGATGATGAGAAACCAATCAGGAAATCAAACGAATCGAACACAGCTGGAGATCAATCAATTATGGGTAAAGGCTAAGTATAAATTTCAATCTGAAATGATTTTGAATTAGTTCGTATGAGAATACCGACAACGAGTCACTACAGAATAAGTATTTGGTCATCTCCTAATATACAATATATATCTCCTAAGTCAGACAGTTTCAATCATATATCCCCTCTCCCAACAGACAAAAACAGATATCAGTCTCCTTGTAACCTATTATTTAATTCAGTGATTTCTTAATT